>JANAVB010043017.1:1189644-1395857 GCA_029216955.1 Iris pallida
TAATTCTTTTCTAACTTCTTCTACTCTTATATACGTTTCCATCCATATATAATAATATATATATATATATAAGATATATATATATATATATCTATATTATATATATATATATATGATATATATATATCTAATATATATATATATATACATATACATATAGTGTAAAGGGGGGGGGGGGGGTTAATAGGCTTAAAGGCCATAGGGGGGATTCAGACCTGCAGCAGCAGGTGCTGCTGCTGCTACTGCAGCATGTTGCTGCTGCTGCTGCTGCAGCAGTTGTTGCTGCTGCTGCTGAATGTTGCTGCTGCTGTTACTGATTTTCTTCTTCTTCTCATCTCCTTCTTTCCTATATATATATATACTTCATATATATATATATATATATTATAGAGTCATATATATATATATATATATATATATATATATATATATATATATATATATATATATATACATAACTAGATATCTATCTATATATCTATCTAGATATCTACTATCCATCTAATATATATATATATATATAACACACACACATCCATATACACACCATATATATATATCTATACACTCTATCTATATATATTAAATACACTCTCAACTATATATATTATAATATCCATACATATATATATATATATAATATATATATCTATATATATATATATATATATATATATATATATATATAAACACACACCCTCACACAACAAAACACACACACATCCTCACCACTCTATCCTCATGACACTAATCCTCACAACACAACACATCAAAATATTACACACACAAATATACATGTATATATATATATATATATATATATATATATTATAATATATATTATATATATATATATTTGGAATGGTAACAACTTTATAAAAAATTAATGAAATATTTGAGACTACAATCTCTCCCCCTCACCAATAATCCCTCCAAATCATATCTATGAACATCGCATTAAGGAAATATCCTCCTGAATACTAATTTCTAAGGATTTGACCGAATTATGTAAACCTTCAAACACTCTTCTATTCCTCTCCCGCCAAATGTGCCAGACCGTACATTGAAGCCGAGCCCTGGCTCTAGCATATCCCCGGGAGCTGCTGATCTTGATCTTCTCAATCCCAACAATAATGCCCTCCATCGATCTGGAATTACTGCAACCAATACCTAGGTTCCTACACTGACCTTGCCAGACTTCCCAGCTAAAATTGCAAAGAAAGAAGAGGTGATTGTGAGACTCCAACTCCCTGGAGCAGATAGGACAGAGCAGGTCCTCCATCCTTAACCCGAACCTATGTAACCTGTCTCTGGTTAGTAGTCGCTTTAACAAGACTTTGTACAAGCAGTGATTGAATTTAGGAGCTACTTCCCGAGTCCAAATGATGCTATGCCATCTAAACTTCTCCCGACGTTCCCTGAACCTGTCGTACACTTTCTTCAACGAGTAAATGCCATTGTCCGATGCCGTCCACAACCAGAAATCCTTGGAAGCTTCTCTGTCTATAGGAATCCTATTGATGACTCTCGACCACCTGCCGAACACCGACCCCGCTGGAATGAACCAGGACCCATTGTGAATGAGGGAGCTTACCTTCTCGGACTTGTTCCTGATACTGTGCATATTCATCTCGGCTCGATCCGCTATACTCGACTGCTCTAGCCAGGGATCAGTCCACACATTTGTATCGCCTCCATCGACTATGACCCTACGGATGCAAGTCTTCAGCCGAGCCCTCTGTTGCAATATCCCTTTCATCGTTCCAGAGAAGTTGGAGTTGTTTTGAACTGACCAGAAGCTCTCTTTTCTCAGGTATTTGCTCCTCATCCACGAAGCCCATAAGGAGTCGCCATCAATGAACCTCCACGAGAGTTTTAGAGCTGCCATCTCCCTGAGAGTGGACAAGGAAGGGAGTCCAACTCCGCCCTCGTCCTTCGGACGACACAGTTCTTCCCAAGCCACCGCCGGAACTCCTCCTTTCCAGATGAATCTAGCGCACATAGACTCGACTCTCTGAATCGTTTGCTTAGGCAGAATGAACACCTGGAACCAAAAGGCAATCATAGAGTTAACCACTGACCTGACTAGTTCTAGCCGACCTCCGAATGAAAGAAGTTGGGCTTGCCACCCTTCAAGCCTATTCTCCACCATTTGGATTAGAGTTTCACAATCCGAGTGACTAACATAGTTAATGTTCAGTGGCACCCCGAGATGTCTAACCGGAAGAGAACCAATATCGACTTGTAACATTGATGCCCATCTATTCTTCTCTGCACACGTTCTGTTGAAGAAGATATCGCTCTTGTCTTTATTCATTTTCAGCCCAGTGGCCATCTCGAACCTATTCAGAATGTCAAGTAACTTCTGGATCCCGCTGTCAGTAGGCTTCAAGAAGACTAACAGATCATCTGCGTAGATTAAGTGCGAGACTATGGGCTTAACTAGCTTGTAAATCGGGAGCAGCTCCCCCGCATGAACAGCTACCTCCATTAAACACGAGAAGTGTTCCATAACCATCGAGAATAGATAAGCCGAGAGGGGATCCCCCTGTCTCAACCCTCTATTACTATGAATGAAACCCACCGGACAGCCACGAACCATAATAGAAAAGGAAGGAGTAGAGATACATTCGAAAATCCTATTGACCCACCATTGATCGAATCCCATAGATTTCATGATATGAATCACAAATTCCCTATCAACCGAGTCGTAAGCCTTCCTAAGGTCGAGCTTAATGCAGGCCTTGTCACTCCCTTGCTTATTGAAGTCTCTAACGAGTTCATTCGCCAGGAGACTATTCTCCGCAATGCTTCTCCCTTGATGAATGCTGATTGGTTAGGAGAGATCAACCCAGGCAATATGTTCTTCATGCGTCTTCCCATCAGGTGCGCTATAACTTTGTAGATAAAGTTACAGCAAGAGATAGGCCTGAAATCATTTAGAGAGGACGCACCTGTTTTCTTCGGGATAAGCGAGATAAAAGTATGGTTGATTTGCTTCAACAATCTACCCGTACGGAAGAAGTCCCTGACCACTTCTAGGAAGAGTATCTTCACTGTGTCCCAATGTCTGATAAAGAAACCCGCTGAGAAGCGTCAGGACCCGGAGATTTGTTGGGGTTGGCTGAGAGAACTATGTCTTCAAGTTCCTTGAGTGAAACGACTTCGTGTAACCCAGCATTGGCCTTTTCAGTAACCAGCCTCTTACAGATAACCACAGGATGGATTTGGTTATGAGCGTCCCCATTGTACAAATCAGTGAAGAATTTGATGACTTCCTCCTTTAAATCAATAGGGTTGTCAATTCTCTTGCCATTCTTATCAATGAGCATGGCAATGTGATTGCGTCTCCGTCTAGCTTTGACAATCCCATGAAAGAATTTTGAGCAGCTGTCGCCATCCCTGAGCCAATCACATTTTGCTTTCTGTTTCAAATTGAGTTCCTCGATCATAGTGAGTTTACTAACCTGTTCCTTCAATTTGGATTCGAGCTCGAGACTTTCCGTAGTGTTGGATATCTGATTGCTCCGCTGAATCTGATCGAGTTGTTTGCTACTGTCAATCAGAGAGGACTTCGGGAGCCTGCGTTGCCATTCTTTGAGATTGGATTTGACATTCTTAAGCTTCGACATCAGTCGATATTGACTGAATCCAGAGCACTGAGACCATCCCTCCAGCACAGCTTCATTGTATCCTTCAATTAGGGCCCATGAATTGTAGTATTTGAACGGGGGGGAGCTATGCCCTGAGACGCCTAAGAAGTCCACCGTGAGCGGAGAGTGATCACTCGTCCAGGAAGGATGCCCAGTGACACTAATGTCAGGGAACGAATTGAACCAGAGATTATTACCTAATGCTCTGTCAATGTTGGACTCTATCCGCCTCTCTGAAGATTGATTGCTCCAAGTCATCTCCATCCCAAGCCTGTGAAGATCAGAAATACCTGCTTTAATGACGCAATTCTGAAAGTCATCGAGAATAAAGTTCGGGACTGGCCTCCCGCCTTTTTCTCGCTCTTGGACATGACAGCGTTGAAATCTCCCATGAAGAGGAGGGGGAGCGAAGAACCCATTCCAAGACTGACTTTAACAATGTCAGTCCACATGGAAGCCCGAAGCTTGCGATCATTGAACCCATAGATAGCTCCCAACAGAAATTTATACCCCCTGCATTAGTAAACTCCATCACTATCAGTTGTTGCGACTCGAATCGAATGGTGCCATTCCACACACTCTTATTCCATAGGATCCAAATTCGAGCCATATTGTTAAGAAACAGGTTATGAACCGCATCCCAATTGTCAGGGACCCTTCTAGCTAGGATAGAATCCGATTTAATTTTAGATTCCAACACTATAACTATCGAACTTCTAAACTTCCTCATGTGCTCTCGAACACTTCTCCATCTACCTACTGAGTTGGCTCCCCTTACATTCCAAGCGAGGATCGACATTAACAACCGGATGGGTGTTCCTTCAAAATCCTGACACACGACCGAGAAGGGGCGGCTGTGTGTCTGTTCTGTTACCTACATTCTCTTTCCCGGACTTAGTGCCCGGATTGACTTTGAGTAACAAAGCCTCCCACTCTGGATTAACCATGGTAAGTCTGAGCTCTTCTTCATGACCTTCCTCCTGTATGCTACTGATCACACCCTTGGCCCTGGCAAGGTTAGGAGTGTCCTTCTTCCGAACTTTATGCTCCTTCATGGAAGCTGAGGACTTGTTTTCCATGCTCTGATTGCTATTCACTATTTGTTGAGAGGAAAGACTTCCTTCAATGGCCAAAATCTTCCCTGCAATAGAATCGTGTGTCCCCATCCTTTTCCCAAGAATCGACAAAGGGGAACCTTCTTCCTCTCCCTGAATGGTGATCTCCATACTCTGCCCAGAGTTGGGAACAACTGAGGCTACCAACCTCTTCTCTGATTCCCTATGAGCTACCTGGCTTGTGGCCGCTTCCCCTGCATTACTTGATCTCTCCGTCATTTGAGCATTACCTCTCTCGATCTCCATCATTGCAGGCTCTTCCAACCCTTCATCTGGCTCTACCTGGTTATTTTGTGAGAAAATTGGCTCAACATCGGATGGTTGGGTCGACCCGTCATGCTTGTGATTCTTACGATTGCAGTTATTAACCAAGTGACCAAAACACTTGCATATGTCGCAAGATGGGGGAACCCACTCATAATCAACCTTCTGAGTGAAAACTTGCCCACTTGGAATGACATACTCCAATTCTCGAGGCAGCTTATCCCCTGCATTGACTTCCACGAACACCCTAGCGAATGATATCCTCGTCTTCTTGGTGGTTGCCTCGTCCGCTTTGATAGGGATACCGATAAGACTCGAGAGCTTCATGAGCATAGGGATGCTCCAGTACTGGATGGGGAAGTCTGGGAATCTAACCCAAATGGGAGCTGAGAGCAGAATTTCCTTCTCGCAATGAATACCTATAGACCACCGCTTGATAATTATAGCCCTCCCATCAAATGTCCATGGACCACCATGGATGATCCGCTCCATATCCTCCGTCGTGCCAAAACGAATAAAGAAGAAACCATTCTCTCTTGAGAAGAACTCGATACTGCCTTTGGGGTGCCACACTCGATTAGCATACGCCTTGATTTGCCCATAGAACGGTTTATTGCCCATTACATATAGCACGATCGTATTCTTCCAATATTCCCCTGTTTCCTCCATATCTTCCCCGGTGAACTCTGCCACTGCCCTCCCGTCGATCTTGATTGGTTCAATATATGCATCTCGGCTGTGGATGGACAGTTGGATCGACACATCTCCGCCCACGTCCTCCCTGTTCTGGCTTGTCCTTGATCATCGAGGGAATCCCATGGTGATTCATTTGCGTCTGAGGACCTCCAGAGGGGAAATTATTATTGCCAACCCCCTTCCTTCCCTTTGACCTTCCTTCTGCTGAAAAACTTGAGAAGCTTCGACGATTTTTTGGTCTCCCGCCACATCCCTGCCGGAGCCTGAGCTCCACTACGCTTCTGTGACCCTTGTCGAGCGTCGGCTTCTCGACTCTTGTACCCTCCCTCAACCCTATTTCTGAAGGTTGGTCGAGAAATCCTCTTTCCCCCATTGGCATGAGGGAGGGCTTGCTGTTGCTGAACGCACGTCTCCGCCTTTGGATGGTGGTCCAGCCCCCACCGCTCTCCATTCCTCAGCCGTCTCCTCCGCTTCCCTGGATCCGCCGGCCACGGCGCCAGGATCCCACTTTTTTGTTTCCTCGCCGCCGCTCGCGGAGAGAACGCTCGAAGACAAAAAGTCAACCGTGGTCAACCGGGGCCAAGACTAGGTCTAGGCGACTATTTCTAACTATTACCAACCTCTACAACCCATATCCAAGTCCATCTTGGACTTCGAAACTCATATCTTGGCCGTAGGCCAATATCCTATTTTACCCTTAAAAAGGGTAAAATTCTAGCTTAGGCAACTATCAAGTTAGCCTACCTACGCTTGGTATTTGACCCGAGCTCCTAGGGTAGTAAGGTACTAGCCTATACATATACCTACCAAGATACCTAAGTAAAATGGACATCTAGTCCATGTTACGGCCCCCGGTATCTTGAATATTTCAAGATACGGAATGGTACGACGCGATACCTGCGCCCTACAACCCCGATTTCCACCCGGAAGCCTACCCGCAAAATCTAAATCACGTATTCTTGCCCACACGCCAAGTTTCAACTCATTCCGATACTCCGAGCTCCGTTTCGCCCTCTAACTCGGTTTTTCCCTAATTTCTATTCTAGCCTTCTTCCTATTCTCTAACTTCTTTCAATTCTTCCTTCTAACTTCTAATTCTTTTCTAACTTCTAATTCCATAAACTTCTTCTACTCTCTCTACGTTTCCATCCAATATAATACATATATATATAATCTATATATATACATATACATATAGGTAAAAGGGGGGGGGGGGTTAATAGGCTTAAAGGCCATAGGGGGGATTCAGACCTGGCAGCAGCCAGGTGCTGCTGCTGCTGCTGCAGCATGTTGCTGCTGCTGTTACTGATTCTTCTTCTTCTTCTCATCTCCTTCTCTTCCTATATATACTCTATATAATATTATATATATATCTATATAATATATATAATTATATATATATATATATATATATATATATATATATAATATATATATATATATATATATACATAACTAGATATCTATCTATATATCTATCTAGATATCTATCTATCCATCTAATATATATATAACACACACACACATCCATATACACACATCCATATATATATATATATATATATATATATATATATATAGTGAGAGTGTATTTTATATATATAATATATATATATAATATATTATATATGTACC
The DNA here is from genome assembly GCA_029216955.1 of Iris pallida. Taxonomy (NCBI): domain Eukaryota; kingdom Viridiplantae; phylum Streptophyta; class Magnoliopsida; order Asparagales; family Iridaceae; genus Iris; species Iris pallida. The sequence continues at coordinate 1,197,008 of JANAVB010043017.1, forward strand.
ACTCTCTAAGGATTAATCCTAATAAATCATCAACCTATTTTTCTAGGGAAAACCCACAATTGTGGGCAAATGGTAGAGAATCTTCTCCTCTCCATTTATGGTGAATGAACTAAATGCAAAAGAGAATTAAATGAAGAAATTAAAGCTTACCTAGGTTAGGGTTGGTTGGAGGAACAAGCTTGGAAAGAAAATGAATTGGAAGAGAGAGAGAGAGAGTGTGCTTGGTGGAAAAGGAAAGAGAGGGGGGGGGGGGGGGGGGGGGGGCTATAGGTGGCCGGTCAAGCATGCGCGAGGGGCACTTGTATTACAAGTTTGCCCTCCCTAAAGCCTAATATTAAATAAAATCCAAATTAGGTTTAGGAAGTGCTAAAAATAAAAAAAATCATAATTAAACTAAATTACTCATGGGGGACTAGTCCAACTCTTAAACCCTAAAGTTTAGTGTGGTGGGCCATGGTTAGCTAACATGCTATTACAGCTCAAGTCGAAATTCACCGGGGTCCCGAATTAACTCGGAATGCGATAAAATTCGAACCCGATCCTTAATAATTAAATAATAATATTCATGAATAAAATTCCCAAAAATATTATAAATAGAAAATTACCATTTTACCCCTAACTGGGAAAAGTGAGGGTGACAGGAAGGGTCGGCGTCGGCGGCGCGGTGGAGGAGGTTGCTTGCGACGAATGGGTTGCGAAAGTGGCCGACGACGACGGCGTAGGCGGAGGATGGAGCGGAGGCGGCGGAGGGAGGGGCGGTGCAAGAGGAGCTGGAGACGGGGGTGCCGTTGGAACAACCGGTTGCTCCGCACCCAACATGGACCTCCTCCTCTCTGATAGAGAGGGGGCAATTTAGTCATTTCATCATCGTTGAACCCAAAGCACATGGGTCAGACCAAAAACACACTGTGCTTTATATTATAGACTAGTGGATAACCCGTGCCATAATGGCACGGACACGAACAACAGATCCGACGGCCGAAGGTCGCTCCATCTGTGCTGTTTCTTCTTCCCGGAGACTGATCCGACTGGACCACCACCTGGAGAAGGGTCGAGTGACTTCTCTCCTGCCGAAGAATGCCTTCCGGAGATCCTCCGTGGTAACCTCACTGCCGCCGGCTGCTCCGATTCATGCTGCGGGTCGAGGCTCACGGCGAAGCTGGAGTTCCGGTTCTCCGCGGTGGAGGGGAGGCTCTGCTGCCGCCGCCTCCGCCGCCGTTCGGAGGAACGTGAGGGAGAAGTTGAGATGCTGGGATGAACGTGAGGGAGAAGTTGGGACAACTTATCCTTTTATTTATGTGGTAGAAACAAAAACAGTGAGTTCTCTATAATGTAAAAGCAAAAATGAGTTTTAGAGAGGGACAATTTAGTTCTTTCATCATCGTTGAACCAAAGCACATGGGTCGGACCAAAAATTTACTGTGCTTTATATTATAGATATTTTTAAAATAATGATGATCAGTGTAAAATTATCACATGAGCAGAAATAATTTGGAGGTAGGAATTAATAGCCTTTTATTTATTTATTGTTATTACATCAATCACCTTCCAAAACTGTTCAACTTGAGCTACAGTACCGATCCACCACCGTCCCAAGCTTCACAACCACACAACACAAACACAAGTTGCACTACAAGTTCTACAACTCTCTGAAGCTTCCCACTAAGCCTTTGTGATCGCCGCCGCCGCCGCCGCCAGCTCCTCGTTCGGTTGCTCGCGACGGGAGCGCCTTCACTTCCTTCCCCTCCGTGTCGTACAAAATCTGGCCGGAGAAGTCCAGCGGCCGGCACTTCTCGCCCATGAGTATCGACTTCTTCCACACCACATCGTCGCCGTCGTCGCCGTCGTCGCCGTCGTCGTCGCTGTCCGGCTTCTTCCAAGACACCATCTTCGCGACCACGAGGACCTTGCTGCTTATGCCGCTTAGAGCGGTGACGAGCCTCCGGTGGTCGGTGCCGCCTGCCGTCGTCGCGCGCGGGGGGGAGGTTGGGAGGAGCAGCTGGTGCTGCCTGCTCTTGTTCTTGGAAGAGGAGAGGTGCTTGGAGAGCCTGTCGTGGTTGGTGCAGAGAGAGAAGATGACGGAGGAGACGGCAGCGACCGCCGCGACGGCTAAGAGGAGGGTGGTGGTTGATGCGGCGGTGAAGCCGAAGGAGGAGAGGTGGTGGCCGTCTGCTTGTAGAGGCCTTGCCATAGAGAGGAAATGGTATGGTTGCGAGCTTGTTGTGTTAGCTTTCCCCTGGGCTTTGGCTTGGCTTTATATATGAAGGGAACATCAAACTATGAGATTATTAGAAAAAAGAAATAGAATAATGTTATCTGTACCTCTAAATTGTTCCTCCAAATCATTATTTCTTATATGACAGCTGACATAGCAAAATTTTAAATTAAATTAATATTAATTAATATTAGTATTAGTATTCATATTAATAGGCTAAATTACAACTTGATACCATCAACTATCGGAGTTTTTCAACTTGATACCCCCAACTTTTATAAGTACTAACTTAATACCCTATCAAACTTATATTTCTATCTTGATACCCAAATTTTTTTTAGGCTTAATTGCTAATTGCTACCCTCAACTATCACACTTTTTCAAGTTGATACCCTAAACTTTTTTTCGTAACAGATTGATACCTCAACTATATTTTTTTTTCAACTTAATACCTAACATTTTAAAAAACCCCAAAATGCCCTTATCCCTTCCCTCCCTCCACCCCCTCCCCCACTCCGGCCATCCCCTCCCCCTCCCCCCCCTGCTAGCTCCGGCCGACCCCCCCTCCTCCTCGCTTCCAGCCAACCTCCCCCCCCTCCTCGCTTCCGGGCCACCCCCTGCCCCGCCTCCCGTCCCGCACCCCCCTCCCCAGCCCCCCTCCTCCCGCGCTGCCACGCCCTAGGGGAGAGACGTGAGCGGACGGGCGGCCGGAGCGAGAGGGGGGGGGGGTGGGGATGGCCTGAAGCCAGCGGGGAGGGGAGCCAGCAGGCGGGTGGGCGGTCGGAGCTAGCAGGGGGGGGGGGGCAAGCGAGCAGGGGGGAAGGAGGGTTAGGGGTAGGGACATTTTTGTCCAAAATAATATCCGAGTATCAAGTTGTTACAAAAAAAAGTTTAGGGTATCAACTTGAAAAAGTGTGATAGTTGAGGGTAGCAATTAGCAATTAAGCCTTTTTTTTATATTCCTAAACTACCCTCCTCCAGCTTCTACTTCCCCCATCCTCTTCCCTCTTCCGACGGCCATCTCCACCCACCCCCCCCCCCCCCCCCCCCACCCACCCCCCCCCCCCCCCCCCCACCCACCTCCGGGGACAACCTCCTACCCACCCCCGCCCCCGACGACCCACACCCGGCCCCGAGCCCGTGCTTCCGCTCACGTGCACCTCTCGTGCCCAGCATGCCCCCGCGCACTGCTCGCGTGCACTCTGCCCCGCACCCACTCGTGCGCTGCCTAGTGCGCCCGCTCGCCGTGTCCTCGCGCTCGTCGCCTGCTCGCACCCGCCGTCTGCTGTCACCCACAACTGGAGAGAGAGGGAGGATTTGGGAGAAGAAGAGAAGAGACAATTTAGTCCATTTTTTTCTTCCAAAGTATCAAGTTAGTACTTATAAAAGTTGAGGGTATCAAGTTAAAAAACTGTGATAGTTGAGAATATTAAGTTATAATTTAGCCATGTTAATATTAATACTAATATTAAAAAATTGGATGATTAATTTTTTAAGTTACTGTCGTGTTAGATGTCACGTAATACTATTTAACATATCATATCAGCTGTTATATAAGAAGAAATTGTTTGTAGGGTCAATTTTAATATTACTAAAAAAAGGGTGCTTAAATTACTTAAAAGTGCACTTAAACAAATAGTGGGAGTACTCTACCCTTTGAAAACATTTGTTTGTGAAATAATAAAATGGTAGCTTTGTGATTTAAAGAAAATTTGAGGGGACTGTTGCTTCAAGCTTCAGCGCGTTATACGGGTCAGGGTCAGGGTCAGGGTCAGGTCAGGGTCAGGGGAGAGCCCAAGACCAGCCCGGGTCTTCCCTGTCATTTTTTTTTTTTTGGTCTTCCCTGTCATTGACTCGCATTCAACAACCTATGTCGTCTTACCGGCACCTGTCAAATGGCTCCGGTCCAAAAAAAAAAAAATTGGTCCATATGTCCGATCCGATTAATCTTGGATCCAGGGTGATCCGGTTGAAACCTACCCAGGCATCATTTGGTACACTGTAATAAAATCGTAATCACAATATAATCAAATAGAAAAAAAAAAAAATTTGATTATATTGCGATTACGATTACAGTGAACCAAACGGGATCAAAGTCTAATATATCGGTTCATAAGAGATGTCCGGTCCGAAGTCTATGACCGACCCAATCCGACCCGATCCAAGGTCCAGCCCCACCTAAGCTAAATGTTAGCTGATTAATCACCTAGATACAGTAAAAAAATAATTTTTTATATTGACCACTAAAGTAGTTTTTTTATATTAGTCAATTAATCACCTAGAGATAGTTAAGAATAAATTTTCAAGTTAAAATATTTTTGTTTGATAGAAACTAATTAATCATCTAGATAGATATAGTGGATAAAATATATTTTTCATTTATAGTAAAAAGTAGTCATTTTATATTGGTTGGTTTTATTTATTTGGTCAAGGTGCGACTCGACACGAAGTTCGCCGTACCGTAGGCCACGTGTCAGGGTTGAATGAGATTTTTTACCCTTAGTTCGACCCGGCCTACTGTAGTGCATGAATCAGAGAGGTCCGATCTGACTCACTTGACAACTCAAGTAAAAAAAAGAAAGAAAGAAAGAATGAAAGTCATTTGGCTCATATCTTATATTTTACGTTGTTGGACTTTGAATCCGGATCCAAACTCTGGCCGATTTGCAGTTACCGGGGAAAGTCCGGTATCCGGTAAGTCAACAGTCTAAGTCAGGAACCAACTTAGGAATGTGGAACGATTCATGGACACAAAAGTGGAGGAGCTATTTCGGGAATGGACCGAAGACTTGCCAATGACCACTCACTTCCTCTTGGTAGAAAGTGGATCATGGGGGCCATTTTGCACCCACAAATGAAGATTAACCAATTGGAAAATTAGGTTTAGAGATGGTTAGTTTTTGGTAGTTACAAACATAATATTGAAAGATTGGCAGGCTTCCGAGCCAGGAAGAACCTAACTTGGATCATTGATAATGATTAAATATGCAAGAAGGTTGCCAAAGTTTACTTTCATGAATATTAGATAATAGTGATACATGTTTGGTTCGCGGAATCGAAACTTTGGAAAAGAAAAGTTATTCCTTTCGGATACCAGAGAAATTAATTTCCAAGAACGAATAAAAAAATGAAAGCAAATGGTTCTTCCCACCCGCCTAAGAATTACTCTTCTCTCTCTAAGTATTCATTTTTCTTTCAAAATTTTTTTTAAAATTTTTCAAACACCAGAATAAAAATTAATTAGAATTATAATTTCCCAAAAAAAGGAAAAAAAAATAGATTTTTTTTTTTTTTGGCGAACCAAGTTACCAAACTAGCCTAAAGGAAAGTGTTGATACTTTAATCAACATTTCCATGTACGTAGTGACTGTTTGGTTGATTGTAATTGTAATATAATATTTACATCAATTACAATAATTTGTTTTTGTCATAAATGTTGCAACTTGGTAGAGTAAGTGTTGAAGACTTATTCCTGATAACAACAGCATTTGTTGCCAAGGATTCTCATCCACAAGAAACCAAACAGCTGGGTATGTGTAGGAATTAATGTAGAGTACAGTTAATATGGGCCAGGCCCGCACCTCGTATTTGATTTGCAACCAATTTAGCTGATGGATCACGGATGATGAGTTACTTGGAGTTATGGGTATTTTGAACCTTTTCCATCTCTACTATTATAAAGTGGCTTCGAAACGGCTCATTCTTAAGCCGTCTGAGTCATGTATATCATCAATCATTTTTGTAAAATAAAATTTTAAATTAACTATCTTTCTTATCTTCTGTGTGGATAACCGAACCTTCTCTCTTCAAGTAAAAAAAAAAAAAATTCAAACCACCAAATACTAAAATATATTTAAACTAACTACATAATATTATCTAATTAAACACATCCATAATTTAAAAAAAAAACATAACAAATCATATTAAAAATATATTGGAATTATATTTGAAATATTCTAATATAATTTAAATTTTATGTATTTTATTAATACTATCATTGATTTTTTCTAATACGTGTAACACACGTGAAGGTGACTAGTCATTTATAATTCCTCTCTGCTCTTTCTCATGTACACTTCCACTTTTCTCTTTATATATTACTAGCATATATGTACATACCTTGCACGTATTTCAATCTTTTTTTAATTAAGGGAAAATTTATGAAATGCCCAAGAAACGAAATTTTTTTATGAAAAACTCACCGCACAATAACATTTCATCGCGTGCCCAGAATTAGCAAAAATATATAAAGGGGATTCCGAATGACCTTTTTGTCCTTCTAATTTATTGAAAATATCCACGAAACTACTCTTAAAAAAAACGTTTCGATACTTCCTTTTCTTCCATACGCTGCTCACTTTCGAATCTAGGTTTTCTCCTAAAAAAATCTTCAAACATTACTTCAAAAACTCGTCGAAAAATTTGAAAAATGTCGACAAACGGTAAAACTGTTAAAACGGAGGTCCAAATATCATTTTTTCGCGATTCTAAAATTTTGGAAGGCCGACTAACAAAGAAGCGGTTAATCTCCGGCTCCTCGGAAATACACTCATTTTGCGACAAACTGGGCCTCGTTTCGACCTCCCAGTCAAAAGTTACGGCCCTTCAAAGTTTCAACTGGCCATAAAATGCAAGACAATGATCATTCTCCATGGTAATATCACAGAGAATGACCATTTTTCGTGCTAAAACCACGGAGAATGGTCATTCTCTGTGCTAAAACCACGAAGAATGACCATTCTCCTTGTTAATTGACAAAGAATAGCCATTCTCCGTGTTAAAATGACGGAGAATGGTCATTCTCCGTCAATTTAACAATGAGAATGACCATTATCCGTCATTTTAACACGGAGAATTGCCATTCTTCTTGTTAAATTGACAAAGAATGGCCATTCTCCGTGCTAAAACTACGAATTATGGTCATTCTCCGTGTTAGAATGACGGAGAATGGCCATTCTCCGTCAATTTAACAAAAAATTTAACAAGGAGAATGTCCATTCTCCGTGCTAAAACCACGGAGAATGACCATTCTCCTTGTTAAATTGACAAAGAATAGTCATTCTCCGTCATTTTAACACGGAGAATGATCATTCTCCGTGGTTTTAGCACGGAGAATGGTCATTCTTTGTCAATTTAACAAGAAGAATGACAATTCTCTGTCATTTTAACACGGAGAATGACCATTCTCCGTCATTTTGACACGGAGAATGACCATTCTCCGTGGTTTTAGCACGGAGAATGGTTATTATCCGTAATTTTAACACGGAGAATGATCATTCTCCATCATTTGGACATGGATAAGGCCATTCTCCGTGGTTTTAGCACGGAGAATGATCATTCTCTGTGATTTTAACACGGAGAATAGCCATTCTCCGTCATTTTGACACGGAGAATGGCCATTCTCCATCATTTTGACATGGATAACGCCATTCTCCGTGATTTTAGCACGGAGAATGGTCATTCTCCGTAATTTTAATACTGAGAATGATATAGAACAGTCGACAGAAACATAAAACCTATTTTTTTGTTTTTTTTTGAAATTTTTTTTCTCGGGAACAAAAATTCAAGAGTTTTCGTTCTTCTTTCAAAACAATGCTAACTCTTATGGAAAAAAGGAAGAAGATCTTCTCTTCATAATTGACCTAATTGCCGAAAAACTTCAAATCTCTCCACGATGATGATGATGATGATGATGATGATGATGATGATGATGATGATGAGCGATGATCGGAGTTCAACTGAAGAAAAGCACAGTGAACTACGAACGATCTTTGCGATCTCTGCTGAAGATGAGAGCAATGGAATTCAGATCTCTCGTGAAGAAGAAGAAGACAAAAATCGCAATCCAAATCTGATTTTGTGCGAATGGTAGTTATGGTATTGTAAAGATGTCAATTTTGTAAATACAGAGCATCTAAAGAAAATCTTGGAATATTTAACGTGGAAATATATAATACTGGGCATTTCATAAAACTCATAATGCGGGTGGATTTTTCACAATTTACAGTTTAATTAACTTAGAAAGACCAAAGAGTAGTCGTATTACTAAGTTGTCCTTATTAAAATTAATGAACCAATTTAATTAGTATAAATATGCAAGGATATATTTGGAAAAAAATTCCACGGTAAAATCTAAGTTCTGACATTATATATATATATATATATATATATATATATATATATATATATATATATATATATATATATATATAGAGAGAGAGAGAGAGAGAGAGAGAGAGTAGAACAAATAAGAGCTATCACACAAAAAAAAAAAAAAAAAAAATATATATATATATATATATATATATATATATAGAGAGAGAGAGAGAGAGAGAGAGAGAGTAGAACAAATAAGAGCTATCACACAAAAGATGAAAATTGTGACACAGCAGCTTCATTCTGGAATCATGACTTCCCAACTATCAACCAGTCTCTAAAAACTGCAAGTTCATAAAGATAACCAACCAACTTTCCGAGGTATCGCCCATCTCTCACAAAATTCTTCAAGATTTTTTCTCTAAGAAAGAAAAAAGAACAGAGAAAAAAAATCTCCAAGAAATCAAACAAATAAAATGTTAAAGGCTCTCTGCAGTGTCGTTCATTCTATATAAAATCAAGATTTATCAGGAACATTTGGATGTTGCACATTATTCAAATCCAAGTTCATGCAATCACAATGACAATTTAGGTGATCGGTCAGAATCTCGTTTACAAATTAATCATGTCACTGATGACCAATCTCCACTGCACTTCACTGCTTTTACTAAATTGACTAAACCAATTGAAGTACTGTTCCATCACCATTGTTAGCGGATTAGTTAGCAACTTAAACAAATGGGGGGAGAAGATGGAATCTCAAGTAATCCAAAAATACAAACCACAAGGATGTGATATTTAACCAATGACACCTGGGCCCAACCCTTCATTCTCGAAAACAATACAACAAACAACTTTGCTATGCCTACAACCTACTGCTTAGAGCATCACCAACCCTATTGTGAGTTCGAAAAAAATGGTTGTCACATAGGAATAACAACCATTTTTTCCAAAGCAGTTCTCCAATGCAAATATGAAATGAAGTGTGGAGTTGACAAAGACAATGTGAAGTTGGTTGTCTAGATCTAGACAGTGCACTTCACAATGTCTTTATGTCCACATCATCATTTTGTGAATAAAAATGTTTATAAAAAGAAATAGAAGAGTAAACGTTGTCTTGGAAGTTGTAAAAAATTACTTTGTATTGTCTTCTCAATACTTTTGCATTGGAGATGACTTTTTAAACTCATTGTCATTTGCGAATATAATCTTGCCACCTATACAAGACATTGTCTTATGTTCCATGCCACCTAAGATCCACAACACAAAATAAGACAATAGGGTTGAAGATGCACTTACAATCCTCTTACAACCGCCACGTGTCGGACTTCGATTGGAGGAAGAGAGGGGAGGGTCAGGTGGAGCCCATGTAGCAGTGGGGAGAGGGGAGGTGGAACCAGATGAGACCGATGTCTAAGGGATGGAAGAGAGGGGTTGTAAGAAGATTGTAAACATTTGGATGTAGACTTAGGATTTTCCTACAATAAAGTTGTCTTTCAGTTCTCTCCATGCACCTTATAAGACATTGTGAGAATTCGACACCAAAAGGAATAAACAAGAGAAAGAACACAGACCTCCTATTGTGAAGAAGAAGAAGAAGAAGAAGAGATGAGATCCTCCACGCTTCTAGCCCTTGTTGTAATCTCTGTTTCTGTTCGTTGTGTGACCTCCGACAACTCAACCATCAAGTGCACCTGTTCTCCATGCGGAAGCTCATGTAGCAATCCGAGTCCACCACCTCCACCGGTGGTGCTTCCACCGCCGCCACCACCACCGCCACCGGCGACCCCTTTGCAACCGTATTGCCCACCACCCCCACCGGCTTGGCCAGTCGGCTCCCCACCTCCGCCACCCAACTGGCGGGTCCCACCAGGGGCTTTGTACCCGATAGACCCGGAATACCTTTCGTCGCTTGCTCACACGACTCGGGTTGGGAGCTCGGTGGTGTTTGTTGGCTGTGGATTGATGGGCTTGTGGTTCTAAAGGGAGAGTGATAGATTTATCTAGTATAATTCATCTGCAGTTTCTGTGTTACTAATGTTAATTTCTCTTTCTGAATTGTATTAATGATATACGTGATTGGCTTAATTGCTAAATGGGACTAGTTGGAATAAAGAAAATTATGTGTTTTATTGAAATTAAGATACAAGTATACACTAAATCTCTTACACGACGCAGGTGATGATATCTTAAGAGCATATTGAGTCTAGTGCAAGAATTTTGTCCCTCGTATTCGCTGGGATGGCAGTCAAAAAATGCTCTATGGATATTACTACTACATAAGGAACCTAGTGAATTTGGAACCTGATCAAACTATATGGAGTTTTGAAACAGTTATCCATGGTGTGGAAGATGGGGCTGAAGTATATTTTGGAAAGAGAACCAACAACAATCACCCTCGTGAAGATGCATGGACAGTCCGGACGGTTGGGTTGCCCTATCCTGAAGCTAATTTTGGTTGCCCCTTGACCCTTATTGTCAGCTGGCCCCGGTGGTCATCCGTGACCCTGACCTTTGGTGGGATCATACTCGGCCTGGAGGATTGCTCTAGCAAAAAGGATTGCCCAAGCCCCAAGGCTTGTCCGGCTTACCCGAGGACCAGCCCTGTGTAGATGGATGCTATGGTACATTATGATTGCAATTTCCAATATTTATCAAGTAACATGGGAAGGTACTACTGGAAATACTGACAAACCCATTAAGCTTCGAACACGGCTGAAGACAGCTTGAGAAGGTCGATATTCGCGGCGAACAAGTAATGCAAGCAGATCTCCGACGAATGGAAGTTATCGTGAGCCATCATGAGAAGCAGCGAAGCCGCCCGAGACAAGTTCGACCCTTTCTTCGAAGCGTACTCTTTGCTCGTCGCCATCTCGGCCGCCAGAAGAGACTGCCTCTCCCACTCCTTCCTGACCCCAACCATGCCATCGTACGAGACATTCGTCGGCGACAGGAAAAACTCGAGGGATGCGTGAATCTCCGAAACCCGGAGGTTCGGTATCCTCGTAACGCACAGACACAGCAGTTCGGAACGGCTCTTCTCCGCCAACTTCTCGAGCAAATTGAAAGAGTTCAGATTCCTGACGAGATTAAGCGCGACCAAGACTTCCAAGACCTCCCAGAGGTCGAACCGAGCGCAGCATTCGGCGAACAATGCGGATATTTCGGGGACAATGACAAACCCTAGCTTTTCGAAGGCGACGATGGTGAAGTTGAGGTCGAGCGGGTCCTTCGGGTTGGGGTGCGACTGGACGGAGATCCCGGTCTTGAAGGAGACTTTCTTGAGGAAGGACTTGAGGACGGAAACGAAGGGGGCGGGGGAGGAGAGGGGCATTTTGGGGTTCCTGAGCTTCTTGGAGAGGCCGGCGATGGAGTCAGCGATGAGGGAGGAGAGGTCAGAGTCGAGAGAGGAGAGCTTCCAGGTGGAGGCTGGGGTTGGAGTTTGGGGGTCAGGGTTAGGGTTTGGGTCGGGGTGGAGATCGCCGGGGTTGAGGACGATGGGGAAGGTGGAGAGAGGGGGAGGGAGCTCGCCGGAGCCGGCTGCCGCAGCGGCGGCTGCTATGGTGTCGAGGAGCGTCATGGAGTGGAATGGAAAATTAGGGTTTCTTAGGCCTCGTTTGGTTCGCGGAATGGAAAGGAAAGGAACTGTTTCCTTGGTATTTCCTTTCCTTTAGGAAATTATAATTCCTATAAACTTTCCTTTCTGGTGTTTGGAAAGATCGAGATTATAGCCGAAATATGCCTTTACTTTTCATTATAGTGTTTGGTGTTTGTAAGAAAAGAAAACAAAATCAAGTCAATTTTTCAAAAATACCCTCGTGCTAATAAAAATAATTATTACTTAGAAATATTTTTGTCTAAAAGATATTATGGATAAAAATAGTAAATAATATTATGAACATGGATATTTTGGTCAAAACTTTTTGTAATAAATGCGGGAAAGTTGGAGGAAAAGTGATTCCTTAGATAAATGGGAGGAACCACTTTTTTTCTTATTTTCCTACCTCTTGGGAATCATTTTCCCTTTCCAACAACTTTCCTTTGGCTCCCAAACATAGGAAAGGAATCATTTTCCTTTCCCAAGCTCAAATTCTGGTAACCAAACGAGGCCTTAGGGTGAGGGTTTTTTGTAAGGGCTAATTCTAGGGCTGCAAACGAGCCAAGCCGAGCCAAGCCGAGCCAAGCTTTTGTAAGCTTGAGCTTGGCTTGACTAGAATTAATCGAGCTCAAGCTCGAGCTCGAGCTTGATAAAAATTTTTATTTTTGAGCTTGAGTTTGGCTTGAGCTTGTTTATATTAAGCTTGAGCTTGGCTTGGTTTGAGCTCGAGCTTGGCTTGATAAGTAAGCTTGATTCAAGCTTGATAAACAAGCTCGATAAGCTCAAAATCAAGCTCGTTAAGCTTGATTTCAAGCTCGCTCAACTTTATTTCAAGTTCATTAAGCTTGATTTCAAGGTTAACGAGCTCGATTTCAATTTAGTTATGTTTGAATTCAAGTACCTGTAATATTGACAATTTATTTATAAAAACTTAATTAAAGAAGTTTCTTAATACCAATTATTAAGGACATATAAATATATAATGCGCGCGCGCGCGCACACACACACACACACACACACACACACACACACACACACATATCCGAGCTCTCTAGCCTAGTGGTATTAGAGCGGACACCCGGAGGGACCGGCAAGGTTCGAGTCCCCCAATTGTGTGTGTGTGTGAGATTTCAATATATATATATATATATATATATATATATATATATATATATATATATATATATATATATATATAAAAGCTCGTTTGTTCTTTGATATAATTCAACAAAGAGCAAACGAGCTCCTAAACGAAAACGAGCCAGCTCGCAAGTTCAAACGAGCCGAGTACTTCTAAGCTTGAACTTGGCTTGTTTATTAAACGAGCTCGAAAATGAAGCTTGAGCTCAGCTTGTTTAGTAAACGAACCGAGCTCAAACGAGCTTTTATCGAGCCGAGCTTCGAGCAGCTCGCGAACGGCTTGGCTCATTTGCAGCCCTAGCTAATTCTAAGGGCATTCCAAAATTTAGGCTATTTATAAGGGCACAGTTTGCCTGAAAAAAATTTACTCATGGCTATCTAATTATTAGGTATAAAAGACAATTTTTTTAATTTTTTTTGAAAAATTTTGAGTGGCACCCCACTTGGATGGTCTATTTGTGCGATGCACCCCACATTGTTTGTAATATGTATAAGTTATCCTACTTTGGATTTGCTATATGTATAAGTCATCTGACTTTGCACGTTTTCCGTCAGTTCTGACGGATGGACTCTTCATTAAAAAAAAATTAGACCAAAATAACCCTCCTTCCATTGTCTTCTTCCCTGACATCACAGCCCTCCTTCCCCGACGTTCGCCCCCCCCCCCCCTCCGCGACGTTTGCACCCCCCCACCCCCACCCCCCGACGTTCGCACCCCCCCGACCTCGGCCCGCCCCCTCACTGACCTCGCCCCCCTCCCCGACCTTGGCCCGCCACCTCCCCGATCACAGCCCCCCTCCCCCTTCCCCGACGTTTGACCCCCCCTCCTGACCTCGGCCCGCCCCCTCCCCGACCTCGCGCCCCTCCCCGACCTCGCCCCCTCCTCGAACTCCCCGACCTCGCCCCCCTCCGCCCCCTCCCTGACCTCGCCTCGCCCCCTCCCTGACCTCCCCTCCCCCTCCCCGACCTCGCCTCCCTCCGCCCCTGTGAAACCCTGATTTTCAATTTTTTGGATTTTGCCAGTTAGCGATAATTAGTTTAGTTATTATTTTATTATTATTATTGTTACATATTATTACTATTATTATTATTATTATTATTATATATTATTATTTAGTCAGATTTAGAAAAAAATATTATTTTAAAAAAGTTATCGTTGATTTTTTATTGTGGCCTGCCCCGATCCCGAGTCCGGACTCCGACCCTGAGTCCGAACGCCAGTTTCCGTTTCCCGAACCCAATTTTCGTTTCCAGTTCCGAATCTGCCTTAAAACCTTTTAATTAATTTTTTGACCTTAGATAAATAGTTAAAACTATTTTATGTTTGGTTATTAATTAAAAAAAAAAGAATAAGCCCTATGGCTTCGTCACCCACGACCAAGCCAGCAACCCACTCCCCCACCCTACTGTCCAGCACCTAATTCTCTCTTCCACAACTTTCCCAACTTCCCCCTTTATTTTCTCTCTCACGAGGACCTCTCCAGCACTCAGCAATCCACTCCCCTCCCATATAACCCAACTCTCATTCTTCTCCTCTCCCTCACTCTCCCAATCCCTCACTCATCTCCTCATTTTCCCAAATCCGGCCCCATCTCCCTGCTCGGCGCTCGACCCCGCGGATGACCCCCAGGCCGACTGCCCCGATCCCGTGCGTCCGCCCGGGCTAGAGCCCGTCCCCGAGCTTCTGACCGCCACGCGCCCGCCTCCCGGCGTCCGCAGCCCGCCCCTCCGGCGCGCCTGCCCCTGACCGACCGACCTCTCCGGGCTGACCCCGCGGCCCTGTGCCGCTGTTCCGCCCGCGACTCCGCGCTCCGCGGCCCCTGCGCCACTGTCCCGTGCCGCTGTTCGGTCTGTTCCGGCCCCTCCTCTGTCCAGCGTGCCCCCGCGCCGGATCCCGACCCCGATCTCCCGTTCCGCGATTTTTCTTTGCTATTCGCGAGCTCTGGATTTTCCCGATTCCGCGAAAACTTGGTTTTATTCCAATTTTAACATCTGAGAGCTCTAGCCGAACAACCCAAGGTATAATTTCGCGTTCCCGTTTCCGTTTGCGTAGTCGATGATGAGAATTGGTCCACGATTCCTTTCCGGGAATTTGGTTTTGGTGGACGTGGTAGTTTCGAATTTTCCGAAATCGTTCTATGACGTTTTCTGTGGTTGGTTTGGAATTTCGGAATTTCGGGATTTTCGATTTTATTTCGGGTTTTCCGATTATGCTTAGGAAATGATTTCTGTGATTATATTTTCTATAAAAGTGTGTTTTCCCTGGTTTGGGATAGGTATTGGGTGTTTTGGCACATTTTTCCAGTTTTGGATTATCCCGAATATAGAGGGAATGCTGCCCAAATTTTTATAAAACTTTATAAATGAATTTTAAATCAGTTTTCGAAAATAATTCAAATCGGATTTTTGGGCGACGACCGTACCGGTCCGTGGGCCCTAGCGAAATGCAAACGAAACCGGTTTTACCCGGACGTTGAGGCATTAGCTAAAAAATAGTGACGATTGGACCAAGTCTTAGACTCCTAAGATTTAATTTAATTTATTTAATAGTTTTGTTTTCAGTATTTAAAATACGGGACATTTTTTAGAGCTAACTAATTTTTCTCTAATTTCATTTATGTAAAGTTTGTAAGGGCATAAGCCCAGATTTCTATTTTATTAGTTGTGCCCCTGTATTGTGTAGTCTAGGTTTTTCATTTCTTTTCTGGGTTGATTTTCATTTCTTTTCTGGGTTGGTTTCCATATTTGGACGCGTAAATTATAATTAGGATGTTAATTATTTTGTATAAAATTAATAAAGATTTTCCCAAGTTAATTAAATGAATAAAATATTAGCAAGATAACAAGTTCATGTTTTATCACTAGAAGAAAACTAGTTTATATATATATTACAAAAATACAAAGTTTTTCTAAGTTAAACTGTAATTGCTATTTTTTCTCAATTAACTGAATTAACCGGTTTAACAAACTAATTGACAACGCACGTAGCTTGCGACGTAAAGCGTTACAGTAGGTTAAATAAAGGAACTTAAAATTCGACTAGGACACTACTACTAGAGATTGTGCGAGCTTACCCCTCTTACACACGGGGATAAGCCGTATCGCGTCGCTAGGACGCTATTGTATAACCCAAGCCGGTCATAGACGATTACACATTCAAATCACATTGTTTTCAATTGTAGAATGCTGAAAAATATTGTTTAAACTGTTTAGCCTGCACTTTTTCATTATTACTTGAAATATGAGTTACATATTCGTACTTGCTCCCTCCTGACTGGAGACAACATTTTTAGGTGACATTGAGGATGCTGAGCTATTATACAATAGCTATTATGACCCGGTTCTGTACCCTGTGTTGTTGCCAGAGTCCTCATTGGAGGACGCAGGACCTGCGGCCGACGAGCCGAACGCTTAGCTAGTTATTTCCAGTTTCCAGTTTCATTGTTTTTGGAATTTTGTTAATTCGAATTCAGCATTTTATTTCAGTTCTTTTAATTCCAGTTGTACTTTTCAAATGTTGAATAAAGTTTTAAAATTTTCGTATATTCAGTTGTGACAAATGTATAGATGTTGTTGTGAATACCTGCTAATAGAACAGCTTACTGCCGCCGTCTCACAACGGTGCAGGCTGGGCATGATCCGTTTCGACCCAATTATTTGGGATCAGGTCGTGACATGTTTTTAGTGGTGGCTCATGCAGGTCAAAACAACAACTTAGGAAAACATACCTAGAAACAATTAGAACACTAGAACATTGATTTGTCACAACATAGGTCCGAATTATATATATATATAAATATTTTTATTTGATTATAGACTGGTAGGATACCTTGCTTATGTATTGCATCCTAAACCTTCCAGAGTATGGCCAAAGGAAAGACTGTCACGCCCCGATCCCGGAGGATCGAAAACAAGCCACTGGGCGTGATGCCGTACAAGTCTAGATTGCACTTGTACAAGGCAAAACCATTACAGTTCCTGGTAATTCTCAGAAAACATCGATAAGGCAGCGGAACCAAGCAGATAAATTGAAGTCACACAATTTATGAAGAAATGTATCTCTTTATTGATATTCAAAATGGATTACAAGACTTGCAGCAGAATACAGAGTTTACAACTGAATACAAGACTCTTGAGTAGCCAACTGAATGTATACACTTGCCCTTTAGGCTACAAATGAATATACCGACTTCTTTACAATGACTTGCCAATTTGGCTACAATCTCACTGGTACATCTGAGTTCCACTGTTCCATACATTATGTCCCGTATAGCAGAAGACATCGTCTTGAAAGAAGAGCTTCTGCACACCCATCCGATTCATCGATGCCAAGCACTGATTCACAGGATTTTCCCCAAGCAAACACCTGTAATATTGCCCACAACGTGGGTCAGTACATCATCAATGTACTGGCGAGCGGTGCTGGCCCAACTCACCTAAGAAGACAGCACTAAGTAAACATGTTACAGAACATTATTAACAGTTGTCTTTCTCGTTGCCTTAGGGTCAATTTCATGTTATAGCCGACAAGAAGTAAAGCATGCAATTCTCATAGCCAACATAATTTAAAGCATGCAGTTATCACCCTTTGGTGACTCTTACCCACGGTCGTGTAGCCATCCCTGTACATTTATAATACTTACTCTACCTGCACAAGACATTGTTAGGAACAATATCATGATTCAATATGAATATCACCGTTCAGGTGATTCTTACCAACAGCCGACATCCTTCCCTGTATTTGAGTAATAACTTACTCTGCCTGCATAAGACATCATTAGCACTGGACCTATCTATATGAAGGTCACTGGCGACACGCCATCTTGGATCATCTTCTGGTGAACGGCTAACTCCAAATGGGGTGCGAATCCATGGGAGGTTTTCGAAACACCGTGCTACTACTTCAGCACCATGGGATTTCAGCGTCCTTTCAGTGGGCGGTAGCAAGCCCCCACTGCAAGTCCTGCAATCCCGATGTCAGTACATCGACACCATCCTTGTTCCCCCTAGGACGAACCGGGTTCCATGGCCCAGGAATACCGTTCGAGGAACGAAACCTTGTCGACAAGTTGTCCATGACCATGCAACTATATGCAACTTATCTAAGAAGAAAACATATAATGCATGATAAGGAAAACTAAGCAAAACCATCATTCTCATCCATCTTGCCATCTAGCCATCTTGCCTTGAGCCAACGCTCATATTATCATCTGCCCATCCAGGGTCTTAGTGATATCAACATTCTACATCGGCACAGGATAATAGAATGTTTTTATCCAATCTCTTTGCCACATCTTTGATACCATACATCTTTTCAACCAACTCAATGTACTTACCGCCCAGTTCCTGGGACTTAGCATCTGTTTAGCATACATTCATTCGGACATAATTCAAGCATACTCACTGCCCAGTTCTTGGGTCTTAATATCTGTGCTATCAACTATTCATCAAGCCAAAGCTCGATATACTCACCGCCCAAGTATTTGGGGCTTTGCCTTCACCTGTCATGTATTTTATTGCAACAGCGTACAAGCACACAATTTATTTAGCCACAACAGTTTACGTTCAGGTGATTATTATCTTTCATTATCTTTCCAAATTCCATGCAATGTGTTATTGAGCAATTCAACAAGAAACATAGCATACTATCCTTATTTTAAGCGTGAAGCTAAAGGATCTTTGAAGGGTTCAACACTACTCACATTCATAGAACGATTCCCGCCACGATCGTATAGACTTCCAAGCGATTCTTTATATAATCCCAAGTCCAACAAGGCTTCATCGAACCAACCATCCATCATAAGGCATCTTGCGGGTCGGGGCACTACAATATATACCACCCAGAAAAAGTTTCGTCCTCGAAACTTAAAATAAAACTCATCCCCAAAACTTCAACCAACTTTTCATGAAACTTCTCAACGATCAACTTGCACCATTTACTATTTCTCCGTAATCTCTCGAATGATTTTCAAGTAATGTACCGTCTCGTTACAGCATCCCAAATTGATTCAACATAGTTTACCATCTTTGATCTTTCCTCCGACACTCGTGCAAATTCTTAGCACATGATATTTCCCGTGGCTTCGTTTGAATTCAGCATACCACTTAGTTGGAATCATACACATATTTTAGGCGTCCCCGAAATATATGCACTTCAGCCAAGTTCAGTGATAGGGAAGACGAACGAGCGACGGTGTAAATTCTCTTCCGAACATCAGTAATTCTTTTCAAGCATCTCTTATAATCCTACTTGTTTATTCAATATCCCGACTAACTAATAACGCAACAGATGTTGCCAATTCCAACTCGAGAAATTTTCCTCAACCGATCCAGAATTTCTAAAATATTCTGACTTAGATGTATCAAGTATTCCTTTCAAGTTCATTGTCATCCATGCCATCAAAGTTGATAAATCCTATAGCCACATTTCATTTTGATATCCGATTCTCATCGATCGAATCTTGTACTCATCATCGTTCGCATCCATACACTTTGTTTGCAACTCGTAACTTTCTCGATCACGATCCATCCATCAAATTGTATCATCATTCCACTCTAGCAACATTTCTCGTTGTACTCCAACATTTTCTCATATTGATCAAGCCAACATATTTATCCTCTCGCATAGGCAACTATCATATTCCAGCAACATTAATTCTGAGGGTCATTCATATTCACATTCGCCGATCTCGGCTACATGCACTATCCAATTCCGTCATTACACTTATCCTCAATCTTGATTCGGTCAATGAAATTATTCCAACTATCTCAAAGCACTCCCAACAATTTTCGCAGCTCAATATCAATCAACCAATCCAACCAGTTCTAACAATTCCCAACATTTCAACCAAGGCAACTCAATTTCCGAAACCAACATGATCCGTCATCCCATCCAACATTATAACATCAAAATTTCCCAAATATCTATTCAATTCCAAAGCCTACCTTCCAACACATCTTATTCATTCCGACTATACTCACGCAACAACAATAGGGACATCCTACGGTTTTTCAATAGTCAACTTAGCATACAATCAAGTCTCTACGGTCAGCTAATCTAAGCTAAACCAAACATTCAGCTAACCCATATGGGATGAGTAGCTATCAGGGACATACTTATCTCTTATCTTAGAGGCAACCAATTCTCAACATAGGGGCAACTTTATGGTCCGACCAACTTAGGGACATGGGACACCACCCCAATCTTATGAACTTATACCCAACACGGACAACTAAAGAACATAGCCAACCAATCTGAGACTTAAGCAAGCAACCAACAATCTAGGCAACAAACCGACACTCTAGGCAACCAGCCAACAATCTAGGCAACCAACCGACAATCTAGGGTCAAGTCTTTCTACCCGTACTCATACTCGAGTCGTACCCACGAAGTCTCATTCTAGACTTACCCGCAACCGACCAAATCTATCCGACAATTCTATCCAACAATTCTATCCCACAATTCTATGGGTCAATCTCGAAGCTATCATATAAAACTCGTCAATAGAATATTCAACTTTCAATTTCCATTTGCATAGACATAGCATCTGTTCGATCCAACTTGTATCCTCATATCGTACTCAAATTGTCTATTCAATCGGGTCAACTATTTCGAGTCATCATCCGACATTGCTATCTCAATAGTTTATCACTTATGATCTCTTCCTACGATCTCTTCGTGACATAATCGTTTTCCACATTCTTAGATCATCGATATGGTCTGTACTCTTTTAACCAACAAAAAATCAGGCAACTATAATCATATTTCTTCCGAGGCATCATTTATAAATTTTCTAACACCAATACGGTCATCTCTTAGCAATTCACGTTAACCATCAATATTAGTTTTGTATCATCTCCTTCTGATTCCATAAGAAGATTTACTATTCATGCACCGATCCAATCTCTATGGCACCAATCATCTAGCATACGCGTATCGATCATCTTAGCGGATATAACATAACTCATTAGCTAAGTCATAATTCCATAATTCTATATTCCACCAAACTTGTTATTCATGCGACAACATCATCTACCGACGTGGTCTATTACATATCGCTGCACCTCGATATTTATTTGTATTCCAGCCATTTGACTCTCGTAAGGAACATCTACTCCTTCGTACATCAAGGGACAAGTACCCATTCTCTATGCCTCAAAATAGTCAAGGGTCATAACTTGTTAATTCGGGACATCAATTTCCTTCAAGCACACTGCACCACGTGCTAAGATCATCTATTCCACAAGCCCATTCTCTAACTTTTCGGTCGTCGATGCAACTCTCTGCATCTTCTAAATCATTTGCAACATCCCGATAAGCGTCTAACATACCATCAGTTCTATCGATATCCAACATGTAATTTCTTTAACTCAATTCCAACATCGTTCAATATTCGGTCCATAGTTATTCCCGCAAAATCATTCGATAGCAACACCACACTATTGTTACCAAGCCTACAATCCTTTTATCCAACTGATTCAAGTACTCGCTTGAATCTGAAACTCATTTCATTCCCAACCAAGTCATTCATTTCATATTCTCAATTCTCCTATTATCCAACATAATGCTAACCGACAAGGTCTAGCGATGGTTCACCCGAACACATCAAAATCTCGTAACGGGTCATCCAAACTTAATCATCAAGGGACATTCCTAGCCGTCATGTATCAATCGTAAGCTCAACTACGATTCGATACCACCCACTACCTTATAGGTAAAGCAATCACAAAATCATAGACACATCAAGGGTCAAGGGACATCTTATCACTACGAGGGTATATACAATATACCACTCAGAGCTCAAGCCATTCCCAACACAATATTCCCTCGCATCAAACCAACGTCCAATATGGACAATCCATCCTGCAGTGGTTATGCTGACCACAAATATCGACTCAAGATTCTGTCGATTTCCATTCACTGAAATCCATGCACATTCTGTTCCAACGTACCATGCCATCATCCACTGTCGATTGCTGCATAACAATCGATTCAAAGAATCCCACACATAAGACATCCAGCATACATCACAAACTTACGCATCGCATCATTGTTATTCTTTTTGGTATCTTTTAGAAATTCAACAAAGCACACATATCACAGCCCACATATTTAGACTTATTGTATGGAACATCCAGTGAGAGGTTAGAATGATCAACGAACTTTCAGTCAAGGAAACAACTTAGAATAGTTTGGAAGCAACACAGAACAATCGCAGAAGCACTATGAATCATCATAGAGGCAACTTTGATTTCATCGCAAAAGCAACTTTGAGTATTCGCGGAAGCAACTTTGATTCACCGCGGAAGCAACTTTGAATAATCGCGGAAGCAATCTTTGAATCATCGCGGAAGCAGCTTAGAATCATCTTAGTAGCAACATTGATTCGAAACAAATCGAATAGGAATCCAAGGACGTAAAGCCGTGCTCTGATACCATTATGTCACGCCCCGATCCCGGAGGATCGAAAACAAGCCACTGGGCGTGATGCCGTACAAGTCTAGATTGCACTTGTACAAGGCAAAACCATTACAGTTCCTGGTAATTCTCAGAAAACATCGATAAGGCAGCGGAACCAAGCAGATAAATTGAAGTCACATAATTTATAAAGAAATGTATCTCTTTATTGATATTCAAAATGGATTACAAGACTTGCAGCGGAATACAGAGTTTACAACTGAATACAAGACTCTTGAGTAGCCAACTGAATGTATACACTTGCCCTTTAGGCTACAAATGAATATACCGACTTCTTTACAATGACTTGCCAATTTGGCTACAATCTCACTGGTACATCTGAGTTCCACTGTTCCATACATTATGTCCCGTATAGCAGAAGACATCGTCTTGAAAGAAGAGCTTCTGCACACCCATCCGATTCATCGATGCCAAGCACTGATTCACAGGATTTTCCCCAAGCAAACACCTGTAATATTGCCCACAACGTGGGTCAGTACATCATCAATGTACTGGCGAGCGGTGCTGGCCCAACTCACCTAAGAAGACAGCACTAAGTAAACATGTTACAGAACATTATTAACAGTTGTCTTTCTCGTTGTCTTAGGGTCAATTTCATGTTATAGCCGACAAGAAGTAAAGCATGCAATTCTCATAGCCAACATAATTTAAAGCATGCAGTTATCACCCTTTGGTGACTCTTACCCACGGTCGTGTAGCCATCCCTGTACATTTATAATACTTACTCTACCTGCACAAGACATTGTTAGGAACAATATCATGATTCAATATGAATATCACCGTTCAGGTGATTCTTACCAACAGCCGACATCCTTCCCTGTATTTGAGTAATAACTTACTCTGCCTGCATAAGACATCATTAGCACTGGACCTATCTATATGAAGGTCACTGGCGACACGCCATCTTGGATCATCTTCTGGTGAACGGCTAACTCCAAATGGGGTGCGAATCCATGGGAGGTTTCCGAAACACCGTGCTACTACTTCAGCACCATGGGATTTCAGCGTCCTTTCAGTGGGCGGTAGCAAGCCCCCACTGCAAGTCCTGCAATCCCGATGTCAGTACATCGACACCATCCTTGTTCCCCCTAGGACGAACCGGGTTCCATGGCCCAGGAATACCGTTCGAGGAACGAAACCTTGTCGACAAGTTGTCCATGACCATGCAACTATATGCAACTTATCTAAGAAGAAAACATATAATGCATGATAAGGAAAACTAAGCAAAACCATCATTCTCATCCATCTTGCCATCTAGCCATCTTGCCTTGAGCCAACGCTCATATTATCATCTGCCCATCCAGGGTCTTAGTGATATCAACATTCTACATCGGCACAGGATAATAGAATGTTGTTATCCAATCTCTTTGCCACATCTTTGATACCATACATCTTTTCAACCAACTCAATGTACTTACCGCCCAGTTCCTGGGACTTAGCATCTGTTTAGCATACATTCATTCGGACATAATTCAAGCATACTCACTGCCCAGTTCTTGGGTCTTAATATCTGTGCTATCAACTATTCATCAAGCCAAAGCTCGATATACTCACCGCCCAAGTATTTGGGGCTTTGCCTTCACCTGTCATGTATTTTATTGCAACAGCGTACAAGCACACAATTCATTTAGCCACAACAGTTTACGTTCAGGTGATTATTATCTTTCATTATCTTTCCAAATTCCATGCAATGTGTTATTGAGCAATTCAACAAGAAACATAGCATACTATCCTTATTTTAAGCGTGAAGCTAAAGGATCTTTGAAGGGTTCAACACTACTCACATTCATAGAACGATTCCCGCCACGATCGCATAGACTTCCAAGCGATTCTTCATATAATCCCAAGTCTAACAAGGCTTCATCGAACCAACCATCCATCATAAGGCATCTTGCGGGTCGGGGCACTACAAAGACTACCCGTTCCGGCCCTGCTGAAGATGAGGTGTCATCTACTAATCACACCCCACCTCCTCAAGCACGCCGGGACCCACCTCCCTTGCAGCTGACTGACCGTTCCCATGCTGCACCAGCACCCCGCCCCGTTTACGCTACTACAGCGCAAACGGCAGAACCTGTACTTCCCCGGACTGAGCCGCAGTCCCCTGCGGCAGTGCCCGCACCAGCTGCCCCACTAGTGCCCGTAGATCCCACCGATCTAGTGGGCATGCTACGAGGAGTGCTTGAAGCCCAGAGAGCCCAAGCAGAAGCTCATCGAGAACAAACTGCAGCCCAAGCCGAAGCCCATCGCGAGCAGACCGCGATCATGAGAGAAGGCATGGAGAATGCCCACAACGTGGCTATGGCTGCCCTCGAGAGAGGAGGAACCACTTCATTGGAGCCACGACCTGCCAAGGTAAACATAAATCCAGGAGTTAAGTTATGTACCATTTAGGCCATTCTTTTGATAAGAGGCGTATTATTACACAGTACTAAAATCTGCTAGAATAGCGACGTATATTAGCGACGGCAGAAAAATCCGTCGCCGAAAAGTGATTATAGCGACTCCTTGTGTTACACGTCGCTGACCGTCGCTGAATGGTGACGTTCTGCGACGGATATTATTTTACGTCGCTGTATTGCGACGTATTGCGACGTAAAATTTATACGTCGCTGACGTATTTCATATAGGGTTACTGGCCCGATCGAAATCACAATTTTTTACCCAATTTTTTTTTGTTCCCGCTCGATCCCCCTCTCCCCTCTCCCCCCGGCGAACCCTCCCCTCCGGCGACACCCTCCCCTTCTCCCCCCGGCGACCCCGCTCGCCCGCTGACCCCTCCCTCCGGCGACTAGCCTCCCTCCTTCGACGAAGTCTCCTTCCTCGTCCACTTCCTCCTCCGACGAAGCCACCCTCCTCGCCGCCTCCCTCCTCCGACGAAGCCACCCTCATCGCCGCCTCCATCCTCCGACCGAGCCGCCCTCTTCAGGTAAACCCTAACCCTAGCCCTAGCTATCTAGACACAGACACGAACACGATATATTTTGACATTTTATGTGGTTGCACGTATACCTGATTATACCTCAATGCCCATTTTCCATGCAATAGGACAGTTTGTTTCATGTTTACTCAGGTAAACATGAAAGCAAAGATTATTAAATACCTATGAAGCTATTGTGTACCATCAAGTGATACTAAATCTGAGAAGTCATCAACTGTAGCAAAATTAGCATCGCGGTAAGAGGATCATCAAGTCTAGTACTTATGATCCAATTCTATAGCACTGATGATGAGAATATGGTAAGTACTTACTAACTAAGCTGCTAGGTTTCTGATATGAAGATGGAATTCCTCTACTGATATTTCAGCAGTGTGTCAATTATTTATGGGCTCAAATATGTGGGGTAATGGCTTAAAACTTTGTAACAGCACGCCATATGAAGATAAACCAATTATATTTAAAGCAAAATATAAAAACGGATTCCATGTACTCAAGAAGCAATATATGTAGTAAAAAACTAACATAACCGACCAAAGTCATGACAGCTGCCTAACTATCATGCCTTTTTTAATCTAATTGATGAATTAAGCAATCATCCCCTCCTAAGGTAGATAGTAATATCTATTAGCCTAAGGTATTGAGTTATCGACTAGCCTAAGGGTAGGATATTACTAGGATATGGTATTATCTAGTATCTAAGGTAAAGTGGATGTTAAGGTATTAGTTACCTAGACTAAGATATTGAGATTCCAACTTAAGGTATTGGTATTGGGATACCAATAGCGATAAGGTAAAGGGTACCTTGGTAGGTAATGACTAGAAATAGGATATTTGACTTAGATTTGACCTTGTTTGACCAAGGTTGACTATTTTGACTGAAAGTCAAAGTAGAGTCAACATCTGACCTAGATTGGACTAAGAGTTGACAAAGTCAACTATAGGTCATCCCTTGACCTAGTTTGACCTTGTTTGACTTTGTTTGACTTAGCTTGACCTTGTTTGACTTTGTTTGACTTAGCTTGACCTTGTTTGACTTTGTTTGACTTAGTACAACCTAGTTTGACCTAGATTGCATATCATTGTTATTAGTAACTGTCCGCTACTAATGTGTATCCCATAATAAGACATAATATACGAATTTGTGCCTATTGGATAATGTGTGTCCATCTTTGCAGAATTATTTCCAAATAGATATGAATTACTACTTGCGGAATCGTTCATGGATGTACAATCGTCGTCCTGATGATATGCGTGGTGTGCGGGATGAATACATAGCGGAAGTAGAGCAGTTCCTGCAGTTTGCTAAGGCGTTCCCTCAGTACATGGACGGTACCAAAATTAAGTGTCCGTGTGTGAAATATCATAACGTGAAATATTATCCAGAAGTGGTAGTGACATATCATTTGTACTCGAGGGGTTTCACGTCTAATTACTATCAGTGGACCGCACACGGAGAACTTGTGTCTTTAGCATCAGAGCCGGAGCCTTATGTTGAGCCGTATATACATGCGGGACCTAATTTTGTTTCAGATAATCATGTATACGATGACGGGTGCGTGAACATGGTTTTCGACGCTGCGGGGCCTAGTTTCGTTCATGATACAGCTGAGAGGCACCGAATGTCGATGCTGCAAAGTTCATGGAGTTGCTGGAGAATGCAAGGACTCTATTGTATCCTGGTTGTGAGAATCATTCACCGTTGGAGGTGGTTACAAGACTGTTGAGCATTAAGTCAGATTTTAACATGTCACAAGAATGCTACAACCGAGTGTTGGAGTTGATTATAGAGATCTTGTCGGCGGGTGCTAAGTTACCTAAAGACTTCTATCGGTCTAAGAGGATGGTGAGATCGCTCTGGATGGGATACGAGAAAATCGATTCTTGTCGCAATGGGTGCATGATGTACTACAAAGACGACAAGGACGCAGATGTGTGCAGATTTTGTGGTGCTGATCGCTATAAGACAACTAGTACAGGAAGGTCTACCGGTACAAGAAGACCGACCGATTCAATGCACTACTTGCCTTTAACGCCGCGGTTGTAAAGATTATTTATGGTGAAAGAGACGACCGAAAATATGAGTTGGCACATGCGAGAACAGATTGAAGGAGTGTTGGATCACCCATCCGATGGAGAAGCGTAGAAGCACTTTGATCGAGTGTATCCTGATTTTGCTTCAGATCCGCGTAATGTCAGGTTGGGGCTATCTTCTGACGGTTTTACTCCTTTTGGTCTTTCGGGATCCCAGTATTCGTGCTGGCCTGTGATTGTCACTCCGTATAACCTACCGCCTTGGATGTGCATGAAGACTCAGTACATGTTTCTAACCGTTATAATTCCTGGTCCGAACAATCCCAAGAGGAACATTGATGTGTACTTACAACCTTTGATAGATGAGTTGAATCAGTTATGGGAAGTAGGCGCTGTTTGCCATTAAAATCGTTTGATTGCAAATCTTGATACAAACAGAACAGTGTTACAATATAGGACTTAGATGTAGTCCTAGGAGTACACTTTTGTTTAATCTGGGTCCTAAATGCCAATGGAGTGAGTGGTAATGCATTGACTCCGTTGACGGGCTGACGACGGTTATCGGTTCTCTGAAGGTGTAGATTGCTCTGGGTGCTGGAGCTCACTGAGAGGAGGAAGACGTTGAGTGTCTGTATCTGCCTCTCTGGTGATATCTCTCTATATTGTTCGTATGTGTAGGTCTCTGTTGCTTTTTAAGTCGTAGTCTATCTTTTGGATGATGTGCTTTGCCGTATCCGTATACCGATAGACTTGTACTCTGCCGGTATCAGGTTCTGGCTTGAGTGGCGGGAGGTCTTGATGACGCTCGACTTTGTCCAAAATGATGGATCCTTCGTCTCGACTTCGTGGAGGGGCTATGAAACAGACTCCTTGAGACGGGACTACTCGATTTACATGATTTACGGTCGTTATTTGTGTTTGCAACGACCGTAGAGCGTGATCTAATGTATACATGGCATTCCAGTGCGGAAGACAAGAATAATTAAAAGACACTCTATTATTGATAAAATACGAGATCTTATCCCGTGGGATTACATCGTCTAAGGAGGGTGCATCTACGTCAGCAGAGATATATTCGCCAAGCTCCTCATCTGTAAGCACTGGGGTCGGATCAGGAGAATCCACCACAGCTTTGGGGTCTGAGAGGGTGATGTGAGCCCTCTCTGGCATCTTGGATGACTGCGGGGGCTTGCCCTTAAGACGCACCTTCAAAGGTGCCTCAACTGCGCCTCCTGTGAGTGGTGCCTTCCCCTGTAATTTTGCCACCAGGGGAGCCGATGTTTGAGGCGGCTTTCCCTTGAGGCGTATCTTTAGGGGAGCCTCAGGAGTCGGTGCTTTCCCGGATAGCTTGATGCTCATTGGAGGTACCTTCTGGGGTGGTTTGCCCTTCAGTCAGATCTTCAGTAGGGCATCTGGATTCGTCTCAGGCTCCGTGTCCGGCTCAGTTGCCGTCTCTGCCTCATCATCAGCATCGTTGGCTTCCTCCTCGTCAAGTGGCTTGTAAAAGTAGGAATCGGTGAAGTAAGCTTCAATCCCTTTGAAAGGATCGATGTCTGCGAGCTCCGTCCGGATGACGCCGTTGGTGGATACATATTTCATGCATTGGTGGAGCGTGGAAGGCACCACCATGTACTCATGTAGCCATGGTCGGCCGAGCAGGATGTTGTAGTTGACATCGACATCCACCACATAGCAAGTCATCTCGGTTTTGAGGTTGCCTATGTGACACTTCAGTCGGATCTTGCCCAGTGGCTCGCTTTTGCTAGCGTTGAAGCCACTGATGGTTGTGTTGGAGGGCGCCAGCCGGTACATTGGGATCCCCAATTTTGATAGCAGCGCCTTCGGGATAATGCTGAGGAAAGACCCCGGATCGATCTGAATCCGGCTCACCTTAACTGAACCGATGTACCCTGTGTAATACAGCGGTCAGTTATGTCGGTGGTGCTTGAGCAGCATATCCTGTTGGGTGAAAGTTATGTTTGGGATAACTTCCTCCGCACAATGACAGTGCGCACAAGTAGTTGGGAGGTCTTCAGGCTGCTTGACCTGACTGAGAAAGGATTCAGCGTCCTTCAGAGCTTCACAGAGAGCTTCTCGGGAGTCTTTGGAAAGACGCAGGAGCTCAAACAAAGACAAGCGTGCAGGAGTACTGGCCAGTTGGGCCAGTATGTCAAAGTTGTGGGGCTTGGCTAGCCCCGAAGCATTCTCCTTCCGTAGAGGTCTGTCGAAACGAGCCTCCACCTGCTTCTGCTTATTGGCTGCTGAGGGTTTAGACGGGCCCTCCTCAGGGATGGTGCCAGGAGGCACCACCTCGGCGGCAGCTTCGCCGGGCTGAGCGTTCTGTTGTGCACGCATCTGCACTGGAAGTGCCTCTTCCGTTGAAGAAGAGACCGTACGGCAAGACTTGATCTTCCTGCCTTTTGATTTGGAGGTAGAACGTACCTCCGTTTGAGTCACCTCGGAGACGAGGTCGGGGTGAACCCAGAGGACCTCTCCTCGAGATGTGGTGAGTGGGATGAGTCCACTCGCATTGTCACGGGTAGGTGGTAAGTTCACCACCTCCATTGTCGCCTTAGGGATGGGGACGACGCCATCTTGTGTGGTAGTCGGCGGCAAGGTGCCGAACTGAAGTGACACCACATTGGCTGACACCGTTTTCTCTTCGTAGTCGACGGAGATTACATCCGCATTGATCATGCGCTGGATGTAATTTTTGAGGACATAGCAGTCCTTGGTCGGGTGTCCGACAAACCGATGGTAGTGACAGTACCTCGGGTTGTCCACTTTCCCGACTTCATCGGGCCGCTTTGGGTCCGGGAGCTTGATCTTGTCACCCTGCTTTAGTATTTCAAAGAGTTGCAGGGTGTCTTCGTCATTAAATGAATACACCTCCTTGGGTCTCGGTGCCAATGGAGGCTTCTGAGTAGGCGCAGATGCGCCTTTCGAGGCATTAACAATCAATGCCTGTTTTCCCTTTGCTTCTCGTCCGGAATTGTTGGCTGCTGACCTTTTCCCCTTATCATTAAAGGCGGAGAAGCTGACACCCAGAAGACGTACATTGGCCGCCTTCTTTTCTGCGACTTCAGCTTCGATGATCAGGGCGCTCCAATCGGGAGGGGGAGTAGAGTTGAGCCAGAGCTTCACTGCGGGCAGCATGTTCATGCTGCAAGAGGAGAGGAGCGCATGTTCTGGTATGCCTGGAGGTAGCCTGAAGCAGGCTTGTCGGAAGCGTTCGATGAACACCCGAACCGTTTCTTTCTCCTTCTGGCGTATCTCTATGAGAGATGCCATCGTCATGTCCTTCCCGCCGTCGTAGAAGCGATCAAGGAAGAGGCGCGTCAAGTCGTCGAAGGACGATATAGAATTGTCGGGGAGGCTGCAGTACCAGTCGTACGCCACCCCTTTTAGGGCCCCAACAAAGATGCTGGTGAGGAGCGCGTCCTCCTTTGGAAGATACCCCGTTTGTGACTGGAAATATGTCAGGTACCGACGCGAAGAGTCCTTTCCATCGTACGGCGTGAGTGTTTGTGGTTTATATTTTGGAGGATAAACCACCTTGTTCCACTCGAGAGGATAAGGCTGGGGAATGCCCATCTTCTGGCGCTCCTCTTGCCTATTTTTGGACTCGAAGCGCTCCCGCAAGTCCTTGATCATTTCGACCACATCCTCCGTGGAGCTAGGAGTCGGGGAAGGTGGTACTACCTGGAGCGGAGCGTTTGAGGGTTCCGACGTTCGAGGTGCTTCTGTGTCGGAGGGTGCCCGTTGAAGGGGTACACTCGACTCCCCATTGACTCCTGGGTTGGGACCGGTTGAAGGTGCTCTGGTCAAGGCCGACCGTATATCAAACACCGCTTGAGTCAGTGCTTGCATAGAGGCAGAGAGGGTTTTGAGTCCTCCCTCTAATGAGTCTATGCGTTGGACAATGTCCTGCGGTGACGCATCAGACTCGGCATCATCCCCAGCCATGTATACTGTCCTGACACGGCCAGGAGTGGATGGATTGGTTGAGGCTTCGCTCTCGGCCTCACTTTCATGTGGGGGAGTCACCTCTCCTGGTGTTTCACCTTAGCCACCCCCAGCCACATTCTGGAGGTCATTCTCGACGGGCGCATCTGCAAGGGCCTGATTGTCCTCATCTCTGTCTTGAAGGGCCTCTTCGTCTCTACCCCCAGCTGTATCCTGGGGGACATCCTCGTTTCGAGGGGCTTCTGGGAGGCTGACTTCGCCTCGAGGATGAAGATCCGCCGCAGCTGTGCTTTGGACATCTTCGTCTTCGGAAGGAGGCTCAACAAGGGTCTGACTACCCCCAGCTTCCTCTAAGAACTTCTTCTTCGACCGAGTGCCTTCGAACACCCCAGAGGTCGAGACTGCTGCCTTGGTTTTCCTTGGCTGGCTTTTGGATGAGGAATTACCAGTCGTCTTCCGGAGTGATGAGGAGTTGGAGACCACATTGCATGAAGCAACTCTTGGCTCCTCTTCTGTTGACACCTTCTCTCCAAGGCGACGTCGGAGGGGTGTCGATGACTGCAGCCGCTGGAAGACTGACTGCCTTGGTGGTACTGCCGTCTTGCAACAGCAGTTGATAGTGACCACCGCACAAGTATGCCCCGTGAGAGGCTCATTGTGCTTGTTGGTCGACTCTCTTGACCGGCACTTGTGAGCGATCACATTACGCAGGTCGTTGGAGGAGAGTGCTACCTTCACACCCCCTTCAGGCGCATGGCAAGGCCAAACGCCGGGGCGGACAGGTGAGTGCTGCGCCCCCTGATCTAATACCAAGCAGGCATCATGATCAGTAGTGGGGGAACAACAACATTTGAAGTGACTTGAACGGACCTCAAACGCACAACCAGAGGAGGCGCGGGAGTTCAAGACCACTGAATTTGCCGCACTCGACTTGGTTGTGCACGCAGTAGATGCGCCCAAGTGAGATGAGGACTTTGAAGATCGACTCGTCTTTGGTGCCGAAGCACCTGAGTCGACCTTGTACAGCTTGCCATCGGCAGCGTGCGTGATTGTGAGCGCGTGCCTCTGGCCTGCTGCTGGCATAGCACGTTTGTGGCGCATGGCCCGTGCCGCCTTGGATTTCTTTGTACTAGTCCGCTGGGGCGCATAGTACTCAGCATCCAAATTCTCCTCGCCATTACAGCGAGTGAGTCTGTCAAAGACAGAGACTTTTTGTGGCGCATCAGAAGTGATGCGCGGGGCATTGGCTGTGCCCCTGCCCCGTCGACGCATCTTCCTCGCCTAAGAGGGAGATAGCTGGGGAACGTGGTCAGCCGCACGCTTCCCCGAGAGATACGCTGCATCAGCGGGCGCACCTTGGTTGCTGAGGATGTCAGCAGGAAGGGAGGGCTGGATTGGCGCATCCCCTTCAGTGGTGGTGCCCGAGGCGTCGACCTTGCGCACCCAGACACGGCGGGTCTTCTTCGGCTTCGGCAGCCGCTTCGAAGGACTCGCACTTCCTTCAGAAATGAACTCCTCGTACGCCTGTTGATTGAGGCGCACGACCAGCGTCTTGTGGGAGGAGCCCACCTTCGCGTCGTCGGCCTGTGACACGACTTTCTCGGAAGAGGAGAAAGAAGTCCCCAGCAGAGTCGCCAACTTGTTTGCCATTAAAATCGTTTGATTGCAAATCTTAATACAAACAGAACAGTGTTACAATATAGGACTTAGATGTAGTCCTAGGAGTACACTTTTGTTTAATCTGGGTCCTAAGTGCCAATGGAGCGAGTGGTAATGCGTTGACTCCGTTGACGGGCTGACGACGGTTATCGGTTCTCTGAAGGTGTAGATTGCTCTGGATGCTGGAGCTCACTGAGAGGAGGAAGATGTTGAGTGTCTGTATCTGCCTCTCTGGTGATATCTCTCTATATTGTCCGTATGTGTAGGTCTCTGTGTGGAAGAAGAAAATGATTCCTCTATTTATAGCTGGGCAGGTTGGCTGCTCATGCGCGTATATGTAGGATGTGCCGGTACGTGGGGACGCCACGTGGAGACTGCTGATGGAGGCGCATGGATGATGCGCCCTACTCGAGGGGTTGAATTCTTTATGCTGCTGTTGTGAGCCGGCACGTAGCAGAGGAGAAGATCTTTCCGTTGCTGAAATCTTGGATGAGTTGAGTCAAAGGACACGTGTCGTCGACTCATGGCTCGGAGATCTCGGATCTGATGGGGGGATGATTTGGTGGGATGCGCCTCGGATTGGGCGCATGATGAGACTTTGGCTCGTGACCTTTAGGAGTCACGAGCGGTTCTGGACGCATGGCTTTTGAGGTGCATGCAAGCGACTTTCCTTCTGTCTTTCGGGATCAGAGATCAGTCTGGGGCGCATGGCTTTTGAGGCGCATGCAAAGCTTCAACTGGAGACTCTTCTTCTGTCTTTAGGGATCAGTGAAGGATCTGAGGCGCATGGCTTTTGAGGTGCATGCGGATGGTTGGGTGGCCACGTGGCAGTAGCCGTCGGGATAAAGTCATGATGATGCTGACGTTGTGGACGCTTCGTTTTCTGCAAAAGCTGTCCACCATCCAGACTTGGGAAGGCGTGCTGCCAACTCTGTCAGTCTAGCATTTAATGT
This sequence comes from Iris pallida, assembly GCA_029216955.1. NCBI lineage: Eukaryota > Viridiplantae > Streptophyta > Magnoliopsida > Asparagales > Iridaceae > Iris > Iris pallida. Next base: position 1,231,085 of record JANAVB010043017.1, read on the forward strand.
TTGTGACATTCGATGGACAGTTGAGTGGGCGCGTCGGTTGACGTTCCACTAAGCGTATGGGGACGTATGGGGGCGCATCCCCTGTGATGCGCTCGGTTCAGGGCGCATCTGTTGGAGGCGCTTGATGTTTGAAGGGGTGTGATGTGCTGTGCAGCCGGCGCATCCGATGATGCGGCTGTTTCGCTTCTCGAGTGCCTTTAAATAGCCGTTTGGCTGAAGTCGAGGCGTCCGGTTCATCCATTTAATGTGAGTTCATTGCACGGAATTCGGAGAGCCATCCACTTGGCACGTGGGTTTGATCTGCCCGGCCTATAAATAGTGGCATGGAGAGAAGGTTTGCTTCTCATTCCCTCACGTACTTCCGACATGAACTTGAGTATTCGGGTGCACTCTGTTGACGAGGTGCTCCCGAGGGTAAAGATGAGACGCCATGTCGTCGTTGATACTCTTGAAGGTGACTGTTACATCCAAAAGACGGAGTCGAGGGCTTCTGAGGCAGACGGAAGGTGCCTGTTGCATCCAAAGATAGGGATGCTCGGGCCTCGTCTCCGTTGTTCCGGAAGAGCCGCAGATCGAAATTGCGGTGCTAGGCTCTCTCTTCCTTCAAAGTGGGTGCTGCCCACTCTGATTGTGTTGAAAGCTGCTCCTTTCGCCGTGATTTCGATCACGGTCTTCCTTGGTCTTTGGAGGCTCTTTCGAAGCCTCTCTTGGCCATAGATTTACGGTGCTCTTCTCTTCCTTGGTTCCAGCCAGAGGGTTAAATGCTTTGGGTAAACGAAGCATGTATCAGGTGACCATGGCTGGAAGAGCGGCATATAACTGGGCTGCTGAAGGGATGCATATAACTGAGCTGGATGCACATAACTGAGCTGCTGAAGAGATGGCAGGATGCGCCTGGTTGGAGGCGCACGACATCTGCTGCGCCTAACTGGCAGCGCATGGTGACTGGCAGCGCATGGTGGCCGCTGGCTGTAGACTTAGGATCTTTTCTTTGTAGAAATTCTCCTTTGTACAACCTTTTCTAGACATGTAATAGACTTTATATATAAATAAAAAGTCATTCTTCAAATGTTTATGGTTATTAACTTTGCTGTGTTCTGTTCGAGTTCTGGTGCATGTAGTGTCTGGCGTATAGTTTTTCTGGTTGTGAAATTCTATGCTTCTACAGGCGCTAACACGTACGATGTTTCCAGGAAGCAGAATTTTCAGATGAAGGCAACCCTTATGTGGACCATTAACGACTTTTCGGCCTATGGAATGTTATCTGGATGGAGCACTCATGGCCGTCTCTCATGTCCGTATTGCATGGACCGTAGTAAGGCTTTCCGCTTGAAATACGGAGGAAAACCGTGCTTCTTTGATTGTCATCGGCAATTTCTGCCAAAAGATCATCCATTCAGAAGGAACAGGAATGTATTCCGTGCCGGCGTTGTAGAGAAGGGTGATCCACCGCCAAGGTGGTGCGAAGCCACGATATGGGAGGAGGTTAGAGATTTTCCAAGTGCTATCGAAGATCCTACAACTGGGTACAAGTGCGATAGATTTGGTAGAGATCATAACTGGACAAAGAGGAGCATATTCTGGGATCTGCCATACTGGAGTACCAATCTGATCAGACATAATCTTGATGTCATGCATATTGAGAAGAATGTATTTGATAACATAATTAATACTGTGATGGATGTAAAAGGAAAAACGAAAGACAATCCCAAGGCCAGGTTGGACTTAGAAGAAATATGCAAACGCCCTGCGTTACATTTGATAGAGCAGAATGGAAAACAGTTCCTGCTGAAGTCAATTTTTTTGCTGGATAAGGAGGATAAAGTGAGACTTTGTCGGTGGATCCAGGGCCTAAAATTTTTAGACGGATATGTGTCAAATCTGAGAAGATGTGTCGATCCGAAGGAAAAAAAAAATTGACGGGTATGAAGAGCCACGACTGTCACGTATTCATGGAGAGGTTAATTCTGATTGCATTTCGGGAATTCTTACCGCAGGCAGTTTGGGATCCATTGATGGAGCTTAGCATATTCTTCAGGGATCTTTGTTCTAAGAAATTGTTCGTTGATCGTCTAGAAAAGCAAGAGAAGGACATTACGATAACACTGTGCAAGCTAGAGAGGGTGTTTCCTCCTGGATTCTTCGACTCTATAGAGTATTTGTCGATTCATCTATCCTATGAGGCACGTGTTGGTGGACCCGTCGAATATCGATGGATGTACCCGTTCGAGCGATATTTGAATCACCTAAAAAGAAAGGTGAAAAATAAGGCACGGATCGAGGGTTCTATTTGTGAAGCCTATGTTCTCGAGGAGATTACAAACTTTTGTTCGATGTATTTCAAGCCTCATGTTGTAACTAATAGAACGAGAGCTTCCAGAAACGACGACGGAGATCATAAAAGTAATGATACAATACTGAAGGTATTCAATGCTCCAGGAAAGCCATCGGGTAAAATGAAGAAGAGATATCTGAACGATGATGAGCTAAGGGCTGCTCAGGTGTATGTATTACTCAACTGCGACGAGGAGGAAGTAGAGAAACTGGAGGGGTAAGTAATTAATACGTCTACATTATTTTAATAGTATTGATTATTATACTATTACATTAATTGAACGATGTTGTTTTCAGCATATTTAATGATGATGTGAGGTCAGGTAGGCCACACATAACAGAAGAAGAACTAGAACAAGAAATGAAGCGTTATTTTCTATCATGGTTGAGTGCATATATAAGACTTGAGAACTCTGTAATTACCTTTCTGTATATGCACTTGATTGAGAATGAGCTTAATTGCTTCTTTTGTGGTATTTAGGTCGATCGTCCATACGTAAGACTTGAGAATGAGTCTATTAGAACGCTAGCCAAGGGACCAATTTATGCTGCAAAAATATGGCCAAGCTACTGTGTTAATGGGTTTAGGTTCAAGTCAACAACTTGTCCGATCAGAGACAACTTTGTGGATCTCGACTCCACCAAAAATAGCTGTTTGTGTATCAGATCTTCGAACTACAAAGATGTTGATACGGGCAACGATTTCTATGGCGTGCTACGGGAGATCGTGGAGCTGACATATAGTTATGGAATAGAGCCTGCTAAGATTGTGTTATTCAGGTGTGATTGGTTCGATCCGATTGAAGGTCAAGGTTGGAAAGTAGACAAGCACGATCTTGTTGATATAAACTATCGGCGTCGATATCAAGCCTATGAACCATTTGTCCTATCAAGTCAGGCTCAGCTCGTGTACTTCACAAGTTATCCTAAACGGGGAACAACAAGGTCGGACTGGTGGGCAGTATGCAAGACCAAAGCTAGAAATACCTTTGAGGTTGACGATATAGCTTATCAAGAGGATGAACTACCTCTTGTTATGAATATTATAGAAGTGGACACGACGGAAGTTCCTCATTACACATCTAATTGTGTAGAAGAAGTAGAATTATCTGAAGAGGAAGATGCAGATGAAAGTGAAGATGTAGAGGAGGAAGAAGAAGAAGAAGATGAGCTAAACGAACTAGATGAATTTTCAGAAGAGGATTAAATCTGTACGTTTGTTTTATCATCATATTTGACACTTTAGTGACACTTCTATCATATAAATCTGTGACACTTTAGTGACACTTCAGTGACACTTTTATCTGTGACTATGATATTTTTTAAAAATCTGTGAAATCTATCATATAAATATATTTTTTTTTGTTTTATTGTCATATGTTATTATCAGGTATGACTAGACCATCTGGACGACACGGAGGATTTTATATTAGGCAGTCCCGTCAGCCTCGGGCTGGGGATGGAGATTCCGTACCCTCATCCTCATCTCCGAGTACGCCATTGTACCGTTCTGTTCCCGATCCATTACCGGGACAGGGCAGTTCCAGCAGGTTGGCGACTCCTCCCTCGTCGTCCAGCGTTCCTGATCCCGCATCCAGCATTCCTGATGTTTGCCATTGATTGTAAAAGTACAGAATAGTTTTATGGGAGGACTGAACTTAGACTCACAATACAAACTCGCTTGTACAAAGAAAGCCTAGGGACGAAAACCTAGGTACAGCAGTCTAAGTACAATTGTTTATTTTAGATTATGGGGGGTGACGGTAGAGGCTCGAGAAGGCGACGGCAGCCCTGGCTTACTCCTTGGACGATCGGTATGCGGCCTTGGCTCCTTATGAAAAGATGGTTGGCGTTGGTGAAGAAATGCTCTTCTTGCTCTCCTCCTGTTGCTCTTCCGGCTTCTCTCTCTCTGTGTATTCTCTTTTTGACTATTGGGGAGTCTCTCTGTATATGCGTATTTCTCTCTGATCTCCTCTCTTTTACAAGGGAATGGCACCTTGCTATTTATAATAGTGGGATGTGATCATTAGGGTTGCCAATGATTAGCTCTTGGAAATGGCGGCGGCCCGTAGATTGGTCAATCCAGGCCGTTCAGTTTTGATTGTGACGAATTCGAGCCATCGAGTGTAGATTACACCAAATCCCATTAGCAATTAATGCTGATTGGAATAAATCTTCCTCATAATGATCTTCTGATGTCTGCGAATAAATTAAATTTATTCTCCTGCCACGCGTCCCAGATTATTGGGATTTGACCCAATCTTTGATGGCAGTAATTCTGAGAAATTAATCGGCTTAGGACACGTGTCCTAGGAACCACTGGGGAATCTGAACCATATGACGAGTGAGCCGCATATGCATAAGGTTAAGGCCACGTGTCAGGACTGTCTGGGTAGTGGCCCTCCCTTGAGCCTTTGAACCACAGGAAGGTAATCATTGTAAGCCGCATAGGGATACATCCACCTGAGCCGCATGGAGATGATCCTCTTGAACCGCATGAGAAGTTTTTACTTGAGCTGCATGAGGCTTCCTCGGCCTAAGCCGCATAGGACGGATTTACTCTGAACCGCATAAGAAGTCTCGGCTCGAGCCGCATGAGGCTTTCTCGGCCTGAGCCGCATAGGACGGATTCATTCTAAACTGCATAAGAAGTTCTTTGCTCGAGCCGCATGAGGCTTTCTCGGCCTGAGCCGTATAGGACGGATTCACTCTGAACCGCATGAGAAGTGCTTTGCTCAAGCCGCATGAGGCTTTCTCGGCGTGAGCCGCATCGGACGGATTCACTCTGAACCGCATAAGAAGTGCTTTGCTCGAGCCGCATGAGGCTTTCTCGGCCTGAGCTGCATAGGATGGATTCACTCTGAACCGCATGAGAAGTGCTTTGCTCGAGCCGCATGAGGCTTTCTCGGCCTGAGCCGCGTAGGACGGATTCACTCTGAACCGCATAAGAAGTGAGCCGCATAAGAACGCCCACGTGGCAAGGCCACGTGGCATTTTTTATGGCTCTCGGGAGATTTGTGTCAGAGATCTCTTTTCTCTTTCCTAGAGATTCGTCATTATGACGGAGTCATAATTACTTCTTTCTGTGTCAAGGCTGTCACTTTTTCAGAGTTGTCAGCCGTCAAGCAATTAATACGAGAAGACAGAGGAGAGGGCTGTCCTGCCACGTGTCTTTCTGAGCCGTATGGGATGTCTTGGACCGCATAGCCCCTTATGCCGCATGACTCTCCGAGCCGCATGGGCTTTCTGAGCCGCATGGGGTTCTTTGGCCGCATGAGTCATTTTCTTTAGTATTTCCCATGCTTCTACAAGACCCCCTTCAAAGTTTTTAATTTACAAAATTGAAATACTTTGAATAAGAAGCATGGCTGTGTTCTTCTAGCCGCATATGAAACCCTGACCGCATAGAGATCTTAGCCGCATAGGTTGTTCAGCTGCGTGGGTGGTTCAGCCGCAGGGGACTGCTCAGCCGCATAGCTTCTTGCCACGTCATTATTCGTCACGTATGGCAATCGTTGGCACTTAAATGTTGTTGATTTTTTAAAGGCCGTTTTTTTTTGGTGCGGGATCCGAGGAGCTTGGCCTTCATTTTCGGCGGCTTATTTTGATAATCGAAGAGTCGGTTTGCGTGTATGCACGGGGATCGAAACGCTTCGCCTTTGTTTATAAATATGGGTGACTTTAGCCGGAGGGACTTCTTTACCTTCTCTTTCGTTCACTCTTTTTCCTATCTTCTCTTTCTGATCTTCTTTGTCCGCTCATCGAAGCAATGGCTCCTAAGTCTTCTAAAGTCATTTCTGCCGCCGCGAATGGCAAGAGGGTGACGTCTTCGTCAGGCGTCGAGCCTGAAGCGCCCGAAGTGCCCTCTGACGTTCGTTCTGCCTTCAATGGTAAGGGTTTGCATTTGAATCTTGAGTACCCCTGGCTCTGCTGCATATTTATGCACAAGCCTCCTACCAAATTGATGGCAGAGCTGCATATGCTGTATGGGCCGCATGACTTTTTCATGCCCGAACCGCATAGAAAATGCCCCATGTTTGAACCGCAGAAGAAGGATTTAAACGCGTAAAGTCTCCTCTGAACGGAACCACATATGTTTCTAGCAGGCTGAACCGCATAGTATTTTGCGTCGCATGAGTTCTTCTGTTAGAACTGTGTATATTCATCCAATCCGCATAAGCTATCTAGCTAGCATCATATGGAATTCCCGTCTGATTTGGGCCGCATGAGACTGTATTGACTCGAACCTTATAGGCTTCCTCGAAATTGTATCTCTTGAGACCCAACTGGACTGGAGCCGCATAAGGCATTATTGACCTGAACCGCATAGGCTCGTGAGAGCTTCTTTATTCAGCGATTTTTTTGTTCTAACCATCTTTTAATCCTGTTTCTTTTTTGTCCTTTCTTCAGTGAACCTCCCAACCAACCCAGCAGGAGAGCTCCTTGTGGGTTCAGCTCAATACGCCAAGGGCATGCGGCCTGATGATTTAATCCGTCGTATAGTGGATCAGCTTCCCACTAATGAGCCTAGGGAGAGGGTGGCTGCTATTAATAAACAACCTTTCCGCTTTCTTTTATCAATGATGAATTCGGGGAAGTTGGATGGCGAATATCTGAAACCGACCTTTCTCTTTGGTGACGCCTTTTTCATAAAGAACTCCCGATTGCTGGATGTCTCAGAGCACTGGGATTTTTCTGTAAACGGGGTAGAGATTCATATCCCCGAGATGGAGCGGCATTATCCTCTTTTATGGTTTAACATGGTATCGTTGGGTAGGACAATGGTGGGCTCCCTGACTCCTACCTAACAGGGAATGTTTGTGAGCAAGATCCACTACAACGGGCGCACGGGTTTAGTATGTGCGGGCAAGGAATCCGTGAGTCGGACTGTGTTGGGGCTGCTCCCGGGCACTTTTGTAAACACGACTGGCCCTAATTTTACCTTCACTCTAGCTGATACTTTTTTGAATCAGCTCGCTCGCAAGGGGTCCTATCCCGTAGGCAGGTTGTCGCTGCTTAATTGGATCAACCCCATTCCCACATGGACTAATCTTACCTCGTGGATTTTAAGGAAGTATGGGGAATTCCTTCGGAAAATTGATCTCTACTACGCCATCAGGGGTACCTGCTACGGGTTGCCCATTAACAAACCCTTGTTTATGGCTCTATTGGAGCTGTATAATCGGCGCACAGGGACTTTTTTGCCCCCGGAGGAGAACTGGGGCTTGCTCTTCATGAAATGAATGTTGTGTCTAGATTGCCGTGGTGATGTTTTCCCCCGCATAGGGGATATATTTGTGGACCTGTTACCCATGGCGTACCTTGGTTTCAGGTAGAGATAACAAGTTTTTGTCAGGATACCTGAAGCAGCCATGGCAAAGTGGTCATGGGTGCTCTTGGTATTGAGAAAAGGAGTGTCGTAGAGCAGCTGGGCTCCTGGGGTATGATGAGATGATGGATTTATGCTAAGAAGTTTAGCAGGGGATATTTGTGGGCTTATTATCCTTGGCGTATCCTGGTTTAGGATACGAATAATAGGATGAAGGGGAACCGACATACTTGCTCAGAGGTAATGAGGACATGGCAAGCAGGAAAGTTTTTTAGACGTAGAGTTTTCCTACTCAGAGGTGATGAATACATGGCAGGAGTGAACTCGACGGAGGGTATTGGTGGTCAACAGAGGACATTTGTGGTCAACAGAGGACATTTGTGGTCAACAGAGGACATTTGTGGCCTATTACCCTCGGCGTACTCCGGTTGTGGGTACAGATAATAGGTCGAAAGGGGATCATCATACTTACTCAGAGGTAATGAGGACATGGCAAGTATGAAGGTTTCTTCGACGGAGCCTTCCCATTCAGAGGTAATGAGGACATGACAGGAGTGGGCTCAATGAAGGAGGGCACATAGAATGACTCAGAGGTAATGAGGACATGGAAGTTCTATGTAAGGGATGATTTGTTTTTGGCAGAAGTGGAACGACTCAGAGGTAATGAGGACATGTCCATTTTGGAAATTTGTGGATCGATTACCCTTTTTGTGCACTGAAAGTACAGGTATTGGATCATGGGGGAGGATCTCCTCCAGGAAGGAAGTTCAGAGGTATGATCATACATAACTTTTTATCTGAAAGAGTGACCGGGATGTGAGTTCAGAGGCACCATCAGGTACATGACTCGAGAATCTGGAGAATGGTGAGCGTGAGTTCAGCGGTACCAGCGGGTACATGACTCGAAAATCTGACAAACTATGAGGGTGAGTTCAGTGGTATCAGCGGATACATGACTCGAAAATCTGGAAAATTATGGGGTGAGTTCAGTGGTACCAGCGGGTACGTGACTCAATAATCTGGGATGTTGTGATGGTGAGTTCAGAGGTATCAGCGGGTACTGTTGACACAAAGTCACAGTCAACCAAATATTGACTACATTGACTAAATAATATTTGTATTAATTCAATACGACACACGACGACTGCATTCAGTTCAAGACAGATGACAGCTCAGTCTCCGGCTCTCAGTGTGTTCTGGAGTCTATATTTTATAATTTCATTGAGTCTAGACTTGTGTACTCTGAGTCATGCTGAGCTCTTGGAACTTAGTCTATAACCTACCCAAAATCCCAAGCTCCACTGAACCAAAAACTGCCCACTGGTCCCCTTAGAACCACTCTGTGCTCTGGAGACAGAGTTCGGGCCGAACTCTGCCTCCACACAGAGTTCGGGCCGAACTCTGTCCCCTAGAAATCAGGAACCCTAATTTTAGGGATAGCTGGTTGCTAGTTGTCCAACGGCCAAATTTTTGAATTTTCCTACCCGAATTCTGGTCGAATTCTGCCTATAAAAACACTATAAATAGGGCATGAATTCTCTCATTTCAATCCATCCAATCTTCTCTTCTCTTCTCTCTTATAAGCTCAATAAGCCATACCCTTCCCATCTACTAGCCACAAGCCTCCTAAGTCTCGAGTGCTCAGCATCTCTCAGTTAGGATTCTTGTGCAAGAGTCGAAGAAGTCGCTTGGACAATTCCAAGCAAATCGCCACTGCGATCCTCTGTTAGAAGTTGACGTGCTCTTCTGAAGAAAAGGCACGGGTTGTAAACTACTATTTCACAAATAGTGGATTTAATCCTGAGCTAGAGTTCTCAGGCCTGGACTAGTCCTCCACGAGGGAAACCAGGTTAAAATCGCTGTGTTTGCGTATGCTCTTCTGCTCTTCATTTATTTTCCGTACTTTACTCTGATTATTTATTGTTGGTGAAAGAGTTATTTTTAATTGGCTATTTTTTTATATAAACTCTATTCACCCCCCTCTAGAGTTGCCAAACTGTTCTTCAATTGGTATCAGAGCTCTGTTCTCTTTACAAGGACTAACATCCTAAGAGCTGATCCATGGCAACCACACAATCCTTGATTTCCAATCATGGTGAAGGTCAGTCCACTCATAGGCCTCCCCTATTTGATGGGACTAACTACACATATTGGAAAACAAGGATGAGCTTCTATCTTAAGTCTCTAGACTTTGACCTGTGGGCTGTCGTCACTGACGGTTACAAAAAGCCCGCCAGAATAGTTGTCGATGGTGACCTCATTGAGAAACCACACGACAAATATTCTGTCGAGGAGAAGAAACAGGCAAGTCTAGATGCTAGGGCTATTAATGCTTTATTCTGTGCTATAGACAGGAATGAGTTCAACAGGGTCTCTACATGCACCACTGCTCATGAAGTATGGAGACTTCTAGAAGTGACGCATGAAGGAACCACACAGGTCAAGGAATCCAAAATAAGCCGTCTCACTCAAGAATACGAAGCTTTCAAGATGAAGCCAAGTGAGACGATCACTCAAATGTTCACAAGATTCCTCGACATCATCAATCCTCTATCCTCGCTTGGAAAGCAGTACTCAAACCACGAGAAGATTCGTAAGCTGCTCAGAGGGCTACCAAAGATTTGGAACCCTAAGGTGACAGCCATCATAGAAGGAAACGATCTCACAACAATGTCAATGGAGACCTTGATGGGTAAGCTTATGACTCACGAGCTTGACCTCAAGGACTTCGAAGAGCCTGCTCCGAAGACCAGGGAGATCGCACTCAAAGCTCATCAACGAAGAGCTAATCATGATGAGACCGAAGAAGATAACTCGGATGATGAAGACCAAGCTCTCATGGTTCGCAACTTCAGGAAATTCCTTCGCTTCAATCGAAGGAAGAAGGAATCTCAAGAAGACGATGAAGAGGAACCAACTTGTTACGGTTGCAAGAAAACTGGACATGTCCGAAAAGACTGCCCATTCCTGAAGAAGAGCAACCGCTATGAGAAGCCATACAAAAAGAACTCATCAAAGAAATATGCCAACACAGGCATCTGGCATGAAAGTGAAGCGAGTGACTCTGAGGAAGAAAAGGACTCTCCTCAAGATACAGCAAATGTGTGCCTGATGGAAACTTCCAACAAGGTATCTAACGAAACTCTGGATGACTTCTCTTTTGATGAACTTGGCGATGCTTTCACTGATTTACTCGATGATCATAAAAAGGTCATCGGTAAATATTAACATGCCAAAGACAAAATCAAAAGTCTAGAAGATGAGATACAAAGAATTTCTTTACTTCTTGATAATGTTAGAAACACATCACCCACTAATGACACTGATGAAGTATCCAAGCTTAAATTAAGCTTACATGATGCTGAAGCACGTATTGAGCAACAAACTCAAGAAATCACTACTCTCAACACGTTGCTTGCTGAAGAAAAAAGTAGACACAAGATTTCCATGACTAAGATTTATGGCTTAAATATTAAGGTTGATGAACTGCAAGCTGTTTCTAAAAGATTAGAAACCAAATTGGGTAAACAGGTTGTTCAACCTCAAACCCAATCACATGGGCACAATACCACTCATGCTAGTCAATCACGTCATTCTCATGCAGCACATAACCATGCATTTATATACACAAACTTTCACAAACCACGTGCACGTAAGAACAATTCTCACTCAGTACACACTCATCATGCACAAAGACACAATCAACATCACTCCACACATAAAAATCATCATGCAATGCCATATAGACAAGGTCCTCATATACCATATAGACAAAATCATCATGCCATGCCATCTAGACAATATCAGCATGTCACACATCATAGACAATACCATCATTCTATGCCTCATAGACACCATCACCATGCCACTTATTCCATACATAATCATCTTCACCATGCTAACTCTTCACATCATGTCCATCCTCATCCTGTTGCTTATAGATATTATTCTCATGCTCCTAGTATAAATAAAAATGCTATCTGTACTTATTGTGGATTACATGGACACATCTCACCACAGTGCAGAGTTAGAAGACTTGTAGATAAAAGGATATATGCTTGGTTCCCAAAGACTAACTTTTCAGGACCCTCAAGAACTCGGGTACCAAAGGTCACATCTACTCTTGATGTAGGTGGACCTTCCCTCCTCAACTGAAAGTAAGTGGATTCTCGATAGTGGATGCTCGCGACATATGACGGGAGACGCAAATCTTTTTGCATCACTATCGATGAAGAGAGAAGGATACGTATCCTTCGGTAACAATCTCAAAGGGCACATTATAGGTAATGGTATCATTGGTCATCCTCCTTCTCCTGTAATAAAGGATGTCTGCCTAGTGACCGAGTTAAAGCATAACTTGCTCAGCATTAGTCATCTTGCTGATCATGGATATGATATTAACTTTGGACAAAACAGTTGCTACATCTATGATAGGTCAACAGGAGACATTGCTTTTAAAGGGAAAAGAGAGGACAACATCTACATTTTCTATCTTTCTATAAATACTAACAATGCAGGTAGATGTCTATATGCCCACAAAGATGAACGACTACTTTGGTACCAGCGTCTTGGTCATGCCAACATGGATGCTATATCCAGGCTTTCCACCAAGAAGCTAGTGAGAGGATTGCCTGACATCACGTTCAAAAAGGACACGGTATGTGTCGAATGTGAACTAAACAAGGCAACTAAATCCTCATTTCATTCTATCAACTCTGTAAGTACTACTAGACCCTTGCAACTACTTCATATGGATTTATTTGGTCCTAGTAGAATAGCTAGCCTTGGAGGCAAACTTTATGCATTTGTTATTGTTGATGATTTTTCGAGATTTACATGGGTTTTCTTTCTCGCTAATAAGAGCGATGCTATTTCTGCTTTCAAAATTTTTGTAAAGAAAGTTCAAAACGAAAAAGGCTACATGATTACTCGAATCCGAAGTGATCATGGAGGCAAATTCGTAAATTATGATTTTGAAAGTTTTTGTAATGCGAATGGTTTTGATCATGAATTCTCTTGTCCTAGAACTCCTCAACAAAATGGTGTTGTGGAGCGGAAGAATAGGACTCTTGGCGATATGGCTAGAGTCATGTTGAATAAATTTTCTCTTCCGAAATATTTTTGGGCAGAGGCTGTAAGTACAGCATGCCACATTTTAAATAGGGTACTTATTCGTCCCATTACGAAGAAAACACCCTATGAGCTTTGGTTTGGGAGAACCCCCAATGTATCTTATTTTAAAGTTTTTGGTTGTAGATGTTTTATCCTTAACACCAAAGACAACTTAGGCAAATTTGATGCCAAAGCTGACGATGGTATCTTTCTTGGTTATGCCGCCAAGAGTAAGGGATATAGAGTTTTCAATAAACGCTCACTTATTGTGGAAGAGTCAACAAATGTGACTTTTGATGAAGACAACAGTGCAGCAAGTACTCTTGATGATGACGTTGAGCCATCAACTTCTACTCCAATGAATACTTCAACCGAAACTAATTCTCTGGAGGGTTTGCCTAAGAAATTCTCTTTCAAACCTTCTCATCCAGAAAATTTAGTTATAGGAGAAGTTTCACGTGGAGTAACTACTAGATCATCACTAAGAGACTCCGTTGCTAGCACTGCCTTCATTTCACAAGTAGAGCCTAAAAATATTTCTGAAGCTTTTAATGATGAATTTTGAATTTCTGCTATGCAAGAAGAACTCAACCAATTCGAGAGAAGCCAAGTATGGGAACTCGTTCCTAGACCGGTTAATCACTCGATAATTGGTACTAAATGGGTTTTTAGAAACAAAGTAAATGAAGATGGTTCAGTCACACGTAACAAAGCTCGTCTAGTAGCTCAAGGATACAACCAAGAGGAAGGTATCGACTACGATGAGACGTATGCTCCTGTTGCTAGACTAGAATCCATTCGGATGCTTTGTGCTTTTGTAAATTTTTAAAACTTTAAATTATTTCAAATGGATGTGAAAAGTGCTTTCCTGAATGGTTTTATTAAGGAGGAAGTTTATGTGAAACAACCTCCTGGCTTTGAAAATCACAAATTTCCCGACCACGTGTTCAAGCTAAAGAAAGTACTTTATGGCCTCAAACAAGCCCCCAGAGCTTGGTATGAAAGGCTAAGTAGCTTCTTACTTGAGAAAGGTTTTTCAAAAGGGAAAATTGACACTACACTGTTTATAAAATCTTTCAAAGACACTATTTTATTAATTCAGATTTATGTTGATGATATTATTTTTGGGTCTACTGATGAAACTCTTTGTCAAGAATTTGCCAAGTGTATGCAGACGGAATTTGAGATGAGCATGATGGGAGAGCTCAACTACTTTCTTGGTCTGCAAGTAAAATAACTGGCAAATGGAACTTTCATCTGTCAATCGAAGTATACCAAGGACATGCTGAAGAAGTTCGATCTTGACAACATCAAACCAATCAGCACTCCAATGGCTACTTCAACCAAACTCGAACCAGATGAGAGCGGCAAACCCGTTGATCAACGTAAGTATCGAGGTATGATAGGCAGCTTACTTTATTTAACTGCTAGTCGCCCCGATATCATGTTTAGTGTTTGCCTATGTGCTAGATATCAAGCAAATCCTAAGGAATCTCACATGACCGCGGTTAAGCGTATCTTTCGATACCTTAAGGGTACGGTTACAGTGGGCCTATGGTATCCCAAGTCAACATCATTTGACCTCATCGGTTACTCTGATGCTGACTTTGCTGGATGCAAGGTCGACCGTAAAAGTACGAGCGGCACGTGTCATTTATTAGGAAAGGCTTTAGTCTCATGGTTTAGCAAGAAGCAGAACTCTGTTGCACTATCCACAACAGAAGCTAAATACATAGCAGCTGGGCGTTGTTGTGCACAAATTCTGTGGATGAAGCAAACCCTTGAAGACTATAAATTATCTTTTATACATATTCCTATATTCTGTGACAATACTAGTGCCATCAATTTGACTAAGAACCCTGTCTGCCACTCACGTACTAAACACATTGAGATCAGACACCACTTTTTGCGTGATCATCAGCAAAATGGCACGATTAACTTAGAATTTATTGACACTGATCATCAGCTAGCAGATTTCTTTACTAAGCCATTATCCGAAGAGCGCTTCAATTTTTTTTGTCGTGAACTCGGAATTTTGAATGAAGCAGTTATAAGTTGAGACTTACTTGCGTAAATATCGAGTATATTTTGATTCTTTTATGACAAATTTATTATGGGTACAAGCCGAAAGGGTCCTTCTGACAAAAAGGCGTAAAAGCCTAAGCGACACGGTGCACTAGTCCTCAGGACTACCGCTAGCTGGGATCCGGCCCCTGCAGCTAACCCATGGCAAATTTGAAATACTGAATTACAATATATTTCCTTGTTTATTATATGGTTTGTTCCGATTTATTATTGCCTAATTGATTTTTCCTAAAGTTCATTATGACCTTTGTATACCTCTCTATGTACTTCATTGTTTTCATCAAACTTTTATCCTCAAAATCTCTTTTGTTCAACACTTAATCATTTTTTCTATCTTTTCAGCCTGCCTTTAGTTCTGGACCACTGATCCAGAACTCGGGCCGAACTCTGCCCCTAACAGAGTTCGGGCCGAGTTCGGTCCCTAAGTTCCAGCGTCGGGATCTGGCTCTGCCATTGGATCAATTTAGATCCTATGGTCAATATTTCATCCGACCAAAGACAAACCCCTACTTTATGTCGGGACTCCTTCTCTCTCCTTCACCATTGCCTCCTTCCTCACCTCTCCAAACTCTTTCCTTCAAACCCTAACCCTAGTTTTTGATCTAGAGTGCTCCATTGCTCCTCAAAATCAAGGAAAAAGGGTTTCTCGTCATTCTCTTCCACTGTTTATTAATAATTTGAGGTATCATTCTTGTCTTCTATACTTCACTCTATCAAGTTTTTATGGCTCCTCGCTTGTTCAATCGTGGAAAGAGGATTCGAACTGAGAGTGTTTCCTCTTCGGATACTCCTCCGACGAAGGAACATATCATTGAACAACTTCAACCACCTCATCCGTTGTTCAACCCACCTCGTCCTCGAAACCCTTCTACCTATGACAACCGACTATTTGTTTCACTAGATGCCTTAAACAACTGGTTTAGTGACTATCGGAATCGTCAGGTATTCGCAGGACATCCTATTAATTTTTCTATCTTCTCTCAATATGATTCTTTATTTCATGACCTCTGCTTTGATGAGCTTGTCACTACCACTTCTGCTATCTATCGTCATGCTGTCCAAATGTTCTACTGCAACATGACCTTTGATGATCTCCATATTTATTCACGAGTTGCAGGTATAAATATATCTTTTGATGACTTTGACTTAGCCGAATATCTTGATCTTCAAGAGCCCAATTCTTGGGAAAAGCTAGTTGACGCTCGCTCGTTCCGTTTTCCCGACGGAATTTCCCTTGAGAGCTTCAAGGACGATTTGTGTACTCCATACACACGTCCTCGCAAGCTCACGGCTAAATATCTCAACCCATATTTTTCTGATCTTCATTGGATTATTTCTAACACCATTCTACCCAAAACAGGTTCCCATGATGACATCACTTATCTTGAAATATCTGCTCTTTATCATCTTCACTTTGGAATTTCTTTCAATCTTCCACGTACAATGATGGACTGGATGATTCACTGTAGGAAGAAACCACGAGCTCTGGTTTATCCTCTGTACCTTCCTATGATCTTTCATGCATTTAACATACCACTTGATATCTGTCCGTTCTTGCCTGCACCTGCCTTTCTGTCCAAGGCACGACGCCTTCAGCCTGTCGCTGCCTCTCCTGAGCCATCTGAGCAGTCTGCTGATGAGGAGCCTGACGCCCCTCCACTCGGTCAGGATGCACCTCCTCCTCCTGCCACTCTTGAGTCTATTCAGACTTTGCTCCGGGATCGCTTTACTCTTGAGGACGATCGCTGGACACAGCTGGACTATCGTACTACTCTGCAGATGAGTGCTCTCAGCAACTCTCTGCATGATATACGGTACTCCCTGTCTCAGCATCTGCACATTCCCATGGAGAGGGATCCAGCGCGCGCGGGCTATCGCATTGATGATCCGTGGGTTATGCGTTATATGGATCCGGATGCTGCATTTCTGGACCCCCGTCGCTCCTTTCCCGGTCCTTCAGACACTCCAGGACCTTCTCATGCTCCATGATGGAGATTGGCTCGATCTGCTGATGCTACTGCTGATGATCTTAGTTACTTTTTGCTTTCAGTTATTTAGTTTATTATGGATTTATGTAGCTGGTTTTATGTACTCTGTTTATGAGTTGGCCACTTGGTTTGGTGGATGACATTTTCTGTCCTTTATCATAGTTTTACTTTATGTCAGTGACTTATTTTGCTTAGTATTTCACTGTTTCTTCTCTGCTTGGTGTGGTTGTATTACTATTCATTGCTTCTTTATATTGCTAACTGCCAAAAGGGGAAGAAATAATGTATATTTTTATAGTTTTGTGCTTGTTTTGCTTTTGGGAGATATTATCTATCAGGCCACCGGTTCTATGCATTCGTATATCTGTGTATATCTGTGCTTGTTCTTGCTCTGGGAAATATTATCTATCAGGTCACAGGTTATATGCATTTTGTACGGGGGAGAGCTATAGCTTCTAGCTCGACACCGTTCATGGTTTACGGGGGAGCTATCTTCTTTTAGCTCAGGCATCGTTTATGGGGGAGCTATGTTACAATTAACTGTGTCCAGGTATGAATATTGAAATATACATATATTATTTTGTCAATTATCAATATGGGGGAGATTGTTGACACAAAGTCACAGTCAACCAAATATTGACTACATTGACTAAATAATATTTGTATTAATTCAATACGACACACGACGACTGCATTCAGTTCAAGACAGATGACAGCTCAGTCTCCGGCTCTCAGTGTGTTCTGGAGTCTGTATTTTATAATTTCATTGAGTCTAGACTTGTGTACTCTGAGTCATGCTGAGCTCTTGGAACTTAGTCTATAACCTACCCAAAATCCCAAGCTCCACTGAACCAAAAACTGCCCACTGGTCCCCTTAGAACCACTCTGTGCTCTGGAGACAGAGTTCGGGCCGAACTCTGCCTCCACACAGAGTTCGGGCCGAACTCTGTCCCCTAGAAATCAGGAACCCTAATTTTAGGGATAGCTGGTTGCTAGTTGTCCAACGGCCAAATTTTTGAATTTTCCTACCCGAATTCTGGCCGAATTCTGCCTATAAAAACACTATAAATAGGGCATGAATTCTCTCATTTCAATCCATCCAATCTTCTCTTCTCTTCTCTCTTATAAGCTCAATAAGCCATACCCTTCCCATCTACTAGCCACAATCCTCCTAAGTCTCGAGTGCTCAGCATCTCTCAGTTAGGATTCTTGTGCAAGAGTCGAAGAAGTCGCTTGGACAATTCCAAGCAAATCGCCACTGCGATCCTCTGTTAGAAGTTGACGTGCTCTTCTGAAGAAAAGGCACGGGTTGTAAACTACTATTTCACAAATAGTGGATTTAATCCTGAGCTAGAGTTCTCAGGCCTGGACTAGTCCTCCACGAGGGAAACCAGGTTAAAATCGCTGTGTTTGCGTATGCTCTTCTGCTCTTCATTTATTTTCTGCACTTTACTCTGATTATTTATTGTTGGTGAAAGAGTTATTTTTAATTGGCTATTTTTCTATATAAACTCTATTAACCCCCTCTAGAGTTGCCAAACTGTTCTTCAGGTACGTGACTCGATAATCTGGGATGTTGTGATGGTGAGTTCAGAGGTATCAGCGGATACGTGACTCGATAATCTGGGATGTTGTGATGGTGAGTTCAGAGGTACCAGCGGGTACGTGGCTCGATAATCTGGGATGTTATTTAGACATAATATTTCTTCAGGAACTTGCCGTTGATGGGCAACATGAGCAAGTCTCCGTTTTGCTTAGCGAGGTGGTAAGCACCGTTAGAGAATACTGTCTCTATGATAAATGGGCCTTCCCATTTTGGCTGCAACTTGCCGGCGTTCTTGTGAGTCATGACCATTGGCCTCCGGACTGCCAGAACAAGATCGTCCACTTAGAATGTTCTGATTTTGACCTTCTTGTTGAAGGCTCCTGAGATGCGTGCTTGGTATAGCTCGATCCTTTGCTGAGCTAGGAGGCGCTTTTCATCTAAGGCCTCCAACTCTTGTAGTCGACGTCGGTAGTTGTCATCCGTTGTCAATTAATAAGTGAGGGCGACGCGGAGTGAGGGTATTTGAGTCTCTAATGGAAGAACTGCCTCACTCCCGTACACTAGGGAGAATGGCGTATTCCCGGTGGCTGTTCGAACTGTGGTGCGATAAGCCCATAAGCATTCGCCGAGCTTCTCATTCCAGTCGCATTTGTTGGAGAAGACAAACTTCTTGAGGAGTTTGATGATTGTTTTGTTGAATGCCTCTGCTAACCCGTTTGCTGCCGGGTTGTACGGCGTCGAAGCGACATTCTGAATACGGTGCTTATCGCAAAACCGATAGAATGCGTGGCTTGCAAACTGCGGACCATTATCATGGATAATCCTTCGGGGCAGTCCAAAGCGGTAGATGACGTGATGCTTAAGGAAACTGATCACGTTTGAAGTCTTGACTTCTGCGAGTGGGACAGCTTCCGTCCATTTGGAGAAGTAATCAGTGATCGCAAGCATGAAGCGATGTCCTCGGGAGGAAGGTGGGGTAATTAGACCAATGATATCCATTCCCCATGCTTCGAATGGCCAGGACGCCACTGTCGGATGTAGAAACTCGGATGGTTGGTGAATGAAGTCCGCGTGGACTTGGCAGGCTTTGTATTTTCTAGCATAATCTATCGCATCTGCCACCATCGTGGGCCAATAGTAGCCCATTCGTCGAAGGCGGTCTTGCAAGTTTGGGCCGGGCTGGTGGGCCCCGCAGACACCGTCGTGAGCTTCTCGTACGGCTTCTTTGGCTTCTGTATTTGACAGACACCGAAGCAGTAATCCATCGTAGGAGCGGCGATACAGCATTTTCGTCTCTGTATCGTAGAAGAATCTGAGAGAACGCCGTCTAATGGAGGTGGCTTCCTTTGGGTTCTCGGGCAGGATGTCGTAGACGACGAAGTCGATGAATGGTTGTCTCCAATCTGGGGCATCATCGATCGTCTGTGCGGAATAACTTGCCACGAATTGAACATTGTTCTTGGGACAGACCAGTTCGTGGCCTATTACATCCACTGATTGGTGATCATAATTCGGAACTGCAAGGGAAGCGGCAAGACCGACTAGGGCATCGGCTTCGATATTTCGGAGTTTGGGGACATGTTCGATGAAGAACCCCTCGAACGACAAGATGATGTCAATCGCTATTTGGTGATAAGGGATCATGTCTTCGTGGCGGACTTCGTACGACCCCCGGATCTGATTGACGATTAGTTAGGAATCGCCGTATGCTTCAAGGTATTCTATTCCCAGCTCTCTTGTAAGTTGGAAGCCAATGACCAGAGCGTTGTACTCGGCCACATTGTTCGAGCAGGGCTCGGTGAGGGAATAAGCACGGTTAATCACCAATCCGGAAGGAAAGATCAGCACTACCCCGACTCCGACGACTATATTGCCTTTAGGTCCGATCCTCAAAGCACCGTCGAAGAACATTCGCCATATAGCCCCGTGAGAGGTTGCATGTGAGTCGGCGACCTCATCTGGGATCTCTTCATATATTCTGGAGGACTCCGAGCCTGGGTGGGCTGCTAAAAAGTCCGCCAGGGCTTGACCTTTGACTGCCTTTTGTGGGACAAAGATCATATGATAAGGGGACAACAATATTGCCCATGTAGCGAGTCGAGAGCTGAGTGCCCCTGGTTTAGTCATGAGGACTCTGAGAGGGTTGACTCGTGAGATCACATGTATCGTTTGTCCGGTGACATAGTGTCGCATTTTCTGAATGGCGAACACCAGGGCGAGGCATTCTTTCTCCACAGCGGTGTATCGGTGCTCTGGCCCAATCATCATTCGACTGAGGTAATATATGGCATGTTCTTGGTCCGCATCGTTGTTCTGTGCCAGCAGAGCCCCAAGGGAGTGTTCCATTGCTCGTACATAGAGCAGGAATAGTTTTCCAGGAACCGGGGCCACCAAAACTGGGGGATTTGACAAATATTCTTTGATGCTGTCGAAAGCACGCTGACATTCCTCGTCCCATACGAATGAGACTCCTTTCTTTATGAGGTGCATGAACGGTCGGCATCGCCCGGAGAGGTTGGAAATGAACCTCCTGATGTAGGCTAGCCTCCCTTGGAGGCCTCTGAGTTCGCGAAGATTTCTCGGGGGACCCATCTCCATGACTGCTTTTGTCTTCTCAGGGTCTACATGGATACCCTTTGCCGTGATGATGAAGCCTAAGAACTTCCCGCTGGATACGCCCAGAAAGGACTTCGTAGGGTTCATTTTCAAATTGTGCGCTCGCATTAGGTCGAATACCGTCCTCAGATCCTGCAGATGGTCTCCTTTGCAGCGGCTCTTAACGGCTATATCGTCAACGTAGCACTCCACTGTCTTGCGTAAGTGGTCTCTGAAGATGATGCTCATGGCTCTTTGATAGGTGGCGCCGGCATTTTTTAAACCGAAAGGCATGACTGTGTAGCAGTACGTGCCAATTGGTGTTCGGAATGATGTATGCTTTTCGTCATCATGAGACATTTTGATTTGGTTGTACCCCGAGAAGCCATCCATGAATGACATACGTTCGAAGCCGCAGGTATTGTCGATCATGATGTCTGTGATAGGAAGGGGGAATTCATCTTTGGGGCATGCCTCGTTCAGATTGCGAAAGTCGATGCAGATTCGAATCTTCCCATTCTTCTTGAGGACGGGTACTATGTTGGCGACCCAGTCTGGATGTTGCTCCTCACGAATGAAGCCGCTGGCTATCAGTTTGTTGACTTCGGCTTCGATCGCGTCCATGATGCCTGGACGGAAGCGTCGCTGTTGCTGCTTGACTGGCTTCGCATCTGGTCGAATGTTGAGTTTGTGAAGAGCGATGTCGGGATTTAACCCTGGCATATCTTCATAACTCCAGGTGAACACATTGATGTATTCTCTGACAAGTTCTAGCAGCGACTCCCGTTCTTCGTCTGTTAGGCTTTTACTGATAAAAATCGGTTTTGGAGAAGATTCGCTGCCGAGGTCAACTTGTATAACCTCATCTTCAGTAGGAGGTTCTCTCAGTTCGAACCACTTTTCCCATTGTGCATCCAATTGTTGGGCCCACGGCTCTAGCTCGAGGATCTCGGGGATGTCTTCGTCTTCCTCGTAAGCGTCGGCGAATGCCATGTTGACTGACATGACTTGTCTGAACACATCTCCGATGCTGGTATCCGAGTCGGAAGTTGGTGACCCGGTTGAATGTGAATGCCAGTCGTATTCTTCATCTGAACTCTCAGGAGTCGTCGTGGGTGTAACATACCCTAACCCACATCGAGTCTTGCTATAGTAGTCCCATGATTTGCCAGCCGGGACCTGTGGCTTTAAAGGTAGCCGTCGTCCGGTACCGTAGTTCAAGCCTGGCATCGTCTCCAAATCATACCCCTGTTTCTGCATGAGATGTTTGGATTGGGGGCTATAAAGATACAGGGGCAGTCTTCCGGCATCTGATTCAAGGTCGACTTCTTCTACGGTGAAGGACTGCAGATCGTCCTTCCGGCCGAAGATGATTGTATGGTCCCCTCCCTCGAATATTCAGTAAGCGTCTTCTACTGGAGTAAGCTGGATCGCGGTGTACACATTTGTCACCTGTGTGTGTAGGTGAGTGCCTATACCGTGTTCCATAGCATACATTGTACATAGCTTATTAAGCTCGGTGTAGTTCAAAGATAACCCTTTATTGATGAAGTAAGGTATCTTTTCTAGGGGGATTACATCATCTGCGGAGGGAACATCAGTGTGGGCGGCCACGTACTTGGCTAACTCTGGTTCCTCTTCGGCTACCCCCTATGTGAATGAAGACTGGAAGGACGTCCTGGGAAGCTTGATTGTCAGTGGTTCAGTTGATGGAGCAGAGCGTGGAGTCGTTGGCAGACTAGCGACCCCCAGTTTGGCACTTGATGTGGAGCGAGGGGTGGCCGGTTCGCTAGAAGCGTCAGACCTCGCATCGGGGTGACGACCCTTCTTGGGAAGGCGTATCGTCAGTGGCCTATCGGAGGGATTGAGCTTCTCCGTTTGGGGTTGACCGACTCTCGGCAGTCTGATTGTCAGTGGTCCCGTTGTGGGTCTCGGTATTTGGCCGGACTTTGGCAGCCGGATTATCTTCTGCTCCTCCTGCGCTGAGAGGCTGATTGCGTCCTTCCGCAGAGTGGCAGTAAGGGGTGCGGACTTGCCCGGTTTACGAGCTTGGAGGTGGATCGTCAGGGGTCCTTCTGATCCCGCGGCCGTTTCGGTGCTAGTTTGTTCATTTCCTTCATCAAGGTGCCTTTTTGACTTTTCGTATAGGCAGGAGTCCGAGTAGTAGGATTCGACCCCTTTGAAGGGATCGATATCAGCAAATTCTGTCTTCACGAAGCCGTGTTTGTCGACATATTTGAAGCACTGGTGTAGCATGGAAGGTACGATCATGTAGTCGTGTATCCATGGGCGCCCCAAGAGGATGTTATAAGAAGTGTCTGCATCTATGACGTAGCAGGTGACTTCGGATTGGAGGTCGCCAATTTGACACTTCAGACGAATCTTCCCAATAGGGTAGCTCCTGTCCGAATTGAAACCGCTAATGGCGGTGCTTGTAGGCGTCAGGCGATGCATCGGGATATGGAGATGATGTAGCAAACCCTTCGGGATGATGCTTATGGAAGAACCGGGATCTATGTTCATCCGATCCACCTTCACGTCGCCGATGTATCCTGTGTAGTATAGCGGGCGATCGTGTAGGTTGGTTTTGATGAGCATGTCCTACAGAGTGAAGATGATGTTGGGCATTGCTTCCGTGCAGGCGCTGTCTTGGAGATCCATGGGTGAGTCCTCCCCGGTGAGGTTGGATTGAGCCAGATAGACATCGGCATTTTGGAGTGCTTCGCTTAATGCAATACGAACGTCCTTGGAGAGCCTTAGGAGTTCGTACAGTGATAACTTGGCCGGTGTGTTAGCCAATTGTGCTAAGATGTCAAAGTTGTAGGGCCTCTCTAACCCTTGGGCTACCTCTTTTCGGAGAGATTTTCGAAGCGAGTCTCTTTCGGCCTAGGCTTGTCGGTCGTCGAAGGCTGAGCCAGTCCCGGAGCATCAGTTGTAGTGGGTTGATGATTTTCAGCTGGATTTTCAACCACAGGTTGGGATTGCGCTCCGGACCGCGTGACGACGGCTGTAGCTTCCTCATTGTCTGTCGAGATTGTGTGGCAGGTCCTGACTTTTCCACTTTTTTTTTGTCGGTGGTAGATGGTGTGGGCCGAGTCACTTTTGATACCAAGTCTGGATGGATCCACATGACCTCCCCTCGTGATGTGGTGAGGGGTACTAGACCGGCAGCCTGATCTCGGGGAGGTGGAAGATTGGTAATTTTCATTGTCGCCAGAGGGACGGGGATCACCCCGTCTTGAGTCTTCGTCGGAGGGAAGCTGCCGAATTGTACGGACACCATATTGGCCGCCACGGTTACCTCTTCGAAATCGATGGCCAGAGCATTCGAATCGATGAGGTTCTGGATGTACCGTTTCAGCTGGTAGCAATCGTGTGTAGCATGATGAACATAGCGATGATAATGGCAGTACTTTGGATTCTCTATCTCTGCCGGCCGCGGTTCCCATCTTGGTGGAGGAAGCTGAATCCTGTCCCCTTGTATGAGCATGTCCAAGATGGGCTTGACGTGACTGTCTTCAAAGGAGTAATCGATTTGTGGCCATTGTTTGTCTGTTGGCTTCGGCTCAGGTTTTTGTGCAGTATCGGCCACCATAGCCTGCTTTTCCTTGCTGTCCCGATTGTTGGAGGGGCTACCCCCATTATCATTGTTGGGACGCTTGCCCTTGTTTTCTCCTTCCGAGATGTGCAATCCCAGTTGGCGAGCCTTCTTCAGTCGTTCTTCGGCGCTCGTAGCGCTGATGATGAATGTCTTCCAATCTTTGAATTGACTTTCGCCCATCCAGAGACTGATTGTTGGGAGCAGTCTCTTTTGGCAAATTTCAATTAAAGAGGAATCTGGATTTCCGGAGGGCAGCTTCATGGCGGTTTGGCGGAACCGCTCAATATAGTTCCTTGTCAACTCCTTCTCCCCTTGGACGACGTCCATGAGGGTGGACATGGTGACGTCCTGCCCTACTTCGTAGAATCTCTCCAAGAACAGGCGCTTGAAGCCGGCGAAGGAGTAGATGCAGTTGTCTGGCAGATTGCGATACCAATCGAAAGCGACTCCTTCCAATGCCCCAATGAATAATCGCGTGAGGATAGCATCATCATGGGGCAGATGGTCGGTGGTGACCTCGAAGTAAGTGATGTACCGACTCACTGAGGTCTTGCCATCATACGGGTTGATATTGAACGGCTTATATTTTGGTGGGAATGGGACATCCCTCCATTCGGCAGGGTATGGTTGTCGCATTCTGAGGTCTTGAGCGTTTTCTCGGGCATGGAACATGGCTCGGAGCTCCTGGACCTCTCTTCTTACTTCTCGGGCCTCATCTGTCACGGTAGGGGCTGTTATTTCGGGAGGATTATTGCCCGGGTTTGGTGCCGCTGAGTTCGAGTCCGCATTGACCGCGGGACCCGTGCTTGTTTGGCCAGGCGTTTCTCCTTACAGAGTTGGAAGAGCGGCTTTGATTTTATCTACACACTTGACCAAGGCCTGCAGTATGGCCTCCAAAGTGTCGATGCGTTGACGATCGCTGGAACCACCTTGGTTGCTGTCCGTCATGAATACCGTCCTTACATGAGGAGTGATTGAAGGAACGGTGGAGGATGTGCCCTCCGAGTCGTACCCATGCACCGAGAAGTCATCGGGGTAGGTGGGAATGTTCTCTTCGGGCTCGGACTCGGAGGAAACGGTATCCCCAGCCTCGGAGCTTGCTTCGTCTTGAGAGCCATGGATATCCTCGGGGACATCAGCGTCTGTTGTACCTGATAGGAGAGTTGTTTCCCCGGGCTCGGCTCCTTGAAACATCAGATTGTTGTGGATGTTCGAAGGAGTGCTACCCCCAGTTCCCACGACCTCCAGCGATGTGGATGATGAATTTTCCATTGCAGCAGATTTTGTCTTTGAACGGGTGTGTTGGAATATTTCGGTGGAGGACAGCCGTTTAGACGACGGTTTCTTAGCTGCAGTGGTTGATATCTTGGGGCTGGAGATGCTTGTCTTCTTTTCTCTCCCTTCGGCAGGGATTTTCTGAGTGGAATTGTAGGAGACAACAGGAGGTGCCTCGTCTTCTGAGCTCGGATGCTGTAGTCTTTGGAAGACGGACGGCCGGTCTTCCGTTGCTGCCGCGCAGCAGTTGATGATGATTTGGGTGCAATAATGTCCAAGCGAGGACTCTTTGCACGCCGAGGCTCCTTCTCTTTCCTTGCGCTTGTGGAGGATTGCCTCACGCAGGTCAGAGGAACCACTTTGTCCTTTTGCCGTCGGGGGCTGGACTCGAGCGGTTCTATACAACTTTCCATCAGAGGTCCGTGTGATAATCAACGGGACGCCCCGATAGTTAGAGGTTGGGACAGCTGTCTGGGCTTAGTGAGCCTGCGCTGCCCTAAACTTCCTCCTTTTAGCACTTGCGGGTGCGTAATAGGAGGAGTCCAAGTTGAACACCACAGAGTCTGGCTTATCATCCAGAGAACCATCAGAGTCAGGACCGCATGAGAGACGGTCAAAGACTGATCGAGAGAAGCATGGAACGGACGCTATGCGGCTAGAATTAGGTACCGTGCAGGCTGTCTGCATGCGATTGTCTTCTGCCGTTGGATGAATTGTGTTTATGCGGCTAGGAGTTACGACCGTGCAGGCTGGCCGCATGCGGTTGGCAATTGTGGCTGCATGGGTTTTCTGCAAGCGATTGACTTTCTTAGCCGCATGAGTTTCATTCATGTGGTTGGCAACTGTAGCCGCATAAGCTATGCGGCTGACAGATTTGGCCGCATGAGTTTTCTCCATGCGGCTGGCGGATGTAGCCGTATGAGCTTTCTCCCTGCGGCTAATACCCTTATGCGGCTCGGATCTCATAGAGTTCCTCTTTGCCCCTGTAAGTCCAGCATTATAGTGTTTTCTTCTGCCGGACTTGGGGACAGCAGAGTTGTCTACGGTCTGAAGTGGGGCCGCAGGAGAGTCATTCTCACCGTCTTGAGCAACAGAGGGTATTTCTGCAAGAGCTTCAGTAGGAATAAAGGATCGGGGTCTCCACTCCTTACGGGCCTTCTTTGTGCGGGCTCGCTTCTGGACCGGGCCAGCGCTCTTGTCGGAGAGCATTTCTTCGAATGCCTGTTGGTCGAACCGGGCGACCATCTTCTGTTGCGTGGAGCCAAGCTTGGCAGCATCCGATTGCGTTACCAACTCCTCAGCCGTGGAGAAGTTAGTCCCCAGCAGAGTCGCCATCGTATTTGCCATTAATTGTAAAAGTACAGAACAGTTTTATGGGAGGACTGGACTTAGACTCACAATACAAACTCGCTTGTACAAAGAAAGCCTAGGGACAAAAACCTAGGTACAGCAGTCTAAGTACAATTGTTTATTTTAGATTCTGGGGGGTGACGGTAGAGGCTCGGGAAGGCGACGGCAGCCCTGGCTTACTCCTTGGACGATCGGTATGCGGCCTTGGCTCCTTATGAAAAGATGGTTGGCGTTGGTGAAGAAATGCACTTCTTGCTCTCCTCCTGTTGCTCTTCCGGCTTCTCTCTCTGTGTATTCTCTTTTTGACTATTGGGGAGTCTCTCTGTATATGCGTATTTCTCTCTGATCTCCTCTCTTTTACAAGGGAATGCACCTTGCTATTTATAATAGTGGGATGTGATCATTAGGGTTGCCAATGATTAGCTCTTGGAGATGGCGGCGGCTCGTAGATTGGTCAATCCAGGCCGTTCAGTTTTGATTGTGACGAATCCGAGCCATCGAGTGTAGATTACACCAAATCCCATTAGCAATTATTGCTGATTGGAATAAATCTTCCTCATAATGATCTTCTGATGTCTGCGAATAAATTAAATTTATTCTCCTGCCACGCGTCCCAGATTATTGGGATTTGACCCAATCTTTGATGGCAGTAATTCTGAGAAATTAATCGGCTTAGGACACGTGTCCTAGGAACCACTGGGGAATCTGAGCCATATGACGAGTGAGCCGCATATGCATAAGGTTAAGGCCACGTGTCAGGGCTGTCTGGGTAGTGGCCCTCCCTTGAGCCTTTGAACCACAGGGAGGTAATCATTGTAAGCCGTATAGGGATACATCCACCTGAGCCGCATGGAGATGATCCTCTTGAACCGCATGAGAAGTTTTTACTTGAGCCGCATGAGGCTTCCTCGGCCTAAGCCGCATAGGACGGATTTACTCTGAACCGCATAAGAAGTCTCGGCTCGAGCCGCATGAGGCTTTCTCGGCCTGAGCCGCATAGGACGGATTCATTCTGAACCGCATAAGAAGTTCTTTGCTCGAGCCGCATGAGGCTTTCTCGGCCTGAGCCGCATAGGACGGATTCACTCTGAACCGCATGAGAAGTGCTTTGCTCCAGCCGCATAAGGCTTTCTCGGCCTGAGCCGCATAGGACGGATTCACTCTGAACCGCATAAGAAGTGCTTTGCTCGAGCCGCATGAGGCTTTCTCGGCCTGAGCCGCATAGGACGGATTCACTCTGAACCGCATGAGAAGTGCTTTGCTCGAGCCGCATGAGGCTTTCTCGGCCTGAGCCGCATAGGACGGATTCACTCTGAACCGCATAAGAAGTGAGCCGCATAAGAACGCCCACGTGGCAAGGCCACGTGGCATTTTTTATGGCTCTCGGGGGATTTGTGTCAGAGATCTCTTTTCTCTTTCCTAGAGATTCGTCATTATGACAGAGTCATAATTACTTCTTTCTGTGTCAAGGCTGTCACTTTTTCAGAGTTGTCAGCCGTCAAGCAATTAATGCGAGAAGGCAGAGGAGAGGGCTGTTCTGCCACGTGTCTTTCTGAGCCGTATGGGATGTCTTGGACCGCATAGCCCCTTATGCCGCATGACTCTCCGAGCCGCATGGGCTTTCTGAGCCGTATGGGGTTCTTTGGCCGCATGAGTCATTTTTTTAGTATTTCCCATGCTTCTACACCTGATCCCGCGTCCAGCATCCCTGATCCCGCGTCCAGCATTCCTCATCCCGACGGCTCCATGGAGGGAGCCGACGCCGAGCATATGGAGGACAGCGATCAGACTGATCCTGTCCAGGCAGGAGGTGAGAGCCTCCATGCGCTCCCCCGGGCGAGACGCGTATGGAGATTTGGACGGACGGGCCTACGAAGTAAGTTAATTAATTAATATAGATTTCTCAAATGATTATATGTACATATATATTCATGAGAATTATTATTGTATAGATATCGGCCTCCTGCAGTACAGAGACAGCTGGGGGTATTTCTGAGGCAGAACTATGGTGGGCCTTGGATTAACTACTCAGATGCTCCCGCAGATAGGAATGCCTTTTGGTTCGCCCACTTCAAGGTAAAAAATTTGTTTATTTTTAAATTTTAATAATCATTTGTGTATATTATACATCTTTTCTATTTTACTTCTTGTAGAGGACCTATTTCTATCCACCACACCGGGCGGCGAAGATCGAGGGCCAATTTTCTGCCGTCGCAGGCAAGCTCATCCGTGATGCGATCCACGACCAGAAGTCTCGTGATCGCTCCGGACAGCCGATCCATGGTTGGATCACGCCAGAGCAGTGGACTGCGATGAAGGCTAGATTCAGCGAGCCCAGGTACCAGAAGCGGTCTGACAAGGCCAAGGTGGCGCGGTCGAGCGTCGGTAAGTGGTGTGGTGGCTCCATTCCGATGACGGAGCATTTTTGTCGTCTGGTACGTTTCCTATGACGGACATTAATTTATATATAGTTCGATAGAATGTTTAATACTAATAATAGATAATATATTTTAACAGGTAAAAAAGGGTGAGGACCCCAACATGGTGACCGTCTTCCTGGTCACCCATCGGAGGGCTGGGGAGTTCATTGACGAGAGGGCGACGCAGGCATATGTACGTTCTATTCTTTATATTAATTTACTATAATTTAGAAAACAGGAAAATAGATATCAATATAGACTTTAGAAAACACTTACACGTTAGCAAATATTGTTCTAGGCCGAGTTTGTTCGGCTACAGGAGGAGGCGGCTGCTGCTGCTAGTGCGCTAGCAGAGGGAGGGGCTGGTACTTCCTCCCAGCCGCCTACAGCTCCATCGCCGGACGACCTCTGGATGACCGCCGTTGGCGGTCTTCAGAAGGGTACGTACTATGGTACGGGATCCTACGGCGCGTATTTGGCTTCGGAGTCATCTCGGGCCCCCTCTGTCAGTACGCAGTCTCCGGCTTCGCAGGTGTCATCACGAGCTCAGGATATTCGTCGTCAGATCGACGAGCTGCGTCGCGAGTTGCAGCAGCAGATTTTTGATGCGGTCGAGCGACGATCCGACCCTCCGATGATCACCGGACGATTTGATACGGTCGAGCGCAGTATACAGGAGCTGATGAGTCTGCAGCCGGCTACAGCTGCCAGCTTGCACACGCTCACCGAGTCTACGCAGCGCACAGAGCGTAGACAGGTCGAGCTGGAGGGATCGCAGAGGACCATGTCTGCCTCACTCACTCACGTATCGGCTTCGATTGAGGAGAGTACTCAGAGGATGGTGAGTACCCTTGCTGCGCATGGTGAGCGACTGCGAGAGCTGGAGCAGATACGTCCTCCCGGTCCATCGACGGCGCCGACTCCAGACATTGCACTGCCTCCTACTGCCCCTACGGTGCAGCTCACACAGGAGCAATATGAGTACATGCTATCCCAGATGCGCGGCAGGGGTCCTCAGTGATCCAGTAGATTTTTTTTATCATCTTTGTATTTATTGGCCCTATGGGCCCATTGACCATTCTGTACACTGATTTTCATTATTATTTGACTCTGTTGGACATGTATGTTTGTTGGACATGTATGTTTGTGATATTTAATTTGTTGGTATTTTCATTGAGTACATGTATGATATTTAGTTGTAGACTGTTATGATGGGAGACTGTTATTCATCTATTAGTTATAGATTGTTATGATGGGAGACTGTTAATTGTGATGATATCTGCGACGGGGATGACAAATATACCTACGCTGGGTTATAAGCGATGATCTGATATACAAAGGAGGTGCTGCCCAAATTTTAAAAAAATATAATGTGTATTTTTGTGATGATGTGTGTCTGTGTTTACAGTGAATGTGAAATACAGTGTTCGGAACCATCGACAGTTTCGATTACTGTTTTATGTTTTATCTTGGATAGAAAGATAAAACATAGAACAGTAAGCGAAACTGTCGATGGTTCGAATACTGCACTTCACACACACTGTAAACACAGACACACAGCATAACAAAAATACCAATTATATTTTTTTAATTTTTTTATAAAATCTGCGACGGATAGCGACGTTCTGCGACGGCCAGCGACGGGTAGTACACATCGCTATACGTCGCCAAATAGTGACGTAACGTCGCTATCCGTCGCTATACTGCTGACGTGGCATATGACCACCTGAGAGCTGACGTCGCTAAAGTTGTCGCTAGGAGTCGCTAAAATGCTGACGTGACTGCCATGCCATGTCATCATATATAAAGTTGACGGCGTCGCTAAGTGGTCGCCCTACGTCGCTATCGTGGCGACGTATGCTTACGTCGCTATCTGTCGCGAATGTTGCGACGTCTAGCGACACTAAACGTGACGTCGCAAATAGCAACGAACTGCGACGAAATTGTAATCTGCGACAAGCCTATACGCGACATCCAATTTTCGTTGCTAAATACGTCGCTAATAGAAATTAGCGACAAATTTTCCTTTTTTAGCGACGTATTCTGACGTCGCTAAAAAGGGGTTATTTTAGTAGTGACATGAAGGTCGGAGATATAGAGAGTTTCAAGAAGCGGGGCCTTCGACCTTTCAAAGGAACCAAGGGTATCATCTACGCCGATGAATGGCTAGACAGCATGGAGCGTCTCTTGAGCGTCGCTCGACTCCCAGAGGACCTTAAGACCGAAGTAGTAGGACTCCAGCTGCAAGATGTGGCAAGCACATGGTATCGGAATGAACTCCGACTCCAGGACAAGCAGCTTGACTGGGACACCTTCAAGAGGCTGTTCCGTAGGAAGTTCTTCCCAACATCAGAGATGCGGGAGATGGAAAGACAGTTCCAGGACCTGAAGCAGGGGAACATGACGGTTGGAGAGTATGCGGCAGAGTTCGGCCGACTTAGCCGCTTTGCCCAGAACTTGGTTGCTGTCACGACCCGGTCCCAATTTCTTGGGTCGAATCGGATCATGCCCAGCCTGCACCGTTGTTGAGACGGCGGCAGTAAGCTGTATCAAGCAGTGAAACACATGCAGATAAAATTCTAACGAAATATAAAATCTTTTATTCAATTTAATTTTTTTGAAATACAACAACCATTAATACAGCATTCAATTATTACACTTGTATCCAAAAGAAAAATAAATACTAATCCAGCTCTTAAGATTCTGGGGTTCCAAGTTCTGCGGGACCAGAGTTAGACATCAGATCCTTGATGACGCAATCACCTAAAAATGTTGGACTCCAGTCAGGAGGAAGCAAAGTACAATTATGAATATTCAACAATTCAAATAATAATTTGAAATTTGCAATATTAAACAATTTGAAATACTTGAGCAATATTTTCCAACAATTCTACAATCAAAATAATGTGATTTGAATAGGCAACGAACTATGACCGGCTTGGGATGATTCACTTATATCCTAATGATACGGTCAGGCATATCCTCGTGTATAGGAGGAATCAGCTCGCACACTCAATACAATATGGGGGTATTGGTCATAGACGCTACACTACTCCCCCAATATCCCGAGTCAATCAGATTCAATCAATGAGTCAATATTTTAACTCTAGTAAAGAGTTCCATAATCAATACTCTAGGAGAGAGTTTCGTATAGCAATGTGGTTTAAAATTGTAATAAAACAATTACTAGATAAATTACCAAATAGACATAACTGCATTTGCCTTTGTTTTATTGACTGGATTGAGATGTCTGAACCGAAGAAGATGTCAAGTACGTTCTTGAAATCCTACAATTGAGAATTTCTGACTTAGCACCCATTTTCAATCCATATCTAGGTGTGCTAGTTGCAATCTCTAGAATTTGTCCTAGTCAAATTTTAGGTTATTTACAACTCTATTTAGAGCGCGCTTATCGATGTGAGTTACTATCTGAAGAAAAGTCAATTTAACTTTGTATTTGGAAAAACTCGTAGTTATTGATTTACTTGGTAAAACTTTGTATTTTGTATTATATATAAAATTAATATTTTTCTTTAAATAAGAAAACGTGAATTTGAAATAAATTTGTAATTTCCTAATTATTTTATTGTGAGAAAATGATATTTAAATTTTATAAAATAATTATATTATCATTTTACGTTTTACGTCAACCACACCAGAAAAGAATAAAAATTACACTAACTTATTACAAAACCACAGAAAGTAATAAAAGCTGGGCTTATGCCCTTACAATCCATTTTACATGAATTTAAATAAGAGAAAAGGTTAGTTAGTTCTATATAATATTCTGCACTTTAATTACAAAATAAGATTAATAAATTAAATTAAAATAAATATTATTAAGAGTCTCAGACTTGGTCCAATCGTCATAAAATAGCTAATGCCTCAACGTCAGGGTAAAACCGGTTTCTTTTCATTTCGCTAGGGCCCACGGACCGGTATGGTCGTCGCCCAAAAATCTATTTTAATAAATATTTCCGAAAACCAATTTAAAACTCATTTATAAAATTTTATAAAAATTTGGGCAGCATTCCCTCTATATTCGGGATAACCCAAAACTGGGAAAATGTGCCACAACCACCAATCACAAGTCCCATACCAGGGAAACCCAATTTCCAACCAGAAAATAATAATAATATCCAAAACCCGAAAATAATATCCACAGCACGTTTCCGAAATTCAGAAAACCGAAATAAAACTTGGAAAACCCGAAATGAACTTCGAAAAAACCGAAACGAACTTCGAAAAACCGAAACTTCTCGGAAATTCCAAAATCAATAGAACACTCAAAGAAAAATAATCCACAGAATCCATTTCCGAAATGGAATTTGGAAAACCAAACCCATAGAAATTTCGAGAACTCACAGAACGTTTCCGAAAGGATTTCGGAAAATCCGAAAATGCCTCGTTTACCGAATTCCCAGGGAAATTCGTGGACCAAATTCATCACAGACTATAAAAATGGAAACGGGGCAACGGAAATATACCAGAAATTGCTCGGCTAGAGCTCTCAGGTAAATTTTAGAGAAAAAGAACACACGGACAGCGTCTCGGGCTCTGGTCAGCCCCTCGCTGGGGTTCGGCTGCGTGTACAGCACCCGAGCTCGGAAAAGACAGCGGCGGGGTGCCGCGGAACAGCACCGGAGAACGGGGAGGCCGCCCGGGTCAGGCTGGCGCACACAAACGCGGGGAGGCGGCTGCCGGGGTTGGTCGCCGGTGGGGCGTCGGCCTCGGAAAGGGTGGTGCCGGGCAAGGGTCGACCTGGCACGGGTGGTTCGGCACCGGAGGGAGGTCGGGGTTCGCCAGAAAGGGCGCGGCTGCGGGGATCTCCGGCGTCGGTCGGAGTTAGGGCACAAGTTTGGGGGAAAGTGGTGAGATGGTGATGGACATGGTGAGATGGAGGGGTTTAAGTAGGGAGAGGGGGAAAGAGGAGTTATGGAAGTCCGAGGGGTCACCGGAGTTACGGAAAGGAAAGGTCGGGTGGTCGGTTTGGGAGCCGAGGGGCCGCTCGGCCGTTGGGTCAGGGAAGGAAAGGAAAATTTCCTTTTCCTTAAATAACAATGAAAGAGAGAGAAAGTTTAATAAATTTTATAACACTACATAAGAAGAGTGTTGCTGGAGAATGAAAGAGTATTAATAATTTTTTTATAAAAAAACTTTTTATAAATGCCTTAATTATTTAGAAATAATTTTATTTTCTTCTCTTAGAAAATTTGTAACACTTCCTAAAAATTTCAAAATAGATTCAGATTTGGGTTCGGGTTCGGACTGGGCCAGACAGTCAAAAGTCCAGGAATTTATATTTTGAAAAATAATAATAATATTAATATTAATAATAATAATCTAGCAAAATATTAATTTAGCAAACATGCAATTTAATAATATTCTAAAAAATTCTATTTCCTAAATAAATGATTTATAATAATAATTATCTAATTAAATATTCAATTAATTAATTGAAAAATTATGGGTTTCACAGTTGCTGACCCCAAGGATCGTGCTGAAAGATTCAGGTATGGACTAAGGGAGAAAATTCGCACCCCTATGATCGCAGGTGGCGCCAAGACATACGAGAAGATTCTGATACGAGCTCAGGACGTGGAGAAGAGCCAACCTTCTCGTTCAAAAAGGGAGTATCCTGGAACTAGCAACTTCCAGGTTAACCAGAAGAGGCCCAACAACAACAACAGGCCTTCGCACCACCAGCAGCAGCACCATCAGGCAAGGACCAGTGACAGAACGCCTCAGAAGTAGATTCCTGTCTGCAACTACTGCAAGAGGCCAGGACACCAGATGAACATCTGTAGGAAGAAACTGGGGCACTGCCTAGTTTGTGGGTCTGCTACCCACCAATTGAGGGACTGCCCCACAGCATTCAACCGGACCGGAGCAACTCAGCAAAGAGCTCCTCTACCCACTCAGCAACAACGGTTCAGACAACATCAGCAGAAGACCGGGTGAGCTTTTGCCCTAGCAGCAGACGAGCAAGAACCAGAGCAGGAACCCACCGCTGATGTCATCACAGGTTCCATTTATGTATTTTCACATCCTGCTCTAGCATTATTTGATTCGGGTGCATCACACAGTTTCGTATCATCAAAGTTTATTTCTGCACATCACCTAGATACGGGACTTAGCAAGATGATTAGTAGAGTTATGACCGGTGGTGGACCCATACCCATCACCGAGGCTTATAACTGTCCCATAACTATCTCAGGCCATAAATTCTTAACACCCTTACTTGTGATGCCCTTGCCCAATTATGATGTAGTCCTAGGGATGGACTGGTTAAGTGAGCAGCATACGCTGATAGATTGTCATAGAGGATGGTAATCTTCAGCCCACCAGGAGAACCGGAGTTTGAAATCTCTCGAGCTCCGGAGGACATGAAGAGTGTTACCTACTCTTCTATCACCGAAAAACCCGGGCCTCCTCACCCTATTATAGCAGAATTCATGGACATCTTTCCAGATAGTCTTCCAGGACTGCCGCCAGATCGAGGTGTGGAATTCTCCATCGACCTAGTACCCGGCTCTTCCCCTATTTCTCGGGGATGCTACAGAGTCAACCCCAAGGAGGCAAATGAGATGAAGGATCAGATTGATAAACTGAAGGCACAAGGATTTATCAGAGACGGGGCTTCACCTTAGGGAGCACCAGTTTTGTTCGTGCCCAAGAAGGATGGAACCGTACGGATGTGCATTGATTACCGGGCGCTGAACAACATCACCATCAAGAACAAGTACCCTATGTCCCGGATCGACGACCGGTTTGATCAACTGAGTGGAGCTAAGGTATTTTCGAATATAGATCTCAGGTCTGGCTACCATCAAATCAAGGTCAGGAAGGAGGATATTCCAAAGACGGCGTTCAACACCAAATATGGTCAGTATGAATTTTTGGTCATGCCGTTTGGAGTGACGAATGCCCCTGCAGTATTCATGAACCTTATGAACAAGGTCTTCCATGAATATCTGGATCAGTTTGTTGTTGTCTTCATCGACGACATTCTGATCTACTCGAAGACTGAAGAAGAGCATGAAGAGCACCTAAGGAAAGTTCTGGAAACTTTAAGGAAGGAGAAGCTCTATGGTAAGCTATCTAAATGCGAATTCTTCTTAGACAAAGTGGATTTTCTTGGCTATGTTGTCACAGGAGAAGGAATTTCGGTGGATCCAATGAAGATAGCTGCTATTGAGAAGTGGACTGCACCAAGTTCAGTGGCAGAAATCAGAAGCTTTTTGGGTTTAGCTGGCTACTACCGAAAGTTTGTGAAGGATTTCTCCAGGATTGTTGAACCAATGACGAGGCTTACTAGGAAGAACGAAGAATTTATTTGGTCTGAAGCTTGCCAGTCAGCATTTGAGGAACTGAAGAAGAGGCTTACAATGGCGCCGATACTTGCGCTACCCTCAGGTACTGGCGGTTTCTCAATTTATAGTGATGCTTCCGGTAAGGGATTGGGCTGCGTTCTTCAACAACACGAGAAAGTAATTGCTTACGCATCTAGGCAATTACGGACTCATGAGAAGAACTATCCCACACATGATTTGGAGCTTATAGCGGTGATATTTGCATTGAAGCTATAGAAGCACTACCTTTATGGAGAGAGAGTGGAAATATTTACAGACCACAAAAGTCTTAAATATGTTTTCACTCAGAAGGAGCTGAACATGCGACAGAGACGATGGCTGGAGCTGATGAAGGATTTCGACATCAACCTGTAGTATCATCCGGGTAAGGCTAATGTTGTTGCAGATGCACTTAGTCGATACCCGATGGCAATTTTCTTGACCAAGGAGCGTCATTTGCTGGAGGACATAGAAAAGCTTGGACTGGAGATTGTACTGCCTGAAGAAGAAATGAAAAAACTGGGAAGAGAAGCCATTGTACCAGGAGCTGATTCAACAATGATGCAGTTGCAAGTGCGTTCAAGTCTAATGGACAGAGTCAAGGAGGCACAATTCTAAGACGAAATGCTTTGTAAACTCAGAGATCAAGTGCTGGCAGGAACACTTGAAGGATTCTCAATCGCCAGCGACGGAGCACTGAAGCATGGTACGAGACTTTGCGTACCAACTGGCGAACTGAGGAACGAACTGATGCAAGAAGCACACCAGTCGCAGTATTTCATACATCCAGAAGCCAACAAAATGTATCGGGATATGCGTACTATAGTGTGGTAGTACGGAATGAAGAAGGACGTATCCAGGTATGTGGCTAGATGTTTAATTTGTCAACAAGAGAAAGCTAGCAGACAGAGACCAGCAGGACTGTTGCAGCCGCTAGACATCCCGGAGTGGAAATGGGAGCACATAACGATAGACTTTGTGTCGGGACTGCCTCGATCCCAAGGAGGGAAGGATGTCATTTGGGTTATCGTGGACCGACTAACGAAGTCAGCCCACTTTATTCCTTTCAAGGTGGGTCTATCCACCAAGAAGTTGGCGGCACTGTACATGCGGCACATCTACCGGATTCATGGAGTTTCGGTAAGTATTGTGTCTGACAGGGATACCAGGTTCACCTCTCACTTCTGGAAGAGCTTGTATGACAGTTTGGGAACGCAACTGAAGTTCAGCACCGCCTGTAGTGCCCCGTCCCGCTCAGTCAATCGGAGGAATCGAAACGCCGACGGCGTTCGGACTTAGCCTTGCAACGGCTACTCGGAGACATCGCTCGGTCGAGGCGACCGCTCGCTCAGGTGGGGTAGTTTCGGTGAACTTGCCTCATCCTTGCCTTCACATAATAAAATGCATGTTTTCAACTTGCACAATAGGCTTGATAATAAAAGAGACGAATCCACGTAGCTAAGGGAATAATCCCGACGGGTCGAAATGAGTTAGAACATGGAAAATGTCCCACGGTCGGCTTAGAGTTGGTGCACGGCGTGCTTTGAAAATGACACTCGGTCCTTCATCCCGTGTCTTGGGAGAAGGAAAGTTGGTCTTCGACACAAAGTTATGAAATAGCCTAAGTCATAGGCGTCGCCT
The DNA here is from genome assembly GCA_029216955.1 of Iris pallida. Classification (NCBI taxonomy): domain Eukaryota; kingdom Viridiplantae; phylum Streptophyta; class Magnoliopsida; order Asparagales; family Iridaceae; genus Iris; species Iris pallida. The sequence continues at coordinate 1,269,713 of JANAVB010043017.1, forward strand.
GCGTGAATGCTTGTTAGAGCATGCACGGTCCCGTCGAATTGTCCCGACACTTGAGTTAGCCTAAGTCATAGGCGTTGCCCGCGTAAATGCTCAACAAAGCATGCACGTTTCCATAATACAAGACTTGGCATAGCCTTTGCTCGTCCCTTGAGTCAAGTTATAGGCTCGATTAAGTTAGGCAAAGTTACGCCGATCGACCTAAGTCATTTCTAGTGATGTTCCGCTCTTTCTGCGGTTGTCAAGTTAAATAGTCCCGCGATCCCAAGGCCCGTCATATGAAGTATGACTTGTGCGATAGCGTCGCGTAGATCGGAAGTCGGTTTGAGACACGATGGTACGGTCCTAGAGTTTTAAGGCACGGGCCACGGTTGATTCATTTGTTTTGGAAAAATGTCTAAACAGTTGTTCTTGAGTTGAGTGAAATGATAGGGCAAGAAAGAAAGAAAGAAGAATGCTCACGACTGGGTCGTTGAGGCAAGAAAGAAGAATGCTCGCGATTACGGGTCGTCGATACAAGATCTCAGATGTGAGAAGTATTGAATTTAGCCCTGAAGAGATGGTAACACTAGAGGTACAATGACTGTTTGAGACGTCAGTTTGAGTCGAGTCTTGCATGGTCATGGACAACTTGTCGACAAGGTAGAGTTTCCCCGTACGGCATCCTGTGGCGCCACGGGACCGTTGCGGGCACAACGGGAAACAAATAATTAGCACGTGCTGGATAACCGCACAGTTAGCGCAGAGGCTTGCCAGCGAGGCTAGCTACCCACCTGGCAAGGGCGGCCGCCTAACAAAGCTAAAGGAGTCCAGGATGGCTCTGGGAGTCAGTGACCAAATCATATAGATTAGTTGGCATAGCGGCTAACCGCATGTGTGCCTTTGGATTGAGTTGAGTTGTTGAATGTGTGTACAGTTAGAGTACAAACGTTTGGGCTTAAGAATGGCTACAACATAGGCAACGTGCTTCGGCACGAGATGTGGCATCGAGTTTAAGTTGTCGGCATATAAGTTGCATAAGTTGGTTGAGTTGGTTGAGTTTATGTCGGGAGACCGCCGCAAGGCAAAGTTGGTCGAGTGACACTAGATTCACAAGTCTTGATTGGGTCGGTTGGTTATCAAAGTAGCACGGGCCGCGAAGAGGCGATATGGTTAAGTCCTAGTGAGTTGCGAGGCACGACCTCAATATGGATTTTGTAGCACGGTCACATGGAAAATGAGTCTATCGTGTAGCTGCATCTCTGATTTTGGCCGTAAGGCAAACACGACTTGATAGGTTAACGTTGTTGGCACGATAAGTGGTCTAGAGACAAAGTATGAGTTAACGTTGACATTGCAAGCACGGGATGGTTCTGATACACAAGTTGCGCTAAGGCGCCGATCCTAAAACTGATCCTAAGGTAAGAGTAGAAAGACAATCAAAAAGGGGACTATGTTGCACAAAGTAAAGTAAACGTGTTGGTTTTGTATGGATGGACGAGGAGCTTATTCCACCAGTACAGTTGAGTACTGACACCCACATAGTTTAAATGTGCAGGCACAGGTAGAAGCTCGTGGCGCGGGGCTCGCTTGGATGCGTCGAGGCATGGAGTTCCTTGGCGACTCGAAGCGTACAGCCGCATGGAGTAAAGACTTATACAGGACATAATGTATGGACATCGCCTTCCGAAGCTTCCGCTGGATCAAGACTTGTAATTGAGAGATAAGAGAGAGCTGAGTGAACTTATAAAATGTAAGAAGAGTGAGCTTGAGTGATTGTAATCTTAGCCTTGCGCCCCCAATGTAATCGTTGTTTCAATATCGATAAAGAGCTTCTTTGAATGACTTGTGTTTTGTTCTAAATTCCGCTACTATTATTCAATGTCTCTGCTTGGGACTTCTGTGCGACGACCCCGTCGTAGCCGCTGAAATCGGCCGTTATGGAACCCGCCTTGCACGAGCGCAATCTAGGCTCGTGCGGTATCACGCCTTAACGAGGACGATCGCTCCTACGGGAACGGGGCGTGACACCGCCTACCATCCCCAGACTGACGGACAATCGGAGAGAACAATCCAGACGCTAGAAGACATGCTGAGATACTGCGTCTTGGAATTTGGAGGGTCTTGAAAAGACTATTTGCACTTGGTAGAGTTCTCCTACAACAATAGCTACCAAGCTAGCATCGGTAGTATTGCTTGGACCTGAGATGGTGACCGATGCAGCGGAGAAGGTAAAGATGATCAGAGACAAGCTCAGGATTGCCCAGGACAGACAGAAGCATTGGGCCGATAGTAGCCGTCGGCCGTTGCAGTTTGAAGAAGGTGACAGTATGTTCGTGAAGATCTCTCCTACCAGAGAAACCATCCGTTTCGGCAGAGCAGAAAAGCTAAGCCCCAGGTATATTGGTCCTTTTGAAGTACTTAACAGGATTGGAGAAGTGGCTTATCGGGTGGCTCTACCCCCAAGTCTCGAAGGCGTCCACAACGTCTTCCATGTATCTCAGCTGAGACGCTACATCCCGGACCCGAGCCACATCGTGGACCATTCGGAGCTGGAAATTGGACCCAGCCTCACAGTACCAGAGAAGCCAGTGGCAATATTGGACAGAGGAGAGAAGAGAACCAGAAATTCTGTGACGCCAATAGTCAGAGTTATGTGGCGGCACAACTCACCAGGCAAGTCTACCTGGAAGCGAAAAGACAAGATACGGGAGCAGTATCCGTATCTGTTTAAAAATTGAGGTAATCCCTAACCCTGCCTTTAATTTCGAGGACAAAATTTTCTAAGGAGGGAAGATTGTGAAACCCTGATTTTCAATTTTTTGGATTTTGCCAGTTAGCGATAATTAGTTTAGTTATTATTTAATTATTAATATTGTTATATATTATTACTAATATTATTATTATTATTATATATTATTATTTAGTCAGATTTAGAAAAAAAATATTATTTAAAAAAAATTATCGTTGATTTTTTATTATGGCCTGCCCCGATCCCGAGTCCGGACTCCGACCCTGAGTCCGAACGCCAGTTTTCGTTTCCCGAACCCAATTTTCGTTTCCAGTTCCGAATCCGTCTCAAAACCTTTTAATTAATTTTTTGACCTTAGATAAATAGTTAAAACTATTTTATGTTTGGTTATTAATAAAAAAGAAAAAAAAAAGAATAAGCCATATGGCTTGGTCACCCACGACCAAGCCAGCAACCCACTCCCCCACCCTACTCTCCAGCACCTAATTCTCTCTTCCACAACTTTCCCAACTTCCTCCTTTATTTTCTCTCTCTCACGAGCACCTCTCCAGCACTCAGCAATCCACTCCCCTCCAATATAACCCAACTCTCATTCTTCTCATCTCCCTCACTCTCCCAATCCCTCACTCATCTCCTCATTTTTCCAAATCCGGCCCCCTCTCCTTGCTCGGCGCTCGACCCCGCGGCTGACCCCCAGGCCGACTGCCCCGATCTCGTGCGTCCGCCCGGGCCAGAGCCCGTCCCCGAGCTTCTGACCGCCGTGCGCCCGCCTCCCGGTGTCCGCAGCCCGCCCCTCCGGCGCGCCTGCCCCTGACCGGCCGACCTCTCCGGGCTGACCCCGCGGCCCTGTGCCGCTGTTCCGCCCGCGACTCTGCGCTCTGCGGCCCCTGCGCCGCTGTTCGGTCTGTTCCGGCCCCTCCTCTGTCCAGCGTGCCCCCGCGCCGGATCCCGGCCCCAATCTCCCGTTCCGCGATTTTCCTTTGCTGTCCGCGAGCTCTGGATTTTCCCGATTCCGCGGAAACTTGGTTTTATTCCAATTTTAACATCTGAGAGCTCTAGCCGAGCAATCCAAGGTATAATTTCGCGTTCCCGTTTCCGTTTGCGTAGTCGATGATGAGAATTGGTCCCCGATTCCTTCCCGGAAATTCGGTTTTGGTGGACGTGGTAGTTTCGAATTTTCCGAAATCGTTCTGTGACGTTTTCTGTGGTTAGTTTGGATTTTCGGAATTTCGGGATTTTTGATTTTATTTCGGGTTTTTCGATTATGCTTAGGAAATGATTTCTGTGATTATATTTTCTATAAAAGTGTGTTTTCCCTGGTTTGGGATAGGTATTGGGTGTTTTGGCGCATTTTCCCAGTTTTGGGTTATCCCGAATATAGAGGGAATGCTGCCCAAATTTTTATAAAACTTTATAAATGAATTTTAAATCGGTTTTCGGAAATAATTCAAATCGGATTTTTGGGCGACGACCGTACCGGTCCGTGGGCCCTAGCGAAATGCAAACGAAACCGGTTTACCCGGACGTTGAGGCATTAGCTAAAAAATAGTGACGATTGGACCAAGTCTGAGACTCCTAAGATTTAATTTAATTTATTTATTAGTTTTGTTTTCAGTATTTAAAATACGGGACATTTTTCGGAGCTAACTAATTTTTCTCTAATTTCATTTATGTAAAGTTTGTAAGGGCATAAGCCCAGATTTCTATTTTGTTAGTTGTGCCCCTGTATTGTGTAGTCTAGGTTTTTCATTTCTTTTCTGGGTTGATTTTCATTTCTTTTCTGGGTTAGTTTCCATATTTGGACGCGTAAATTATAATTAGGATATTAATTATTTTGTATAAAATTAATAAAGATTTTCCCAAGTTAATTAAATGAATAAAATATTAGCAAGATAACAAGTTCATGTTTTATCACTAGAAGAAAACTAGTTTATATATATATATTACAAAAATACAAAGTTTTCCTAAGTTAAACTGTAATTGCTATTTTTCCCCAATTAACTGAATTAACCGGTTTAACAAACTAATTGACAACGCACGTAGCTTACGACGTAAAGCGTTACAGTAGGTTAAATAAAAGAACTTAAAATCCGACTAGGACACTACTACTAGAGATTGTAACTAGCACACCTAGAATGGTTTCATATTGGTTCTAAGACAAGGTTCTCAACTGTAGGATCTCGGAGACAAACCTGACATCTTCCTCGGAACCGACTTTACCGATCCAGTCATAAACAAAGGCAAGTTACGGTTATGTTTTTCTTGTATTTTATTTAGTAATCGTCTAGCTGCATGTTCAAACCACATTGTTACACGGACCCTCTCCTAGGGTTCAGATATTGATTGATTGATTGTGGGGATTGGAGGAATAGTGTAACGTTTATGGCCAATACCCTCATATTGCATATTGTGCGAGCTTACCCCTCTTACATACGGGGATAAGCCGTATCGCGTCGCTAGGACGCTATTGTATAACCCAAGCCGGTCATAGACGATTACACATTCAAATCACATTGTTTTCAATTGTAGAATGCTGGAAAATATTGTTTAAACTGTTTAGCCTGTACTTTTCCATTATTACTTGAAATATGAGTTACATATTCGTACTTGCTCCCTCCTGACTGGAGACAACATTTTTAGGTGACATTGAGGATGCTGAGCTATTGTACAATAGCTATTATGACCCGGTTCTGTACCCTGTGGTGTTGCCAAAGTCCCCATTGGAGGACGCAGGACCTGCGGCCGACGAGCCGAACGCTTAGCTAGTTATTTCCAGTTTCCAGTTTTATTGTTTTTGGAATTTTGTTAATTCGAATTCAGTATTTTATTTCAGTTCTTTTAATTCCAGTTGTACTTTTCAAATGTTGAATAAAGTTTTAAAATTTTCGTATATTCAGTTGTGACAAATGTATAGATGTTATTGTGAATACCTGCTAATAGAACAGATTACTGCCGCCGTCTCACAACGGTGCAGGCTGGACATGATCCAGTTTGACCCAATTATTTGGGATCGGGTCGTGACAGCCCCCCCTCCCCGACCTCGCCCCGCCCCCTCCCCGACCTCGCCCCCCTCCGCCCCCGTCCCTCGACCCCCGTGCTCCCTCTGCTGCCGCCCCTCCCCCGTCCAGCAGCAGCAGCAGCGGCGGCGGCAGCCAGCAGCGGCGGCGACAGCAGCGACGGCGGCAGCCAGCAGCGGCGGCGGCAACAGCAGCGACGGGGGGCAGCGGGAGGGGAGGAGGGGAGGAGGAAGAGGGGCATTTTCGTCTTTTTTAAGGGTCAAACACGGCTGACCGTCAAAACTGACGAAAAACGTCCAAAGTGGGACTACTTATACATATAGCAAACAATGTGGGATGCACCGCACAAATAGACTACCTAAGTGGGGTGCCACTCAAATTTTTTCATTTTTTTTCCCTCTTCTCCTTTTTTACAACAAGAAGACCAACAAGAACAAGAACAAGAAGAAAGAATAAATTGGATGAAACCCTAGTTTATGGATGAAATCCTAATTCTCATTTTTTTTCTCCTTCTAATATCTTATATTTTCTTCTCCTTCTAATATCTCATATTTTTTTCTCCTTCTAATATCTCATATTTTTTCTCCAAACCCTAGTTTATGGATGAAATCTAGTTGTAGAAGAAACTGGATTATCAAATCTATCAAATATATTAATTTTTTAATCAATTTTTCTTCATTAATAGAAGAATTATGGATGGAACCCTAATTCTAGAAGAAATTGATTTGTTGAGCAAGTTTATATCATGACTGCCACAATTTTTGGCAGTCCTAGAAGTATTGAGGACTGCCAAAAATTGTGGCAGTCCCGAAATGGACTTGCTGTACAACAGGACTGTCATAATTTGTTTGGCAGTCCTAGTAGTATTGAGGACTGCCATAAATTGTGGCAGTCTTGAAAGGGCCTTGTTATACAACAGGACTGCCATAAATTTTTTTGCAGTCCTAGTAGTATTGAGGACTGCCAGGAATTGTGGCAGTCTTGAAAGGGCCTTGCTATACAACATGACTGCCACAATTTCTGGCAGTCCTAGAAGTATTGAGGACTGCCAGGAATTGTGGCAGTCCTGAAAGAGACTTGCTGTACAACAAGTATATTTTAGGACTGCTACAATTTATGGCAGTCCCAAAATTGAAATGGCCAAATGCAAAAACATATGTTATGATTTATTTTCATCTTGATAATATAGTGAAATATATATTTTAGGGTTTATTTTCATGCATTTTTTTGAGAAATAATAAAATAAATATGTTATGGTTTATTTTTATGCATTATTTGTGAGGGAAATGGTGGAGAAGAAAACTAGGGTTTTAATAGAAATAATGGAGAAGAAAACTAGGGTTTAGAGAGAAATGGTGAAGAAGAAGATATGTAGTTTGAGGAATGAAAAATGGTGGAGAAGAAGAAGAAGAAGAAGGAGAAGAAGAAGAAAGTTAGGGTTTTGGAAGAGAAAGAGTGAATTTTGCAAATGAGAGTGAAATTTGCAAATGAGAGTGAAATTTGGGGTTTGGGGGGTATGGGATTGGACAACCCCATGAGTAGAAAAATAGGATAGCCCGAGTAACTTCTCCTCAAACATGGGCTAGCCCCAATCCTGGCTAGCCCTGATCAACTTTTGATGTGCCCTTATAAATAGCCAAAATTTACTCGGGATAGCCCAAATCTTTTCAAAAAATTTACAAATTTGTTACCCTCATTTCTTACTTGAAACTAACCCAAATTTTTTCATGACTGCCAAACTTGTTGGCAGTTCTTACACCAAGTAGGATTGCAACAAAGTTGGCAGTCATACTTGGTATGTCTAAATAGAATTTTTAGATAGAACAGCTAATTTTGTTAGCGGTCCTATTTCATGTCAGGATTGCCAACAAAGTTGGCAGTCCCGTGGGTGGGACGACCGCACGTTTTTACGACATTTTTATCATTGTCATTGCATCTCTTTCAACACTGACACCATCTCGATCGTGCACGAGATAAGGGACGTCCACGGACCGGTCACACCCGCTCGACCGCTCGCACAAGACGAGGTAACTTCTCTTATCCCGTGCCTGAGTCGAGGCATACATGCATAACATAATATAACGGACACAACAGCTATACAGACCCGTCGTTGAAAATTTTAAACTCTATCAAGTACAAATCGAATAAAAATCCTTTTAAAAAATAGACAAATAATTAAAAAAAAATAATGACCGACCCAATAGACCCAGTTTTGGCCAGTACATTTCAAAATATAGGCCCACTAGCCGATCGGACCTGACCCGACAGTTTGGGCCGGTCCTATGGTTCTTGGAGCCTAGAACAAAATCTAGAATTTTGACTCTTTTTCTCATATAAATAAATGTTTTTAGTATTTTTACAGGCAAAATTATTAAGTTATCATAATCATCAATCAATCTATCATATATTTTTTCCAGATTGGAGTGCTGACTTTTTTGTTGTTTTTAGATTGAATCTTTGCTTTAAATTTTTATGGTTATCTAGTCTATTTTAAAATTATAGAACCTTTCAAAATTGGGACCCCAGGGCGATAGGCCACCTCGTCCGTGCCGTGGGCCGGCCCAGGACAGTTAACTTTTTCCCAGTTCCGATCCCAAATTGATGGCAAGTTAGTAGAGCTCTTCTTCCTCTCTACTCTTTCTTCTTCCCAAAGTTTTTCACAGCCTACTCCAAATAACAAATAACAGCATTTTTTTTTCAAATTAGGGTTTCTAAAATCCCACAGTTCCCAAATAATCCATGGCGATGCAAACCGGAATCGGACTTTCCAGGCTCCTCTTCATAGTCGGAGCAGGTGATTTCTTCTTTGAATTCTTCGATTTGTTCGCTCAATTTCATGCGAAGCCCTAATTTTCTGCTGAACTATGCAGGCTATACCGGCACTATCGTGCTCCGGAACGGAAATCTCTCCGACATATTGGCCGATCTCCAGGTTCGACTCGACACCGGCGCTTCTTTTTTTTTTTTTTTTTTTACAGTTTTTGTTTGGTTACGGAGCTGTTTTGATGCGATGATTTTGTTTTCTAGACGTTGGTGAAGAAATCGGAGGAGTCTGGGGATCAATCCGGCGGCGACGACGCCCTTGCCTCTCAGGTGATTGATTCAATTTTATAGTTACTTGGTTCCAGTGGATTGCTAGTTCTTTATTTTGTGAAACCTTTTGTGTCGTGTCGTGTTTGTATCGATTGGGCGAGGAAACTAGTAAGCAGCGAGAAATGGTTCAGCATCCCAGTCACGTCCTGTTGGGCAATGACATTGCGTACATGGCACAGGCACTTCAAAATACACTGACATATGAGATATATTATCGTCTCTGGTTCGGGTGTATGTGTTTGTGCGACAAAGATGAATTTGATTTTTTAGGAAAGTTATCGAACATTTAATTACTTTTGAGAGTGGATCAATTATTAGCCAAGTAAATTACTTTCTTATTAGGAACGTCGATAGACTAGCCTTTTACAATTGCAAAGTTATACTAGAAAAGAGCTTAACTACTCGATATCGGTTGATGGTTTTAGATGTTAGTATTAGGAAATGATGAAAGTTGATAGGAGAGAAGTTAGTATTATACAATGACAAAGTGATAAGAAATATGGAATATAAAAAGAAAAGTATAATATTATGTGGTTTAATATGTCAAATTGTATCACGAAAGTAGCAAAATGAGATCCTGGGAGCTTCTAAAAGAAATGGTTGGACTTCTAAAAAAACTGGTCGTGGAACAAGGAAGTCCAAAGGGCAATTAAGGCAAAAAGACTTTCCTATAAGACTAGCAAGAGTGTAAAAATAAAGAAAACTTTGAGAGATATAAGATGGTATTATAGTACCCATTTAAAAAAAATGATGGAGATATACAAAGTTGTAATAACTATCAAAGAATTAAGTTCATGGGGGAGCAATTGAGCAATGATTAAGAAAAGAAACTATAATTTCAAAGTATAAATTTGATATTTATGACGGGGAGACCTATTATAGAAACCATCTACTTATCTACATATTAAGAAATTAATTAAAAGATTTAGAGAGGAAAGAAGGGATTTACATATAGTTTTTATCGACTTAGAGAAAACTTATTATAGAGTTCCTAGGAAGATAATCTGGTGGACTTTGAACAAGGAACAAGTTCATAGTAGCTATATTAAGACTATTAAGGATAAGTAAACAAGTTTCTAGTAGCTATATCGAGAATATTAAGGATATGTATGATGGATTTACAACGACCGTTTTAATCAAGACTATTAAGGATATATGTGATGGAGTTACGCCTTAAGATGACTATGACTGTTGGGCAAGAGCAAGGAGCCTACGATGGAGCGTAGGCTTGCCGATCTTGCTGAGAGCCTTGAGATCTTCGAAACGGGTTCGAAGGACATGGAGATGCGCATGGGCTCCGTGGAGCAATGCAACACCATGCTAGGAGTTCTATGATAGGATGGAGAGTGACGTCGTTTCGTATATGACAATCTTTCGGGAGCAATTCTAAGAGATCCGATCCGCACTTGAGAAGAAGCTCAAGGCACATCGTGCGGAGATTGAGGCTTTGTGCGTGAAGGTCCGAGGCTACGAGGAGCTAAAGACCGTGGTCGAGAGTTGTAAATAACTCAAGACTAAAGTTGCCATTTGGGAGAAGGTTCTTGCGAACGGTGGACCTTCGAGTAGGGAGGCGCCGAGACGGAAGATCCCCGAGCCGAAATCCTTTAGTGGCGAGCGGATGCCAAAGAAGTTGAGAACTTCTTGTGGAATGTGAAGCGATACTTCAAGTCGTTGCACATCAATGATGACGCCGAGAATGTGGACATTGCTTCACTCTACTTCACTGATGACGCTATGCTATGTTGACGTCGTAGGTGTATGGAAGCCGAGGAGAATTTGTACTCGATAGAGACTTAGGAGGATTTCAAGAAGGAGATCAAGTCTTAGTTCTATCTGAAGAATATGGAGTTTACAGCGAGGCGAAGCTTGCGGCAACTCAAGCACACCGGGGCAATCAAAGAATACATTGTGGAGTTCACACCCTTGATGTTCGCAATATCTAGCATAGACGAGGAGGATCTCTTGTTCTTCTTTCTCGATGGACTTTAATCGTGGGCGGCTCAAGAATTGCAGTGACAAAGGGTGCAAGACTTCAACACCACCGTGACAGCAGCCGAGAGGCTCGTCGAGTATATGTGGGACGACAACGATGCCAAGGCCAAGCCAAAGACTACCAAGGAGAATGGTGGGGGAGAGCAGGAGAGCTCTCCTAGGGAGGGTCTGTCCGAGGGAAAGAAGTGCGAGAAGGTCTACCCGAGCGAGCAGTTTCGTGCTTTATATGTGAAGAAAATCACTTTGCTCAAGATTGTTCGAAGAGGAGCATGCGTGTCAATGTCGTCTGAATCGAGGAGGTGGAGTACGAGAAGTACGAAGTGAGAGCGCACATGGGAGCGTTACGCTTATCCAACGCCGTCAAGACCAAGTTCGCTGTCGAAGACTCTGAGCAGGGAGCTCATGTACATTGACGTAAGGATCAATGACATGAGTACATGGACGTTGGTTGACACGGACGCCACAACTTCATCTCGGACGCGGAGGTCCGTCGCTTGGGTCTAACCTTGGAGAAAGATTCGAGCAAGATGAAGGCGGTCAATTGGGAGGTGCGTCCTGTGGAGGGGATAGGCAAGGGAGTTTGCGTAGATGTGGGACATTGGTCGGACGTTGCCAATTTCACCACTGCGTCGTTGGACGACTTCAAGATGATATTGGACAAGAATTTCCTAATTGCGGCGAAGGCGGTTCCGATGCCATATTTGGGACCCGATGAATCACTTTCGCGGAGGAAAGTTGATCGTATTATCAAGCTGGATACGAGTGCAGAGAAGCACGTCGCAGACTGCGAGGAGGCATAGGCTACAAATTGGAGTGGCTCGTGCAAGAAGTTGCTCAAAGTTCGTGGTGGATGTTTGGTTCGACAAAGTTGCAATAGGACTCGCATGCACGGAGTTGTAGAGAACTATGTGCATCTACGAGATGAGGTGAATCGACGACATGATAGCTCGTACGAGCCTTTTCCTGTTCCGAGGAGGGCACATACCAAGGTCAAAGTTGGTGCGACAAACCAGTTTGCTTCCGATCTTGAGGAGAAGATGGACAAGTCTGGAAAGCATCGCATAAGACGCACAAAGAAGAACGACGCGCGACGACCATGCCTACAAGAGTAGACGTCGTTCCGAGACTTGGTGCAACCATTAACGAAACAGGTGGAGAGTGTCATGTACAGGATTTTTTGTCCCACCGAGACGGATCTGCATAACCCTTTACGGACTGAGATTTTGCTGGAAACGTCCAGAGTCTTTCAGAATTTGGTGGAATGTGTTTGAGTCTTCTTGAAGGTTCATGAAGTCTCCATAGCCTTCTAGATGTTCTAGAGTCTTCCTTGGAAATATCTAGGCCCGAAAATATTTTCTAGAATAATTTCTGAAATATGCTAGTTCCAGAAGGTTCATGTAAGCCCTTTGAGGCCTTATAAATAAATGTGAGACTTATTTGTTCCTCATCATCCAAAAAGTTGTAAACTCTCTCTAGTATAGTGAAGTTTTCAATCTTACAATCGCTGTCTTTTGCTCCACATTGTTCTCATTTTCGTCTTAACGATCTAGCTAAGCGTTTGGAAAAGACTGGCACGAGTCTTCGAAAAGGAAGCTTGTGCGTCGCACGGGTCGAAGTGTAGGCAAAAATCCTAAGTCCGTGAAAACGTGCCTTAATTGTGCCTTGCGCGTCGGGCGATATAGACCTTTTGTGCATCCAGTGCGCCTTGCGCCTTTGACTACCTTGGTAGTACAACCATGCTTGATATAGCAAAGTGTTGGGCGATTAAGAACCAATACGTTCAAAAAATTAATATAGCCGAAATGAGAATAGTAAGATGGATGAGTGCAATTCATTAAAAGATATAATAAAAAATGAGTATATTTGTGCGAAGTTAGCGCCAATTGATGACAAGATGAGAGAAAATAGTCTTATGTGGCTTGGACATGTGCAACACATACCAATAGATGTTACTTGCTGCTTTGGTAAGGACATACCAGTAGATGCACCATAAAGAGGAGCAACGAGGAGCTACTAGAACTAGGGGTATACCTAAATGATCAAGGATTTAAGAAAAGAGAAATTTTTTTTATTGTGTAAAGGACATGGCTCTTAAGAGAGCTGAATGGTAGAAAATGATTCGAACCACCGACTCCCAAGTTTGGAACAAAACTTTGTTGTTGTTTGTTTGTTATTTGTTTTTTTGTTGCATCCAATCAATTATTTGCATTCGAGTAGTAGTTTGTTCTTTAGATAAATAGAACTTCTTTGATTTTTTTTGTTAGGGCACAATTTTCTTTCGAGAGGTATGACTAGATGTATTCAGTGTTGTCACGGCGCAAGGCGCATAACGAGACACAAGGTATACATAACGATTGAGGCGCATGCCGTGGCACGTGCCCCATTGAAGTGGGGCACACATTTTTTATTTTTATTTTAACTCTCTAAAAAAAAACTCAATAAAAATGATTGCAATATTCTAATCAAGCATTTATTTTGTATATAGTTTAGAAGAATTGTAAAATTTAAAAATCTCATCCGAAGGGCTGTTGGATTCGATAATGACATGCAGTCCTTAAAAGAAGATCGATGCTAGCCTAACGATGAATTTTTTTTGATGTGGTGGAGAAAAAAAAAAGTATACAATAACTCACAAGAAATAAATTGCAAAATAAAAGAGCTCACTTGAGGAAGATAACTAGATTTTGGTAAGGGAATTTCATAAATGCAGGAAAACCATCGGCAAAAACTAAATTGAAGTTTAAAAAAAAGACCATGAAAAAAAAACTAAAACTTGCAAATTAAAAAATAAGAATCCTTTGGCCGACAATAAATTGTTGGCCATCGAGAGATGATAGTCAACCACAATTGTAAGAATTCAAAAAGGGTCGAGAGATAAAAGAGGGTAAAGATGGAATTGTGAAAATAGAAAGTTAAAACATGTCAGTGGCGTAGTATGTTAGAGTAGGGTATATGTTATGGGTCATGATTAAGCCAAAACAAAGTAAAATATAAAGTTTATATTAGGTGTCATGAGGCGGCGCCTCAATGTGCCATGCGCCTCACGCCATGACAAGACCGAGACGTGTGCCTCAATGAAGTGCAACGCCTCGTGTCATGGCATGGCGCCTCGGTGCACCACGCTTGGCCTCGCGCCAGTGGCTCGCGCATGCGATGCATCATTGACAACACTTGATGTACTAAGAAACATTGCCTCCCTAGTATTAGCAAATTATAAAATCCTTTTTATACATCCTCTAATGAGGTTTGTTTAGGCCTAATCCTAGTTCTAGTAGAGCACCTTTGAGTAACAACCAATCTCTCCTCCTATATGGTACATCAGTTGGTCTTTGTTGTGTATGTCCAAACCACCTCTAGTGATTGTTTATCATCTCATCTTTATTTTCCACCTCCAATACAGTCATTACATGTTAATTTCAATGTGTTGGAAGTTGCCGCTAATCCATCTTACCGTTCAATTTAGCTAAGCTCATTTTTTCAGATGTTCCTGAATTGCCCAACAATCCAATCCACCAAACATGGTTTATTTATATAGCATTGCTATGTTATTTTCTTTCAACGTTAAGAATATTATATGATCACAAAAGACTCCAGGAGCACTCCATTCAGTAGCTTTATTTGGCACTTCCATTTGCATTCCATGTACTTATAAGTCGAAACAATGCCTGGTTAAGTTTATCATATGCCGTCCATTTGGAGTTCAGACTATATATCTATTCTCCCAACAAAAAAATCAACTTAATACTTTATTATTTTGTATCCATCAAACTTGTTTGTGTGGGCACTGTTCTTAAATTTCAGAAACATACAGTACTCAGCAATTTAGTAGATGAAAGAGATGGACTGTTGTCTCTATGGAATTATTGGAAGCATCAATGTCAGATGCATTATGCTAGTTAGCTCTGACAGTTTGTCCTCGTTAACGATCTATGTAGGTACGTAGGTTGGCTATGGAGGTCCGGCTGCTTGCCTCATCACGTTCGATAACTGTTCCGCACTCCATTCAGTAGCTTTATTTGGCACTTCCATTTGCATTCCATATACTCATAAGTCTAAACAATGCCTGGTTAAGTTTATGATATGCTGTCCATTTGGAGTTCAGACTATATATCTATTCTCCCAACAAAAAAAAACTTATTACTGTATTATTTTGTATCCATCAAACTTGTGTGTAGGCACTGTTCTTAAATTTCTGAAACATACAGTACTCAGCAATTTAGTAGATGAAAGAGATGGGACTGTTGTCTCTATGGAATTATTGGAAGCATCAATGTCAGATGCATTATGCTAGTTAGCTCTGACAGTTTGTCCTCGTTAACGATCTATGTAGGTACGTAGGTTGGCTATGGAGGTCCGGCAGCTTGCCTCGTCACGTTCGATAACTGTTCTCAATGGGGATTCAGGCCAATCAGGTGTGTTCACTGTGCTACATACCATAGCCACAGAACAGTCAGTATAACATTCTATATTCGTGAAATCTGATCAGTGTTCGTACCAAAATTTGGATGTACGGTGTACAATGAACTAGAACCCCCCTCACCATTATTGGTGGTGTTAGGTTGTTGACAATCTATAAGCCCACAAAATATGTTTTCTTAAGACATTAACCCTTGGGACTTCTTTTTATATTGTAAGGAAAGATGCTCAACATCCTATAAATTTGAATTCTTCTTCTGGAATCAGAGTCAATCCTATCTGCTAGTAGTTTTCTTCAGTCTACCTAAGAAATTAGTGTCTCAAGTACCAACACTATGATTGTAGAGGTCGATTCTCAGCCAATGGAACACCTGTATCAATAACTATATTCGTATTATGAGCTGCCTTTTGTATTTTCATAGATTAATGAGATTGAGATGATTTACCAGGAAGCATGACATCGCTTATCGTGCCTGCTGCAACCTTGGGAGCATTAGGCTATGGATACATGTGGTGGAAAGTATGCTTCAACTTAATCTGTACTACTGCATGATCCGTTATAGTTTGATGGTCTTATCTTGTTATCTATGCTTAGAATTTGTAGATAATGGACTGTTTAATGTGCCGTGTCACTTCCAATTATCCTATGAAATTTGATCTTTTAATTATTACCTATTTTTGTGCATATATTTTTGAATTTAAACAACCAATGCAAGTGCATGTCATAAAACTCACAAACATCTAAACAGTAGGAAAAAAACAGACAAAATACAGAAGAGCAGTACAATAGTTTTTATTATTTGCGATCAGCTTCGGATAATTATTACCCGCAGAGTTCATGCTCTCACGACCCACTCCCAAATAATCGGGTACGAGTGTGCGGTCAAGTCTAGCCTACACCGCAGTGTCGGCAGTACTGTGTTATCTATTCCTCGATTCCAATATTCACATATAATCTCAACAATATGATACCAACATAATTCATAATCAAAATGATAATTGCTATCTAACTCATTCACAATTACAGCCAGGTAGATAAGAGAACGATACAAAAAGAAATAACTAAAATCCACTAATTAATTAATTAAACTCCATATGACTGCAAAAGGGGAAATCATAGGCACCAATAAATATCCACTAAAATATCCAAATCCAAGTCCAATATCATCGGGAACAAACCCGTTAAATGAAAATAAACTTCAACTAAAATCTAAGCAAATGCAACTAATTGTCTCCTACCGGAATATGTTCCGCCGCCTCAATATCATCACCTACATTTTCCTCAGAAGGTCCATAGTGTGTAGGGTACATATCCTCCTCTAAAGCTGTCAACGGTTTATAATTATCCAGTTAGGATTTAGCAAAGTACACACAAGTACAACATATTGTTTTTATATCTGGCATGCGTGGAATACATAAAAAGTACAACAAGACATGGTAAGATAAGATGGAACAATGATGGTGAATTGGAAATATGTATCAATGGAAATGATAGTAATAGAGATAACATATACTAGTGAAACAGAATGATCAAGTAAAATCGACACATGTACTATGTGTTTTGAAAAGCATTGTTCGGTACGTAAACGACTAGTGGCTCATACAACACGTCGATGCGGGTGAAACATGACTGCTATCATTCGAGTAGGTGGGCTAATGGGTATACGAGTATGCTGTCCACATTCCTAGTTCCTACTAGTGCATTCTCCCTTCCGGGTTGTTCACAATATAATCCAAGTTATACAATTATGTAACGAGTATATACAAGTAACGAATACAAGTAATCTATAACTGGTAAAGAGAATCATGAAACTACTCTCGTACATAATCAATGCTAACAGAACAAGAATCATAACCAGAAGTAACCAGAAGGAATAGCGTGAAAGACTATATAAAATAAATGTATAATAGATCATGAGTACTTGCATGCACCATCCGATGGATTTGTGTTGAGAACTAATCGGTACCCATACAAAGATCCCTCTACTATCTCCCAATGCAAACATAGCAACAAACAATCAACAAACATATGATTAGACTCTTAGCTAAGGGTCTAACTAGTATTCCTCGAGTGTCAATTACTATAGCATACAAATCGATGCAACAAATTAAATTTATGACTTCTAAAAACTCTTAGAGCTAGGCTCCAGAAAATATGGAAAATTATGAGCAACATGCTCACAACCAACTAAGCCTAGGGAAAAAAAAACCATAGGGTATCATTAGGTTTCTAGGGCCTAGGATTTATTTAGTGATTTCTGTCCCGAAACAGGACCATCACTGCTAATAAATACATTTCAAATTGAAAACAATTCATAAAGTCATGGAATTTGGTTTGGAGGTTCATAACATGTTAAGGTAAGTGCTGACAAAATTTCAGATTAAAAGGAGTTCGTGGGTTCAAATTATGCTACTTGTAATCTAGCCTATTTTTAGTTACGAATTTATCAGCAAAATATTCACTTAGGGATTTTTAGTAAATAGCAATTAAATGCAATAAATCTCTAGTTTTCAGTATGTTGTACTGCTTGGTGTTAGGTTTCATAGAAAATTTCTAGAGAGCAAAAACTATTCGGGACTAAGAGTTTTCATGGATTACTACAGAGTTCCTGCCGAAGTCAGAATTTAGATTAGAAATTTATAAGTTTGCTAAAAAACACCCTAAAATCCACAAAATATATGTATAGATTACTAGATAGGTTGAAGATCTTACATGTAAAACTTCAGGGCAAAAAGGCTTCGGGGAGCTAGATTAAATCACGTGTTGAAGATGAATTTCCTTCGGAATTCTCGACTGAAAAATTTCTCCCAAATTTTCCAAAGTATAAAAACCCTAAAAGAACTACTATATATATATATATATATATATATATATATATATATATATATATAATCAACGACCAGGATCTTTCCTGGCCGTTTGATCAGATGGATGAGGAGACGGGTGCAGGGGGATGAGGTGCCGACATGTGGCCCCCTACTGGCGCTGCCTATGACATGTTGGGCCGGGTCCCCTAGCGGGTGGTTGCGTGCCCTGCTGGTTGGTGGTGCCCGTCCCATTGTGGCCGGCTGCCCACCCCCCACCCCCCCCCCCCCCCCCCCCCCAACCCCACCCACCCACCCACATGGGTGTAAAAGTGGAGCCCGCGGGTTTGGTTAATTTTTTTTCCTTTTTAATAATTCTAATCCCTATTTAATTAAATGATTTCTAGGCTAATTAAATCCAAGTACATAACAAATAAATTCCTAAAATTCTGAAAATTTAAGAGAAATTCTACTTGTAACATTTGGGACCACAATGATTTCATGTGTTCCTATTAAAAATTCTACATGCTTTTATTTAATTATTAATAATAGTTTTTAGTTAATTTAATATCTAAAAATTACTAGGAAAATTCTAAAATTTCTAAATGTAATTCTAAGCCATTCTAAGATATTTCTAGGAAGTTTAACCCCAACCCAAGTTGCCCAAGTTATACTTCTTAATTATCGATTTTTAATTAGCGCTTTCCCGGTAGCGAATGCTACACATGCTGGTGCATATAAGGCAACTGACTGTTCCAATCTGTTGTTTAACACTCTCAGGGCTTATCTTTCTCTGACCTTATGTACGTCACCAAGCAAAACATGTCCAATGCTGTTTCGAGCATGAAAAAACATCTGGATCACGTGACAGCTGAACTTGCTGTAAGTTTCTGATCTGGTTTTACTGTTATTTTACTTGCGTATTCAGCTTGGAATCCAAGCACTGTAGGAATATATGTAACAAATGTTTTGTAGCTTAAAGATGAAATGATTATGTTTGCAATCATGTCTTTTACTCAGTTTTACCTACTCATGTCATTGGATTTGAAGAAGTGGGAATGGAATATCATCCTACTAATTATGAATTATGTTTTGTTGATCATTCATGCATCCTCCTATTCTTGTTAAATGATTATGGCTTCACGGACAAAGCAATCCCTTGTCAGCAGATCAAGTACATATCTGTTGTCTTCGTCTCTTGAAATAGCTTGCATCTTGGGAGACATGGTTATACTAATCTATTACATATTCTCAACCAGCTGATAGATATGCCGGTTTACTTTGAATTTGGAGCACTAGTTTCAGATTTCGTCAGTAAACGCTTTCATGCCTGCTATCTATAGTAATTCTCAATTGTTGCATCAATAGATGTCATAGAACTTACTGCAGCACAAGTGTAATTGGTTACTTTCATCTTATTAAATGGATTTATTCTAAACTAGGTCTTCTTAAGTTTCATTCACATGGCATCTGAAAAATTCATTGTTTCTTTGCAGGCTGCAAAAAGACATTTGACACAACGGATTGACAGCATGGATGGTAAACTTGATGAGCAGAAAGAAATGTCAAAAGAAATAAACAAGGGGGTAATTACTAAATGAATGTTTCCAATGCTTGCCAAGTTTATTTCGTGATAATTATTTGATATTAGTTCATGTTAGTTCATGAAGAATAATAATTAAGGTGTTTGTCTATAATTTCTATTTTGATTCTCCATTTTTAACATCAAGTAACATATTGGAGTCACGAGTTTATTTACAATTGATCCTTGCATCATGCCTACTGCCAGTTAGATTGTGTTACCTCGCCCTTTTGTCAGCTACCTCATTTGTGTGCATCTGGAAGTGCCACAAACATACATCAATATGAATTGCAAGTTTGACTTGTGAATCTGTGGTAACCTTGCTCCTTTTCGTTAGCTTATGATATGCACATGTCAGGAGGACATGCATGTTTAAACTTTTATGAGCTCTGAATGCTATTGAGGACCAGAAAATCTGCTATTGCATTGTTCTAGTTTGTTTGTGCAGTTTACAACCCTTCTTATCATATAGCAAGTTTGATGCTGCCATTGAACAATTTGCCATTTTGATATGTTAATTAGGTTATTGATGCTCGTGGTCAACTCTCAAATATTAGTAATGATCTGAATTACATCCAGCATGCTGCTTGGCGCTTGGTGAGCGTTTTTCCCGAATTTCTACAGAAGTTTATAGTGCTCTTTTATAGTTTTATCTTGTATCATGTTAATTGCATGCTTTTTTTTTGTAGAATGGGATGATTGACACGATCGAAGACAAACAGGTATCTTTTTTATTAAAGTACTTTTTGTTTTTTATTAAAAGATAATCGGATCCATCAGTTAGGTTGCAATCTAATGTTTGAGTAACATATGATAATGTACCAGAAACAGTAAGTTCAATATTTCTTGATGCTAAAGGTTTCAATTTAGTTGTGTAAGCATTCGTAGGCTTCCATACTGTTGTTTAATAGGGCTATAAGTGTATAAAAATTGAGAAGGAGACTTAGATCATATGTAACAGAAACTTATAAAGTCTATAATTGGGGCTAGTACTTTGTTCCTGGTTTTTGGTTTTTGTGCACTTTGAATTAAATGGATACTTTCACTTATGATGTTATCTATTTGAAATTTTAAATACCAAATTACCCTGTTACTGGATTCGGGATATAGGTCTTGGTTGCACGACCAATATGAGGCATTGAGTCTCCACGACATGGGTGTGAGTCAAAACCATTATGGGGAATTTGAGTCTCCTAAACCCTGCATATGGAAGTGGAATACCACAACATAACTGCACTTATACAAGCATGCACCTTTTCAGATGATTTGCGGATATGTAATACAAGTTTGACGTGTACAAACGATGCATTTTTGCATAAATATAAGACGCAAACCTTGGATTGCCTAAATTTTTTAGACCATTGATTGCTACTTTCTCTTAGTCATCTTTAAATGTGGTTAGGGTTTGATGGGAATCACATGTTTCCTTGTATCTTGTCTTGACATGTATATGTGTGTGCATGTCTGTACTATCTATGTATTAAAAAAATGTCAGTCTTCTCTTAACCATCTTCTACTTTCAGACAATCAATCATGCAAGCATAACTCCACTTGGTTTTCAAAGTGATTATATTTGCAGAATTTAGTTATGTCAAAGTTAGCATGTTTAATATTCCAGATTATTCTAATCCTTGATGGTGGGTGCGAAAAACTTGCATCAGTTTCTGAAGAAAAGTCAGTTATTAGAGAGCAAGCATGGGTTGGTTTTAAATTAGAGTTTATTGAAAATATATAACCCTAAGATGAAAATTCCATTTGAAATAAATTTGTTTTATCATCATAACATATTATAACTTTATAAGACATTTATATACCTAGGTATTTACTATTAAGTCTAGAATGCGACATGTGTAACTTTGTCACGAAGAGTTTATCCTGAGAGATGTTATATCTTGTATTAAAAAAAAATATTCCTTAAAGTTGAAAGAATCTATAACGATTAACAAGAAACAATTTGTATATCTTAGTTCTCAAGCATTCTTTTTCTCAAAAGAGATGCTATATCCTTTTATCTATTACTAAATATATTTTTTCTCAAAAATTTGAAATAAGCTGTGCAAATTTATTTGATCCTTTATTAAAGCATTTTACTGAATCTTTTCTTTTCCTTCAACAAAAAGGACATGCTATAAATACTATTTACCAATATTTTGGAATGCTAATGCTACTAGTATCATTGACACTATTATCTGGTAATT
The DNA here is from genome assembly GCA_029216955.1 of Iris pallida. NCBI lineage: Eukaryota > Viridiplantae > Streptophyta > Magnoliopsida > Asparagales > Iridaceae > Iris > Iris pallida. The sequence goes on from JANAVB010043017.1 coordinate 1,291,544, forward strand.
GTGCGGAATTTATGTGACTAAAACAATTTTGTTTTGTAATGCCTCTTGATCTATTTTTATTAAAATTTGTTTTCTTTTCAAGAAGGAACTTGTAACATGAATTTTGCAGATATAAAGATTTATCATCTTTGTTATGTTCAATAAACAATTTTGTTAATGCCTCTTGATCTATTTTTATTAAAATTTGTTTTTCTTTTCAAGAAGGAACTTGTATACATGAATTTTGCAGATATAAAGATTTATCATCTTTGTTATGTTGAATAATTGTCTCATTCTTTGTTTTTGTATGGAAATTTTTATCTGTTGTTACTTGTTACCATGTCTTTCTGACACCATACCAGTTGTTGATACTGTATATTGTGTTTTGAAGAAATTTTACTTTCTTATCTACCGTTTGGTAGCCTAGAAGGCATTTGTATTACTCGATGGACATTTTGTTTTACATCTGTTTATTCATCTTACTCTCTTTTCTTTAAAACTGTGATGACAGAATTTCGGAAATATGGGTGTGATGTACCTCTGTCAGTATGTCTCAGGAAAAAGCGGGAAAATGCCAGAATTTCTGCAGGTATGACTACAGGTCTTTTGGTATTAATTAGTAATTGGTTGACTTAGTTTGTTTATTTGATTATTAGATGCAACATAATAGCAATTTGATACTGTGATAACATCTTGATATGTTGCAACTTTATATATTAATCAACTTCTCGGACAATCATCTCTTCTTCCCGTTCCAAAGAAGTTACATTTACATTTATTATATGTTGTTCCAAAGACATTACTTTTACATTTATTATATGTGAATTGCTTATACTTGGCTGATAGTCATTGTTTGCTTTGGGTGGGAACAATACTGCAAGTCTTTGGTATATGGTATCATAATATTACATTATGAATAACCAATTCGTATAAGTGAGAATATTTCTCCAGGAAATCCTCCTCTCGCCCCTAGACTCTCTGGGAAATGGAGCTTCCAACCAACTCAAACTAGCCGAATAGTCTGGTTCTTCAACACCTTCTCATGACGATCCAAGATGTCAACTTATTGCTCTTCATATCACAAATTCGTACCAACAATCAACTCTGAATGATTGCGAACGTGACTGGGATCCAAATGGATCCGGAACGAGACTTGGATTGAGAGCTGTGACACATGGAATACATTATGCATTTCTGCTAGGAACGGTGGCAAAGCAAGCCGATACGCTACATCACCTTTAAGTTCTAAGATGTCAAAAGGACCAATGCATTTTGTACTGAGCTTGCCTCTGACACCAAACTTGACGATGCCCCATGTCTTGAGATATGTAAGAACACTTGATTCTCGACACCAAGCTCTAAGGCCTCGTTTGGTTCGCAAAATCATGGTGTTGGTAAAGGAAAGTCACTCCTTCATGTGTTTGGATGCCAAAGAAAACGAAGAGGAAAGGAAAATGATTATCAAAGGAAAGAAAAATATGGGGAAAGTGGTTCCCTCTACCCACCCAATGATTCACTTTCCCACCTTAAGGATTCACTTTTCCTCCCAACTCCCTTGGCCTTTCCAAACACCGGAAAGAAAAATTAATGGGAATTACAATTTTCCAAAGGAAAGAAAAGAACAAAGATTTGATTTCCTTTCCTTTCCATGAACTAAACAAGGCCTAAAGGAAGCTGATACTTATCAGCCCAATGTTTATGTTGGTCGCGTCTTTTTTAAACTTTCCATTTTGTGACAATAGTATATACAATAGCTTATTTTAAGTGATCCATATAAGAAGATCATTTGTTAAAGTACTTTACATTATTACATAGAAGAGATCTCTAAGAAAGGAAATGGAGTTAGTTGATACAATGATTAGGAGGAACATTAATATAATTTGTCTACAAGAACAAAGTTGGTAGGTGAAAAATCAAAGCAAATTGATACTAGTGATTTTGAATTTGGTATACAGGTGAAAAGAGACGTAGAAATATGGTATGGATAATTGTGGATAAATCATTAACGAATAATGTTGTAGATGTAAAAAGAATAAGAGACATGACAATATTTATTTAGTATTAAAGAGGATGTTATTAATGTTATTAGTGTATAAGCATCCCCAATAGGATTACATGAAAGTACGAAAAATGAATTTTAGGAACATATGTATATTTGATTCAAGTAGTATCTTGAGGTGAAGAGTTAAATATTCACGTTGGAAAGGAGAACATTGATTATGATAACATGCATGAGGTTATGGGTACGGAGTTAGGAATGAAGGGGTGTAAAATCCTTGATTTAGCATTTTCATATGATCTTATAATATCAAATACTTGTTCTAGTAAGAGAGATGAATATTTAATTACTTTTAAGAGGACCCAATATCAGTCAGATAAATTATCTTCTTACTAGAAAAGTTGATAGACTAGCATGTAAAAATTATAAAGTCATACCAAGAGAGCCTAACCATTCAACATTGGTTGATGGTCTTAGATATTAGAAAATAGGAAATGGATGAGAGGCTAGGGTGGAGAAGAGACCAAGAACCAAATGGTGGAACTTGCAAGGAGAGAACTTAATAAATTTGAAGGAAGCGATGATAAAGGAAGGAAGACTGGACATAGAAGCACATTCTAATGTTACGTGATACCATATGACAAATTGTATTGATAAAGTAACGAGAGATTCTAGGAGTGTTAAAAGACAATGGAACCTCGAAAAAAAGTTGGTGGTGGAACGAGTAAGTTAAGAGGTTATCAAGGAAAAATGCATATAAAGATTAGCTAAAGTGTAAAACTAGAAACTTTGGGAGTTATAAAGTAGCAAAAAAGGAAGCTAAGAAAGTAGTAAGTGAAACTAAATCTAAACTTGTGATTATTTATATAGGAGGTTAGAAACTAAGGAGGAATAAAAAGATACTTATAGGCTTTCTAAGAGTAGAGAAAGGAGGAGCATAATTTTAGGTAATATTAAGTTTATCAAGAGCGATGACCAAAATGTATTACTAAGAGAAAATAATATTAATGAGAGGTGGATGAGTTATTTTGACAAGCTATTTAGTGAAAGCAACCTAGAAAAGCTTAATTTAGATTCAAATTTAGCTCATGATAAGTCATATTGTTATTGACGTGAAATTATAATTTTTGAAGTTAATGATGCATTAAAGAAAATGAAAAATAAAAAAGCGGTAAAACCTGATGATATTCCTAGTGAGGTTTGGAATGTTAAGGAGAGAAGTGATTGATCTGGCTTATTGAATTCTTCAACGAAATCCTAAGGACTAAGAAGATGCCAGGTGAATGGAAAAGCAATATTATAGTACCCATATATAAGAACAGGAGATATATACAAAGCTCTAACAACTAGCGATACATTAAGCTTATGAATACTACCATGAGAGAGAGAGAGAGAGAGAGAGAGAGAGAGAGAGAGAGAGAGAGAGAGAGAGAGAGAGAGAGAGAGACTAGAATTTCATATAATCAATTTAGTTTATGTCGGAAAGATCTACTATGGAAGCCATTTACTTACTAAGAAGATTAATGGAAAGATTTAGAGAGACTTACATATGGTTTTTATAGACTTACCAAAACTTATAATCGAGTTCCTAGAGAGAAATATGGTGGACTTTGAAGAAGAAACAAGTTTCTGGTAGTTATATTAAGACAATTAAGAATATGCATGATAGAGTTACAACGACCGTGACCGTGCAAACTATTGGAGGAGATAATGACCCGTTTCCTATTACCAGTGGCTTATATCAAGTATCAACGTTGAGTCTTCACCTATTTGTGACAATTATGAATGAAATTATTAGGCATATCTAGGAGTCGTCATATGTATGAAATTTGTTGATGATATTGTGTTGGTCGATGAGAGTAGAGAAGGGTTAGATGCTAAAATAAAACTGTGGAGAGAGACTTTGAAATCTAAAGAATTTATTATTAGTAGAACAAAAACAAAGCATATAAAATTTAATTTCAACCCGAAGTCTAAGAGAAATGAGTGGGGAAGTCCAAACATAGAAGAGATGGGCCCATCCTTGCCGATGCACTTCCTGCGGCTATGCTTAGGGAGACGGATTCCCAAACAAATCTATCATTGACACTGACATTCCTCACCTCCATCCTGCCTCCACGCACCCACCCACCATGCATAGCAAACCATAGAGGGCATGCGAAAGTCCCATGGGGAGAGTCATGTATCTGATGAAGAGGTTGTGAAGTCTCCTTTGCCTTCCTGGCCATGACTTCATTTCAGCAGTCATGAATCATTTTCTAGGGTGCTGGATGGATGCAACTAGTTTGCTGCATTTTTTTTAGGTGAGCAGTGACAGTTGACTGGCGATGTCAAGATCATTTCGTCGCATGCTATTGTTTAAGTTTGTTGTGGAGGACATCGAAGACTGGCCGATGGTCTATTGTTTTAATTTTTAGATCCATTTGTAGAGTAGAGCTGCTTTTTTCCATTTGAACAGTTTTATTTAAGTGATCTGGTGACAGAGTATCTGATCAACAATTGTGCAAGTGCAATAGTACCCTTCAACTGGTTGAATTCTAGAATTGAGGTGCCACAACTAGTTGTAATGTGCCTCGTGTTCAAATACGAAGAGCTACTGGTGCCGCCCAATGATCGAAGAAGTTCGGGAGGAGTCGAAATTGCGAGGAGGTACTCAAAATAGCCAAATTGCAGCAACAACTATATACCGACATGTAGGCAGCGTATAACCGGTATACCGGTAAATCAATTTTCTTTCAGGCAAGTTTATGGACAAAAATGTTCTGCGTCAAGCGTACCGACACCGCTAGGGATCAGAGAACAAATTAGATTTAAGGAGCTTTTTTCGACACTCAAGATTGCTCATGGCTTGTCTGAAGCTAAGGAGAGCCATAAAAGGGTTTTCTAAAACCCTATAGGGTGCTTGTGAGCTTGAGGTGCTTGAGAAAAAGGAGGCTTTGCTTGGTGATATGCTAAGGAAGCTCTACGAGAGTCTAATGAGTTAAGAAGGAGAGCTCGTTGGGGATTTCGTAAGGGAGGGTTTTGCATTACGGTACTTGTGTGTAATCATTATAAGTTTTTTTTCTTATTAATTCAATCAAGTATTCTCCTCATCTCCCGCGGATGTATCCCAATCTTGGTCGAACCACATTATATTGTGTGTTTGTGCTTGATGTTATTTGTTTGGTTAATTTGTACTTTGTTATATTCGTCGCAAGGAGGAATTTTTCTTAGGAATTTCAATTTGTTTGATCTAGGATAAACGATACGTCACGACATTGGTGTGCTCCCTATCTTTTTAGATCGAGATTCTTGAAATTGATGGTTCGTGAAGGCCTAAAGGGAAACTTAACTATTTCAGGATAACGGATAACAAGGTTAATAGCATTAAGTTCAAGGTGAAAAATTCAATGGTTAAAAGAACTTTTCGATGTGGCACATAAGGGGTTAAAACAATCCTCGTCAAAGAAGGGTTGTTCAAGGTTGTTGCTGGTAAGGACAGAGGCCTGGCGACATAATAGTTGATTCATGGAATAACATAGATAAAAGGGCACAATGCATAATAAAGCTTTGTCTGGCGGACGAGATAATGTATAATGTCATGGTTGAGACTTTGGCGACTAGGTTATGGTTGAAGCTAGAAAACTTGTATATAATAAATTTATTGTGTAACAAGTTGTCTCTCAAGAAGCAACTCTACAATCTCCGTATGAAGAAGGGACCTAAATTCTACACCGTTTGAACAACCTCGATAAGGTGGTCAATGATCTTGTGTCTTGAAGTAAAGTTTGAGGAGGAGAACTAAGCGCTAATGTTTCCATCTTCGCTTCTGGGGTCTTATGACCATTAGGTGATAATGATCATTTATTGAAAGGAGATTCTTGAGATGGAAGATGTTATGATGAGACTACTTACTAATGAAATTATGAGAAGAACAAATTTATTGGAGGAGTCATCGAGGTAGTTCTCATAGGGAACAATGCGCCGTGTAAGATTATTGGCATAGGAAACATCAAAATTTTATATGTTCGATGGAGTGGTGTAGGCACTTGTGAACGTGAGACACGTTCCATAACTGAAGACGAACCTTATTTCTTTGGACGCATTGGATGCGGTAGGATGTAAGTTTGTTGGCAAAAATAAAACGCTAAAGAAAGTTAAAAGTAACCCAGTGGCCATGAAGGGACATAGATTGTTGTCAAACTTGTATTAGTTGGACACATGAGTGTAGCAATTGTTACAAAAAAGAGGTGGAGGATACCGTAAGGCTACCTCATACGTGTCTTGGCCACGTAAGTGAGAGGGGTCTTTATGAGTTGCACAAAAGAAAGTTCCAAAGGGTTTTAAGGAATGCAAGCTAGATTTTTGCAAGTATTGTACGATGAGAAGGCTACATAAAGTTGGCTTCAAACAAGCGGTACACAAGACCAAAGGCCTTTCGATTACATTCACTCGAACATATGGATGCCATCACCAATTCAATCCATAGGAGATGTTGAGTACTACGCCACCTTTATTGATGATTTCTTATAGGAAGTTTGGGTTTATTTTCTCAAACACAAGTCAAAGATGTTTGCTAGATTCTGCGAGTAAAAGACAATTGTGGAGAAACAAAAGGGACGAATAGTGAAGTATTTGCAGACATAATGGAGGTGAGTACATCTCGATAAAATTTCAAGATTACTGTAAAGAACATGGTTTACAGAGGCAATGGACAGTTCCAGGATGTCCGTAGTATAATGTGGTAGCATTGTGCATGAACAATACAGTACTAGAGATAGCTAGGAGTTTGCGGTTACAAACATGCCTTACCAAGGACTTCTAGGCGGAGGCAGCGAGTCATGCATGCTATTTGATTAATAGATCACCATCTTCAACCATCAATCTTTAGATTCCTGAAGAAGTATAGAACGGGGAACTACTAATTTATAATTCTTTGTTTGCTTTTTTTTTGCATATTCAGTCGAGAATCAGAAAGATAGTACCATACTAGAAAGATAGTACCATACTGGAATCAAAGTCAAAACAATGTATTTTTTTGGGGTTTAAACATGGAGTCAAAGACTACAAGTTGTTCGATCTAGAAGGCAGAAGGGTGTTTCACAAGCCCTGATGTAATATTCGATGAGGTTTCCTTTGTTGAAAGATGTGAAGAAGAATTCTATGGAGGCCAGTGGGACATTAGACAATGATTCAGTGGAGGTGAGGTTCTTGGCACTCGTGAGGATACAAACACTGAAGCACCAATACAACCTATTGATGCAGAGATGGACGAACAATTTACAAAGATGGACGATGAAGATCAACCCTATCAGGACCCATAGAATAACAGTAAGGAGATCAAGGTGTACACACAAGACACTAATTAGGTATAGTTACGAAGACATTGTTGCATTTGCTCTAGTCATGGAAGCATGAGATCCAAGTAATTATAAGGCCACTGGCAAGAGGAAAGAAATCGTTGGATAGTTTTCATGATAGAGATGGAGTCACTTCAGAAGAATGGACACAGAACTTGGTCGAGCTATCGGCAAAAGGGTTATTGGCTGCAAATAATATTCATGAAAAAGGAGAACGAGTAATACAATGTGCGGTTGAACGCAAAGAGTTATGCTAAAAAAGAGGGAATTGACTACAACAAGACGACAACAAGATGTTCTCGCATGTGGTCAAGCATACGTCTATTGGACTTCTATTGACATTGGTAGTGACTTACGATATGGAGTTGGAACAGATGTCAAAACAACTTTTCTGCATAGGCAGTTGGAAGAGAAGTTCTTTATGAGGTATCTTAAAGGTTTTATAGAGCCCATCAAGGAGTATCACGTATGTGTCAAGCGATCTCTTTATGGGTTGAAGCAGTTTTCCATGCATTGGTATAAGTGCTCCGACTCATTTATGTTGAAGACCAATTTTTCTTGATGTGAGTATGACAGTTGCGTTTACTCGAGGTGGCTCAAGAATGTATCTTTGATATATCTCCTTTTATATGTTGATGACATGCTGATTGCGTCTAAGAGTGTGGCAGAAATCAGGACACTCAAAACTTTATTGGATGCAAAATTTGACATGAAGAATTAGGTGGATTACGAAAAATTCTTGGAATGGAAGATTTATTGAGACATGAAGGCTAGAAAGTTATGACTATCTCAAAGAAAATATATTGAGAAGGTGCCAGAGAGATTCATAATGAAGGAATCAAGAGGTGAGTACCCCTATCGCCGGTCATTTCAAGTTATCCTCCAAGGAATTTCCAAAATCAGAGGAGGAAAACGTAAAGATGTCTCGTCTTTCATATATGAGTACGTTAGGATCGTTGATGAATGTCGTGGTATGAACTCGTACCGAGTTGTCGTGTTGGGTCAGTTTGTTGGTGATCACATACATGTCAAATCTAGGAAGACTTCATTGGGAAATTGTAAAGTGGATACTTCAGTACCTAAAGGGCTCTGAAGATCATGGTTTATTGTTTCACAAGTTAGAAGATAAGTCGTGCCAGTTGCAGGGATATGTAGATGGTGATTGCGCTGGTGACTTGGATAAGAGACGATTAACTACGGGATATGTATAAACATTAGTTCGAAGTCGACCCTTCAAGATATCGTGACACTTTTCACTATGAAGTCGAATACATGGTGACAATAGAGGCATCGAAGGAGGCCATGTGGTTAAAAGGTTTAGTTAGTGAGTTCGGGTTGAGATGGTGCATATTTTCCTATTTTGTGATAGTAAAAGTGCGATCCAGCTTGTGAAAAATCAATATATTATAGTCGGACGAAACATATTGACGTAGGATATCACTGGATAAGGTAATAGTGCAACAAGGAGATTGGTCTTTTGAAGATTGATTGATACTAAGGTAAACTCGACGAACATGCTAACGATTGGGATTCCTATGGAGAAGTTCAAGTCCGTCTTGACTTCAATTTAGGTATTTAGGTTTGAGGAATGTTGGCCTCGGTATGAGGGTTGTGACAGTTTTACAGTTACGGACAAAGACTGTGTCGGATATCACTTTCGCGGTTCTTGCTAAAGACTGTGTCAGTAACAATGGAAATAAGGTGGAGGCTAAAAGTTAAAGGAACATAGACGCATAGGTAATAGTATGATTAGGTGGCTAGTTGAACTACAAATCAAGGTGGAGATACTTGTAATGTCACTCGTATTCAACTACAGTGAGCTATGGACTCCCTCCATTGGTCGGAGAAGCATGAGAGGAGTCGAAACATCGAGAAGGGACTCGAAAGAGCAAACAACAACATCTACAAACTGGTATACCGATGGTATACCGGTAAAGCAATTCTCGTTCCTTCAATTTTTGTGAACAAAAATATTCCACATCAAGCATATCGACATTACAAAGACATAGGCAATAATAGTCTCACAACATATCCAGTTGAATGGTAAACTAAGGTGGAGATTGTTGCAATGTTGCTTGTGTTCAACTAAAGGGAGCTACGGGCATTTTCGATGATTGGAGAAGTCTGACAAGGAGTCGAAACAACGAGAAAGGGCTCGAAAGAGCCCGAATGCATCAACTATATACCGATGTACCAACAACATACCACCGGTATACCGGTAAAGCGGTTTTCATCCCAACAAGTTATGTGGGCAAAAAAGGGGTACAAGGCATACCGCTGTATGCCACCCACATGGGATCAGGGAAATGATCATATTTAAGGAGCTTGTTTCGACGGTCCAGATTGTTCGTGGCTTGTTTGAGATCAGAAAAATGATCATATTTAAGGAGATCAGGGAAATGACATATTTAAGGAGCTCGTTTTGACGGTCCAGATTGTTCGTGGCTTGGCTAAAGCTAGGAGAGCCATAAAAGGAGTTTCTAAAACCCTAGATAGGGTGCTTGAGATCTTGAGTTACTTGAGCAAAACGGTTTTTTTTGTGTGTAACCCTTGGAAGGTTTTTCTCTCATTGATTCAATAAAATATTCTCCCAGTATCCCGTGGATGTAGGCGGATGTTGCTCGAACAACGTTATATTGTGTGTTTGTGTTTGGTGTTATTCGTTTGGTTTATTTATGCTTTGTTATATTTGTCGTCGATGAGGAAGTACTCCTCACACAACTTAAATGGTTCTATCGTCATGTATCTATTTGAAAGGTATTTGGTTTTGATCTTGCAAGACCATTATCTTCGTATTTGAGAATTTTTGCGGCTCTTGTGAAGTGTTGTATGTATAAATGTGTGATTTGTTGTATGTATAATAGCAAATGTTTTATTACATGTAACTCCAACATTTGAAATGAAGCAAGCCAAACAATGCTGCAGCATTTGGGTACATTAGTGGCAATGAGGGGTGATGTGACACGCCTCATTAATCAGTTTTACTACTACATGATATTGATCATAGTCTGTTAACATGCATTCATGGTCTTTTCCCATGCTTACCTATTGCAAAAACATGATATTTTAATGACACTCATGATCATATTAAGATTAGCTTGTTTAATATCCATTTTTCATCTCTCTTGCTAAAACCTTTATTTTTTTGACTTATGCTGCAGGATGTGCCCAGACTGCGTGGATATCTTGGAAGTACAGAGACTAAAAGCTTGAAGGTTTGAATAAACTTTGCTATTTCTAGATGCAACTCTTATCATAAATGTTCAGTATAAGTGACTGCTTCTGCTCCTTCATTGTCAGCTTTTACGTATTAAAACTGACCTATGTTAAGCAAAAACTATTTCCTAGGCTTCTCTGTTTTCATTCTTCTTTGATACCGTTGGTTGGTTTAACACGTTCTTAAGTTGGCAAAACCCACATGATTTATGTACAAAGAAATGACACCTCGAGTTGTAAAGCAGAGATGTAGACTGAATCTCAGAAACCCGAAGTTGTAGGTTCGAGTCCTACAGAATGTGATTCCATTTTTTTTGTTATGTCAAATCATAAAAAGAAACTTAACAAAACACATTTGAATTTGGCCCCCTCCTTAGCGGAGGCCAATAAAAAATCCGATGCAAGCAAAGGTCCTACTGATCACCATTTCTGATGCAATCAAAGGTCCAACTGATCACCATTTCTGTATTGTAATATATATATATATATATATATATATATATATATATAAGTTACAAATAATCCTGCTACAGCAATACAAGTTGGAATGTCACAATATTTTGTGGTTGGCTTGGAAAATAACATATTTGACTTCTTCTTTTTCCCCAGGGTCTGCAACATTTAACACAAATCGAGTCAGAGAACTTCGATAAAGCCAAGACTGAGGCTTTACTGGCTGATTTGGAATTATTGAACAACTCAAAGGGCTTGTCGAGGTACGAAACTTACCATAAAATAGCTCTAGTGTATTTTCCTCTTGTACATGTACCATCCGAGGGGACACTAAAGAAAACAAGAGGAGAATGAAAGTGATTCTCGTCCTTCATTTTCTCCAACCATTAAGAGGTAAAAGGAATCATGTTTCTGAACGGAAAATATCCAACTTAAGTTTTTGCTTACTTTTCTTTTTTAACTTTGCCACTTGTAATCCATAAATGGGACCCGGCCCTGGAGGGGGTTTAATCAGAAGCAATAGGAATTATACATTCGGTGTTGTTTGAACCAGGTTCCTTCTACAACTTCTAGATCACAGTCGTGAAATTTTCTACAAACAAGGAAGTTCCTTGGTCCACTCTGCAACATCTCTCCCACAAGGAGATAAAGAAGAAGAAGAGAGGAGAATAACTTGGGGATCAAGTTATTCTTGAGGTGGAGGCAACCTTCTAGAATTGCATATGTAGAGAGGTCTCCATATGGGAGCATCTCATATATATAGACAATTAGGGAAACTAGTAGTTCATCCCTTATGAGCGCACTTATCAAACCTCCCTGGGCCCTACGTAGTCCAGCCACATATAGTTCGACTGGTCCGTTTTGGGTAAATGTCAATATACTCCCACGTAGCTGGTGGACTTATCATTTATCTCTCATCTCAAGTAGGATCATATATCATTGCGATATGCTATCTTGAGTACCTGCAAGCGGAGCACCTTAAGCTAAATTTCCAAAGGAACCAACTTAAGAATAACTCCAATCACAAAATCAAAAATCATGGTGAGGAACCCATGCTCCCAAGATCAATTCACGTTGTCTTATTTGAACATCTCTCAGTCCCTCGAAGGAGAGCATATTCGAATACCACGGTCTCGTTATAACTTAGTCACACTTTTTCGCAATCCTCGGATGTGCATAAAGTTTGGTGATCATAAGACAAGCCTCATGATTTTCCTCCTATCGACTACAGTTGTTCAAGTTACTATCTTGTTTTTTCAATCACGCTCCTTGATGTATGGTATTAATTTCATCGTATAAGGAAATATGTCAAAGTAGCACTCGTTGACTTCAAGCCTCACCATATGGATCAATGCCTCTAAGGGTACAGATATGTACACATTAGTGCATGACGGGCTTAGTAAAAAGCCTTAGAGGTTACATAATAAGGAAGTAGGGATCTATTTTTCACTCTATACCCGGGTCGTAATAGTACACGTCATATGAAGCTGTGTCATGATGGAGGCACTCTCCTGGAGAGCATATGTCTCTCTCTTTTGTCTGTAGTACTTTGGATCCTTCGCCTATGCAATCACTAACATCATGTTGTAGGAGGTTAAAATGTATGCAGTATTAGGCACCACCTATAGGTGCTGAAGGAACCTCCTTAATCATTGCTTTTTGTACTGCTGCAAAATCTGTCACACACTCTGCCTCCATAACTGACAGAGATATACAATCTTGTTTCTTGCTATGTCAGAAGATGGCTCCACCGATTAGCATGAAAATATAACCAGACATGGATGTGAGCTCGTCTATATTGTCAGCCCAGTCGACATCCAAATACCCTATGAGCGCATGTAGGAATCACCAAAATGAGTAGTGGATTGTGACTTAAGTAGTACTGTAAGATCCTCTTGACACCCTTCCAATAGGCTTGTCCAAGATTGGTAGTGACCCACAAGTTCTACCGCAAATGTTATGTCGGAGTGAGTACAAATCTAAGCTTACATAGACCTGTCAATTGGGCCGGGCTGGCCCAGCCCGACACGAGCCCGGCCTGAAAAATTGGCCTATGTGCCGGCTCGGCCCGACTCCATTTATTGGGTTGTGCTAGGCAACGTATATTGGCCCATAATATCGGCCTGAAGCCGAAGCCCGTCCCGGCCCAGCCTGAAGCTCGACCTGGCCACGTATATTGGCCAATAACATAGATCAATGAATAACACTCAGAATGGTAGCTTGCTAGAGCAAGCATTGCAGCAGCAACAAGTGTATCCTGCTCTCTCGGATTCACATCAATTAGTCAATGTTCAGCCATCTTGTTTTGTCCCTTCTCAGCCGTTAAATGCTTCAAATTTGAGTGAGAGTTCTGTAGTCGTGAACCAGAATATTCCATCTCAGCCATCAGACAGTTATAAGATGGGAAACAGTTCTATTGCCATTACACCAAGTCCCAACTTCAACAACAACAACAACAACGTGGTGGCAGATTACAGGCAACTTGCATCCCAGTCAGATAATGCAGGTTTGGGACAACTCTCAAATGGCGACTTCAAGAACATGGGAGTGCTAACCGGGTATTCAAGTTCTGGATCACTTGCACCATCAGTATCTATCTTGTTCAGCCAGGACTAATAGCAGCTCTGGTTGGCGGTCACCAAACTCAAATGTGAACTTTTGTACTAGTAGGTTTGCTGTGGATGACTTCGACTCAGAGCTGTCAAATGGGACGGTTTAACCCGGTCCGGCCCCGTATATTAGGTCATGTTCGGCCCGGCCCGGTCCGAAGCCTACCGTCTCGTGGGTCACGTCCGGGCTGGGCCTAGATTTTCCACCCATAGCTCGGCCCGGCCCAACCCGCTACAGCTCATGGGCCCAAGAGGTCCAGCCCGGGCTTGGTCTGGCACATTCAAATTTCGTGCCGGCCCGGCCCACTTGACAGCTCTAAGCGTACATCAAGCTCTCAATTACGGTAGCATAAGGTACTATTTCTATCAATTTCTTTTCCTCTCGACGCTTAAGACTTTGTTTGCTATTCAATCATATGTAGCAACATGAGATCTTATGGGCTTGCACTTCGACATATCGAACTGCTATAAGATCTTCCTTATGTATGTCCTGAGACAGACTAGTGATCTTTTTAGCACAATTTTTCTGCATCTGAATTCCGAAAACATAGCTCACATTACCCACATCCTTCATCTCGAAGGTAGAAGACAACCACCCTATAATGGCATCAATAATCTCTACACTGTTGTCTGTCAACAATATGTCATCTACGTATAATGATAAGATCACAAAGTCCTTGTCAGATCATTTTGTATACACACAATAGTTTTCTTAGATCATGGCAAAACCATATAAGGTAACAACTTTGTCAAATCGTATGTACCACTGCATGGATGATTGTTTCATATCGTAGATGGACTTCTTAAGTCTGCACATTTTGTTCTCAAGTCCCGGGACCTCGAAACTATTGCCATATCCATATAGATTTTCTCATCCCTCTTACCATAGATGAAAGCGGTCTTGACGTCCATCTAGACTAGTTCTGTATCTAAATACGCGGTGATCGCTAGGGTCATGCAAATCCACGTGATTCTGACAACAAGAGTATATCCTCGTTGTCTACGCCCTCTCGTTGGGTGCACCGTTTAGCCACCAAGCGTGCTTTGTAGCGCTTAATGCTACGATCTTCCTTTCACTTAACCTTAACAATCATTTGTTTTTAATGGCTTTGTGATTGGTAGATCCGCAAAGTCTCATACTTAGTTTTTTTCTAGTTCTTCATCCATTGCATCATCCACCTTTTTTCATATCTGGGTCGATAGTAGCCTCTTGAATTGTCTTGGCTCCACAACGTCATGCGGTACCACCATGCACACTTCCCCCTTTATCTCAAAACGACATTGAGGGATTGTTGCATGGGAACTTCTACATGTTTCTTGAGATTCTGTTGGTAGCACCGATACATTATCGCCCTTGGTGTCCCCAAGAGGCCGAGGAACAATTTCCTCCTACATTATTGAGGTGCTGGCGGCGCTCCTATCTACATCGTACAAGTTTAATTCTTGATGGACTATCCCTTTACTTTCACATAATTCTCAGGAGTATTCATGTAAGTACTCCATGCATCGGTTTATTTGCAAAGCCTTAAAGTTTGCACCTAAATGATTTTTCTACTTCGTTCACTTAGCACTTGAAACAGTCCAACGCTTCCTAAAGATGTGTTATCAAATATACATGGCCATATCAGGAATAGTCATCTATAAATGTGATAAAAGTATGAGAATCCATTTCTAGCCTTCTCGTTTAACGGTTCATAAATTTTAGAGTGAATTAGTTGCAATGGTAGGGTGGCCCGTTTGGCCTTACCGAATGTTTTTTTTGGTGGGGCTTTGTTCGCAAAACAATGCTCACAAGTGGACATGTTAACCTCAACGTCTAATAGCCCAACCTTGGTTAATCTGGTTAGCATGTCCCTACCGATGTGTCCTAATCTATTGTGCCAAGTGTTACTGTCACGCCCCAGTACCGGAATACTGAGACGGACTAGACCAGCTACTCCATATGAGGTATATAAACGTCATGCAGCGATCGTGGCTGTCAAGAGACAAGGGGGTGCATGCTACAATCAAGTCTCCTATGATCTCACAGAGCATCTATGTCTCAATCAATCAAAACAAGAAGCAATAAATAATGATCATATAAGACAAAGCAGTAAGGCGTCCCCGACGCTTCATCAAAAGGATTCATGAGCCTAGCTATACAAAATGATAAGCTAGTACCGAGAGTCAATAGTACATAACTATAGGCAGCTGCAGTCTGATTTAATTACAATTATGTGAGGAACTAAATGTCCAGAACTGCCGGCTAAACAGGTGCCGGTGGCTAAACGCCAAGTACAAAATAGAAGATATCAGAGCGGTGAAGAAGAAACCCACTCATGGTCCCTGGCGCCCATACTCCTGGTGTGCACCATTGTTCGGGTAGAAAGCTGGATCCTCTGGCGCTGCTACGAGATCTGGCCAAACAAAACCAGCGGGGTCAGGCCCCGAATAGCAAGTACCACAAGGGAGCACAAAAGAGAGATAAAACCCAAGCGTAATAATAAGACCTGATTCAAGAGTTGTAGGCTTATACCATATCATCGAGACAATACGACACCCTTACAACCAAACAAGGACAAACGGTGCCAATATCATACCGAGATAAGATATATCCTATAACCATGGGCAGGTGAAGGGCTTCTGATTGCAACTTCGGTCCATAGCCTATCGCAGCACAATAGCCCAACCTAACAACCAAACAAGGACATGGGTTGGACCACGCACCACGATAGTCCATGTTCCTCAGTTGCTAACAGAAGAAAACATATCACAAACAAGTCGGCTTACAAGCGGCCAATCAATCCTGCGGCTTTCTATGATTTGTCTGGGTTATCCCAGTAATGCAATACAGGAATCCTCAGATCGTATCAACCCAGCAGGACTAGCCAAACCATTATAAATATACATATACGCGTAGCACTTTGATTATGCACCGGTCCCCCGTAAGGCCACCGTGCTAAAACATATAACACATAGCACGTAGGAGTCGGATATAGTCAT
Source organism: Iris pallida (assembly GCA_029216955.1). Lineage (NCBI taxonomy): Eukaryota > Viridiplantae > Streptophyta > Magnoliopsida > Asparagales > Iridaceae > Iris > Iris pallida. Next base: position 1,308,121 of record JANAVB010043017.1, read on the forward strand.
CCGCTATAGACGAATGAAACCATATTCGTGGCGGCCAACCCGACACGTCAGGACTGGACCTGGGGTGGCTAGTATGGCACGATCTCGGGATTCTTCCCACCCAATGCATCTACCAAGTTAAGTTGCTTAGATTAACCCTATCTTGATATTGTAATTACATGTCGTGGTCACATGGTCATCCTCCTATATGTCGTACCATAGTACATGTACCCTAAGTATGAATCCACATCGGCTCAAGGAGTCCCAAATCTAGATCCATGCTTAGTGTAATGCATCAAACAACAATAATATACCATGACGCTATTACTGACCAATTACCATGACTGTGTTGGAAGGTACACATGTATTGACATATAACACGAATGATCACTTAGCACGTAGAGTCACACCTCAGTGCACTCATTAAATAGCACCGCAGTGCAGACTAATATTGTATCTCAATACACACTTAGAATAGGTACCAACGTATACAGGTAATCAAGTCAGGAACATGGTCAAGTCAGGAAGTCACACGGACCCCTCGTGACATAAAAGTCACATATGAATTCTGGTTAAAGTGAGATATGAAGATTCTTGAAGCCAAGACAAATATCTACAATTTTTATGTTGGGAGTTGGGAGAAATTCTGGCCACAAATCAGCCAAATAGGACATAAAACATACAAAAACAGCCAAAATAGGCACTATGCGGCCAAGGGTGGATGGGTGTCCATCTTCCCATGCGGCCAGAGTGGATAGGTACCCATCTTCTCATGCGGCAAGAGTCGATGGGGTGTCATGCGGCAAGAGTCGATGGGGTGCCATGCGGCAAGAGTAGATGGAATCCCATGCAGTAGTAGATGGGTGCCCATCTATGCGGCAGGGTAAATGGGTACTCATCTATGCTGCAGCATAGATAGAATCCCATGCGGCAGGGTAAACAGAATTCCATGCGACAGTAGATGGGTGCCCATCTGTGCGGCATGGTACATGGGTACCCATCTATGCGGCAGCATAGATAGAATCCCATGCAGCAGGTTAAACAGAATCCCATGCGGCAGTAGATGGGTGCTCATCTATGCGGCAGGGTACATGGGTACCCATCTATGCGGCAGCATAGATAGAATCCCATGCGGCAGGGTAAACAGAATCCCATGCGGCAGTAGATGGCTGCCCATCTATGCGGCAGGGTACATGGGTACCCATCTTCTCCGAAAATCTGAGAAGGATGGCCATGGAACCCGTAGCTTCCAAGCTCCATAAAACCTTCAATGTAAGTCCAAATTTGGACTCCCATAGGTCAAAATGGGGTAGAACGAAATTCTCTACAACATGGAACAACAAGATTTTGAAAACAAAAAAGTTTGATAGATCAAAACCTAAGAAAATCGAAATGGCACAAACTTAGATCTACACAAAACTAGCCATTAAAATCAAAAACTCCAAGAACTAAACTTGTAGAGAATGAAGAGAAGAACAATATAGACAAATAATATCAAAGAAATAATTAAGAATGAAAAATGCAAGAATCTCTCCATTTGGTGTAAGATGTATTTGCCTAAATGTTGGTTGGAGGAAAAATGAATGAAAGAGTAAATGAGGAAAGAGAAAGAGGAAGAGAATATATATATAGGGGTTGGGTTGACTCAAAGAAACCCTAAGCTTAAGCATGCTCTAAATCATATGACTAATGACATGTTAAATGCTACATGATACAGCTAATTAAATTAATTAAATAAAATTCTAACCACAACACGGTTCAGAAATCTTGTCATCGAAATAGTGAACCACGCCTACAACCAAACAAAGACAAGGGGTGACACACTATTCCGCGACGAGATACTGTTCCATGCCATGACCAGGTGCAAATACAAGATACATGCAATCAAAATACAGATGCCAGATACCATATACAGAAAAATAAAAAATTTACGTATTCCGAGAACGGGGAGTGACAGTTACAATCAACATATTGGGAATTTGAGGCACTAGAAGAACCATTAATAATCATTATATTATTGTTTCGAGAATCAATACCATATAACGTCTTATCCAAAAAGAAGTTAATAAATTTATGACTAAATCTAACATCAAATCCTAATCTAAGAAGTACAGTAACATAAAGTAGATTTTGTCGAGTCCCTGGAGCATGAACTACATCATGAAGAATCCAAGATCGTTCTGGACGAGCATGAAGTACATCTTGGCATCGTCACAAAGAGGTGTGGCCCTTGAACTCTCCAATAAGATCATCTTGCATCGCTGTCAGCATGGTAAAGCATGCAGGTTGTCCTTAACTAACCAATTCCGATATGCTCAACGTCGCTCCAGTGCTCGGCCGCAATGTCCTGCTCTGTTTGGACTACCTCTTGATCTATGATATTTAGGCTCTCAAGCTTGTTGAACAAGTTTTGGATCTTGCGGTGCCCTATATTATAGTTATCGTCGTTTATCTTCAACCCTTGGTGTGCTCAGCGACTACCGATTTGGCAACCATCTGAAAGACACAGTGGATGGTGTTAAATAACAGTTTGAATGTCATAATTTTTCATTCCCTAAACGGACTATTTTATAAAATGAATCCATCTTTTAAGGACGTAAATCCTGAACCAAGTGCGTATGTTTGAAACCAAATCTCGCGTCCTAAAAAATTATGAAGTTTTAAGAAATCCTTCATTTCTAGAAGGACTCGACTCTCGTATAGGATCATCCACCTGTACTAGTTACCAAATACCAAATACTGCAAATATATAACTAAAATGCAAAGTTCACAATATCGGTATCGGACCATTCCTATGAGTATCGGAATCGCCGGAATAAAGAGTATCGGCGATTTCGGATCGAAGTATCGAATTTCTTGGTATCGAAAAACAAATAATTATTAATAAATTATTAACATTTTAGAAAATATATTTTATACATTTAGGCATAATTGTTGTTTCTTAGTAGTTTTGAAATTGAATGAAATAGTGGTCATCCTTACCGATTGGTTTCCATGCGATAGATACGTTTTCTTCTTTTACATGTTTTTACAACCTTACTATACTTTTACACCCTTGCTGATTGGTCTTTTTCGTTTAACTTTTTTTTGTCAAATTGACCGGAAAAGAGAGCCCTAATGTCGGTATCAGCCAGTATCGGGTATCTGTCAGTATCGGACCGGGACATGCCAAACCGTATCCGTATCGACCTTATCGGATCGGTATCGGCCGATACTGCGAACTATACTAAAATGTATCTTTCTTTCTTTCTTTTTATCTTTTTCTTTTATAGACAGTAAATATTATACAAATACGCTAAGGGTTATGCCGAAATGATTTTACCGATAAACTTGCACTAGTATTGGACTTCACAACGCATACCTGTTGGATAGGCTTTCCGACAACTAGATACAACTGAAGCACTTAAAGTCATATGTACCCTTTCGAATGTGCCACTTTAAGGTTCTTTACTGGCCAAGGGGTCCATGCAAGAGCTAGCCTAGATCTGGGCCTATTGCCATAACATCATGTGCATGTTATAATTATGACAACAAATATAGAAAAAGCATTTGCTATTTTTTGGTACATTTCACAATTCAACACATACAGAAGAGAGCTGCAAAAGAGGGTTAGTCATCGATCCAGCCCGGTAGGTCCATCACATCTAGTGGTTCCTCTGCATCGCAACCAAACCACAAAGAATAATAAAAAATAAAAGTACATAGTCCATGTACAGCTTTCCAGCACGCAGACCCATAGAAAGAAATAAAAAAGCAAAAAGTCATTTACAAATTACATAAGTGGGGCCCACGAACTAATCATGGCCTACTGAATCTAGTTTTCGGGCCTTAGTACTAAAACCATAATTTTCTTTTGAATAACAAACTTTTGGACTTGATAGTCATAAAACTCATAACTCTTCCCAATTTTACGACACCCAAAATTAATGTTAGGGTTTGATCCAAATTTCAACAAAAACTCAGTATGGGTTAGGCCTTTGTAGCTCCCACCTAGACCCTCATGTGGTCTTCACAAGGCTATTGGGCCTACTATACACAGTCAACCCCCATGTGGAGCCGTTGTTGATCGAGTGTATCACCCAAAAATCCTAGCGGTCCCACAACTTGTTACTATGGTTGCTGCGACCCCCGTATGGGGTCCAACCTTCTTCGATGTGATCCATTTATGGGGTTCGACCCTCAGTGCTGCTAATGATTGCCTGCACCCCCTTTTAGGTCTGGTTCACATGTCAACAAAACCAGATCCCCTTTTGGGGCAAAGGATCCTATTGTCGTGTCGCCAGACTCTGGCATAGGTCATGGTCGCCGCCACTGCCACGAAAACTCTTGCAAGGGGTCGTGGCTGCCCGCTACTACTGCCAAGACCCCGACGAGGGACTCGTAGTTGTTGTTGCTGCTGTCCAACGTCGTTAGGACCCTATTGTGGTGTCGAGGTCATTCGACAACGTTGGTCGGCCACCTCGTAGGTTCAGTAGAGGGTTGCGTGGCTGACTCGGTCATGTTTTGATCGGGTTTGGTCGGGGGTTTGGTCCGCCGACCGGCCTGGACAAGAGCTCCAGACCTAGCTGGGCCTTGGACTCAAAACATGAACCCAGTCTGGACCTATTACCCAAATAGAGCTAGTCCGGGCTAGGTTTGGGTCGGGGCCCAATTTTATTTCCCAAAAAAAAAAAACTTTAAAGGCCTTGGCCCTTGCCCCTGGCCTACTATTTAAAAAAATAATAGAGAATTTTATTATTATTATTATAAGTAGTAGAGAAGAAATTGTTAGTCATTAAGAAAAATAATAAACTTTATTTAAATGAGAAAATTTACATTAACAGAGACCAGATATACTTACTCTTTTACTTATCATTTCTTGCCATATACTATTCTTTTTAGACATGTATGTTGATATGACTTGTGTTTTGTGTTTCGGTTCTCAATCTCTCTTCAAGCTTATTTTGTGGTATTGCTATTGGAGGTTGACTACTCCATACAAAATCAGATGTGTTAATCCCTAATAGCAAGTACCACAAAGAAAGTTTGAAAATAGGTTGAAAACCGAAATGCAAAAGACAAGTCATATCGACAAAAACCTATCTAACAAGAATAATATATATTAGAAAATGATAAATTAAACAACTAATTTTCATCATAACTTGTAGAGTTGCAGTCTTGAATACAGTCATTATTGTTAGAGCATATAGAATAAATACATAAATACAAAAAACTGATAGACAGTGTTCTAAAAATCGCTAGGCGGACTCGGTGCGGCGGAGGTCCGCCTAGCGCCTAGCCCGCCTAGGCGCCGCCTAGAATTTTTTTTTGAAATTTTTGAAATTTTGAAAATTGAAAATTGAAATTTCAATGTTCTAAAATCCAAATACTATCTTAAAACCCAAACAAATATCCAAAATACAACTAAGAATAAACAAAATAAAAAAAATCAAAAAAATTAAAAAAATTCAAAAAACATGCCGCCTAGGGGCGCCTAGGGCCCGCCTAGCCCACCGCTTAGGGGGTTTTCGGTGCGGTGGGCGGGCGCCTAGCGCCTAAGCGGACGCCTTGGCCGATTTTTAGAACACTGCTGATAGATAATAATTGTGACTACCTAAGTTCCTAGTAATAATAACTAAGCAAATTAAAATAAACATTTCATCGAGACAAATTTCGTAGAGCTCCTCCATGCCTCATGGTCCTTGTCTTATTCAAGAGGGTATATACTATATATACTAGATACAACGTTCTACATGCTTATTTAGTATTCCATGTCATTATTAGGTATCCATTTTATTCTAGTTCTACATTTCATGCATTCAACTTGAGTTATACTTCCGACTCCTTTAACATTCTCATTATAAATTCCGTTAAAGTGTTCCCGGATATTAGACGAACCGATACGATGAGGTCATACTCCTCCTTGGCCTTGTACCCCCTGCGATTTTGACGATTGAGGTTGCAGCTGTTGCGGTTGTTGTTATTCATTTAGACTAAGTAGTGAATAGTAGAAAACTAGAAGCCTTAGGGGTGAAATGAATAAGAGAATATTTTGAGTTGTAAATTTTTGAGGATTAAAATGACTTTGTTTGTATAGTTTGAAGGATTAAATGACCATAAATATTCTTGAAACATAGTCCTTTATGGTTGTTATAGAGGTAGTTTGATTTTTTTTCCCCAGTGAAATGACCAAAATCTCTCTTATTAACGTTATAAACGGCTAACATAATGGAAAATTTTGGTAAAAATATCCTCAAAAGACCATAATGTCCATGTAATATGGCTAACATGAGAAAATTGACCAAATTGCTTTCCAAACGGTTATAATAATGTATATATTGGGGGTGAGGGGATCTGGGTTAAATTGTACCTAAAAATGGCCCTCCTCATGTAACATTCATCCGACCTAGTTGGAGGAGCGAGGGTCAAGCACGAGTCTTGGAATAGGAAGTCCAGCTCGACCCAGGTCCAGGCTTTGACCAGGTCTGGGTCTACCCGACTAGGTTTGGCTTGGCCCCGGACCGGTTTGTGGGCCACCCGGGGTTCGGTCGCACAGTCGAGCGCCTTAAGCATCCTTTCAACCCCACAGGACCGGTCGGCTGGTTTATTGGCAATCCGTTAAGCTATGTCCCCTGTATGGGGCCAAACGTGATTTGAGTCTGTTGCGGTGCGATAAACTTGTGTCTCCAAAATTGGGCATTATGGTGATTATAGGTTTGATATTGTAAATCAGATGTATCCAAAAAAATGAACATAATCTTCTAATATTACAAAAAAAGATAATATCCTCTAATCACTACTTCGATCACAAAAGGACCCACGGACAACCCCCATAGATCAACACATCAACACAGAAACATCCTAAAGTAAAAATCTTGTCGATGGTAGAAAATAATAATGATCTAATAAACTCTAAAACTAGTAGCGCACCCCTTATGGGGACTTAACCGCCCTTGGCCCTATGTGGGCCGGCCACAAATAGCCCAACCCGGTCTGGACAACTAGGGAAAACTAGTAGCGCACCCCTTATGGGGACTTAACCGCCCTTGGCCCTATGTGGGCCGGCCACAAATAGCCCAATCCGGTCTGGACCGCACCAGACCATTGTCCGGTTTGGGTCAATGCCAACACCACTTTCAATCAGTGACCAGAGAGGCTTCTTCAAATCATCAGCTTTTTGTTAATTTTCTGCCGTTATAATTACATCTTGTTCAGAAAGTTTAGCTGGAAAAGTCAAAGGGACGTCAATATATGATACTTTGAAGAGCTCATCATGCCCCCATCTGAGTTCCTGAGCTTACTGTGTTTATTTTGCAGGTCACCTTCCATCAAGTGCTGATGCGGATTCTGAGGAATATTTGTCCTTGTAATGCTCTGAAGGGGACGCCAAATACCTATTTTGTTTGGCAAACAAAAGGGGAAATGATCACACAAAGCTCTCTCTATGTATATTATAGACCATATTTGCTTATAGCTTTTACTCTCCCTTAAGGGATAATATACCCTTTGCCTCAAGTGTAACCGTAGGAGAGGCCATGTTCCTAGTTGCATACGTCTTGAATTGACATTTTCCTGGTTATGCTCAGCATACATTTGAGCTATATTATGATTTGTAGTTGAAAAAAGGCGAGGACACAGGACACAGATAAATAAAGGTTCCAGTACATTTGGATAGCACTTTTACCATCTGATTCCTACTTGTGTCACTTCTATTTTTGTTTGTGTTAGCTATAAATCATTTTAAGAATTAAGAACATTGCAATCACAACCAGCCATCTCGGATCCCAGAACCCAACTTGATTTATAAGATCGTAACCTAGTCATGACTCAGGCCTCAGATCTGTTGTTTGGACACATGAAAGCAGCCCAACAAACAAGTAATATCCATGAACAATTAATGAGAATCGTGGAGCTCCAGTTGCAAAGAAGGCAGATCTGTAATCTTCACCACAAACTTGCGAGAAAAGTTCACTTTACTTCACTGACTACAGAAAATATATATCAACATACTGACTTGTAAATTCTTGAAAGTGTATCGACAATACAGCAATTAATAAAATAAAAGTCCACTTAATCTTTTGTTTTCCGAGTGTTTCTATGATCGTGAGTAGAGACAAACTTGAAGTTATAAGTAACTACGCAATAGACACATCTTAACTACTGACAGAGCAAGGATGGTTACTATTATCCCATGTAGCCGAACCTTGCTTTATTTGCCACCCCTAACAAATGAATTGAATTAATACATGAGCATTTCTAGGAGGCAACATGTACTGCTACGCTACCACCACCAACGCCACTACTCTTTCACCAGCTTCCTTCTCACCCTATTAACACCCTCGGCTTTCTTCACACTGCGGTCACGCTGCTGCTGCTGTATAACGAGCCTGCTTCTCTCGTCTTTCTTCCTTGCCTCGATCCTCCCAGCAGTTTCTAATGCATGGTTAAGTTCACCTGCCAGCTTTTCACGATTCACTGACTTGGAAATTGCAAGTGCTTTCTCTCTGTTGTTTCTACTCTCGGGGCTCTTACACTTGCTTTGCAACTTTTGAGGCTTTGTTGGTGTCCCAACCTTCTACAAACAATGCGAAGGACATATTACTTCCACATTCTAAGTATAGTTTGATTCACCAAAAAATAATATGAAGGATCGTGTACATTATATTTGGGCAAAGTTTCCAATTAACTGTCCTACTTCAAAAAAGATTGAAATGAAAAGAAAAAAAAATGGAGTCCAAGAAGCACCAACCAAGAAAAGTGGTGATCACAATGAAATATTCTTTTAAAGTTACTTAAAGACCTTAAACTAGCCAGTATTGACCTGTGATTGTTCATAAAATATATTCTTTTAAGTATACTACTTAAAACTTGTGGATTCAGAGAATGAGGGGAAGGGGAGAATGAGGGGAAGGGTAGAGGAGAAAGGGGGTGGGGAAGAGGCTATCATGTATATGAACAATCACAATGATATGTATTCTTTCAAGTAAAAGACCTTTTTCCCTTCTGTGACTCTTGGTACTGCTTCATGGTAAAAAGAAGGCATAGGAGTGGCTTTGAAATTTAGGCTCCTCCTGAACTGCTTTATCTCAGCTTCTGTCTCTTCCTGAATATACAAAAGACCATCATAAAACATAATTTGTGTGTTCTTATGACACAAGATGAATTAACCGATTCCAAACAGCTGCAATTCTTAATACGAAATACGAGTATGACATAAATCAAAACAAGCTAATATAAATATATATTTGTATTATCAATTGAATATCGAGTGCATATCCAGTGAACAGTAATTAACAATTTCCCACCTGAAGAGAGGATCCTGGTGGAACCAAAAAAGGGGAAGAAGAGGTATGTCCAGTATCATTATAATGCCTACCTGTGTTCTTGCTTGGATCTCATTTATCTCAGCCTCTTTTGCGTGTATCTTTTCCTCCAATTTTGTATAATACTGAAACAAATAAATAAGAGTAATGAATAAGGCTCTTAAACTACACTCAGTGCCGGAGAAAATTTATAGTTGCAATTAATTAGTTTCTTGCCTCTTTCCTTCTTTCAGCCCTTTCTTCACATTTGAAACTAAAGATTGCACCACTTTGTTTTACTTCTTCCATGGCAGAATCAGCAACCTCTTTTGGCCTACATGAAATTGTTCTGATTAAGAAATTCCACATATACAAGGATGGGATATTGTACCAAACTTATTGCATCAATTATTTCACTAAACAATCTCAACCACACATTTATTTCAATCATGTGGTTACAAAGCATGCTGACGTGACAACAACTTTATATATAAAGTAATTAACAAATGAAAGAAAACTGATACACGAACACTAGTTCACAGACAACACTTGAGATAATCTGCGGCAATATTATCTCAACTAAGCACACCATTACATTATCTCAACACAACCGAAACTAATGACATGTGTTTATACCCTTAGTGACCCACTGGCTGAGGGGGCGGCTGAAGGGTGAGACAACCAGAAATGGACATGCCTCTCCTTCCCCAAACCAGGCAGGGGTAACACATCCAGTGGGGTATGCTCGGGATCATTCATGGCCTTAGCAATCGTGTTGCGTGAATGACCTCCAACATGCCTGCAGGCTCATATGTCCCACCGGTAGGACCTCATTGCGAGTCAATAACACTTGATTCCTCTGGCCCCGCAACAGGACTTCTAGCCAGATTGTTGATGTAGTATTGTTCATGGCGTTACTCTCCCGTTGACCTTCATCTTGAGTGACCTAAGCTACGACAATGGCTACAACAAGGAGGAACCCATTCATACTCCACAGTCTCGGTCACTCTCTTGCCATTGGGAAGCTGAACCAGAGCTTTGGATGCACTGTCTCCCTATCGTCCGCTTCCAAGAACACCATAGCCAGCGCCAAACGTTGCCGTTGCGCCGTAGGCAACTCCGTTCATAGAGGGGTTCCAACGAGACTCGCCATCTTCAAGATATGCTCCAAGTCTCCTCGAGGCCAAACTAGAGGAAAAAGAAACCATTTTCTCTCGAGAAAACCTGGAGTGAACCCCTTCGCTGTCGGACTCGACGACGTCAGGGTCATTTCTGAGCATGCCTTCGCTGTCGGACTCGACGGCATCAGGGCCATTTCTGAGCATGTGCAACATGTGTGATCGCACAGGGCCCAAAAAACCGGAAGACCTCAAAAGTTTTAACATCCGTGTATATTACTATTGTGAAATCTCCATTTTTAGATTAGATCTACCTAATTTTTAGAAACTGCAGTAACATGGCCCTTAGAATGTCAGAAAAAGAGCATTTTTGGAGTGTTTTTTTTTAGTATTTGTAGAGAGCCCTTAGAATGTCAGAAACGGCTCTGGACACGGCTCTGGACAACATACCCCTGAAGTTGTCCATGTTGACGGCAGGACCCCACCACATGTAGCACTAAGGTATGGGTCCAACACTCCATGGTCTCCACCAGATCCTCATCGGAGATATCTGCCATTCTTTCCCTGTTGACATCTGGCTCTAGGACCACGTTGTCTTTAATATCAGCCAGGGTGCAAATCGACGTCCAAGAGGTGGATTTTGCAACGGCGAACACCATGGGAGCGCGCTTTATAGGTTGCCTTCGCGGTTCGATGGGGCCTACACTCTTTAGCACCCCTCACGGTCGCTGAAGATCAGCCAGTGCCGGACTTTAGATTTTGAGATCCTGAGGCAAACTTTAAAAATGGTACCCTCAAAGTCTAATGTTCATAGAGATTTTTTTTCATGGACGATGATACAATAGTATTATCAACACAAAACTTAGGAAATAAAATAATAAATTAAATACAATATAATATCCAAAATAATGTCATAATAAAATTCTAATGAATTGAAGATGTTCCAAACCAAAAATAAAATTAATATACTACGCAAATAAATAAAAAGCTAACAATGTTTGGGGTAGTTCGTAGATAATAATAAAAAGGAAAATAAAAAATTGTAACTTATTCTCTTGTTCAGTTACCTCCTAGAGGACCAATAAATACACATACAAAAGAGATTGACAACAACGAAAGGATAGAGGAGATTGAGACAGATGACGGAAGGGTAGAGTATTGAGAACGTCAGACTATTAGAGCGAAGGAAGAGGAAATGATTTTAACAACGACTGCACCAATTTTTTTCTTTATTCTGACTAACCGACTTGTCTCTTGGTATTTTAGTATATGATGTTTAGACGGGACCGGCCTAGGCCCAGGCAGCCAGGGCAACCTCCCAGGTTCTGATGCACACAAGGGAGAGATGTAGACCATGGCTCTGCCCTAGAAGCACTACTACCCGACAATCCCCGAGTCTGATCAGAAATTCCTAAAGGGTTAGGTCGTGCTGCCATCGCACCAAACTGCACCTGCGGTTTTCCACACCGCCTCGACACAGTTGTCCAACACCGCAGATCCCTCTCCCCGTCCTGGATCCCTCCATCTCCTTCTCCTTTTCCAAAACAAGAGGCCACCGACAAGGCTCTAGAAGAGAGGGAAGAAGGAACCCTAGAACTGCCTCCTACTCAATCGTCAAAGGAAGGAGGCACATACATATATATATATGTGTGTGTGGTGTGTGTGTTAGAAATCAGCTTTTCAGGATGTATTCAATTAACCTGTTCATTGTTTTGCGTGTATCCATTTCACTTCTTCCAAAAATTGAATAAGCTGTAATGCCACCCTTCTTTGTTTGTGCATCCTTAACACTGCAGTTCATGAGAAATATTAGATGCCAAAAATTGCCCACATGAGAAAGTTAATAAACTCTTTTAAGAAATCTTAGCGGTTAAAAGAGAACAAAGGAGTACCTTCTCTTCTCTCCTTTTGCTTTGGACGTCAAAGTTTCAGAATGCTGCAAGGGATCAATAAGTAGTTTAAAACTCCCTTTAAATAAAACTCAGATATTAAGACAAGTTGGAAAATATTTCAGTCCTGCTGAAGTAGACATCAACAGGAGAATAGGGAAATTAGTACCTTTTGGTGACCTTATATATATATATATATTTTTTTTTTGGAATAAGGGTGAATTTATTCCTCGCATATAGCGGAAAAGGTATTAGAGTACAACATCACAACTTTCCATGTCCCAAAAAACTATTATGGGGCCATTACAGATACATCGAATTCAATATTATGTAGAATTCCAATAGGGGGGGGTAGTCAAGCCCTCAAAGATACGTCTGTTCCGCTCCTTCCAGATGTGCCAAACAGACGCAGCAAGACGGACTCTGGCTCTTCTAGCCCACCTGGGATCCCGTCCTCTGTGATCTCGGATCCAGCTGAGGATGCTCCGAATATCTCGATCCATCCCCACTCCTCCTCTCAGCTGTGCACATTGCTCAGTCCAAATGTGCCAGGTCACCGGGCAACCAAAGAAGAGATGCCCCATAGATTCATCTGCATCAGTACATAGCACACATTTGGCATCCGGGATCTGCATCCCAAACCGGAGGAGTCTGTCTCTCGTCATCAATCTACCCCGGAGGAGGCGATAAGCACATAGTTGCATTTTTCGTGCAACTCCCTTGCCCCAAATGAAGTCCACCTCCTCAGCCTGGTCGTGGTGGGTCCGAACCAAATCATAGCAGCTACGAAAGCAGAATAGACCTGAACCTCCCCCCGTACCAGGGCCGGCCCAGCTCCATGAATCCTCCGTCTGGTCAGCGTCTATGGGAATGAGGTGAATCTCGGCTGCAAGCTGGCCAGTAAATGGGTAACCCTCTGGCCTCCAAACTCCGTCCCTAATGATCCGGCTGCATGTGAGCCCCCTTCTCGCTTCCCTGTCCAGCTGTCCTCCCAATATCTCGAGCAGGGATCTGGAACCCAACCAAGGGTCTAGCCAAAGGTCGGTAGTCGTCCCATCCTTCATGCGCCTGCAGATAGCTGTCTGGAGTACCGGTCTACATCTCAGGATGGCCTTGAATGTGACCGAGAAATTGTTGTCTATCCTGCAGGTCCAGAAGTTGGTCCTCCGTAAGTATCTGCTAGCCATCCAGTCCGCCCAGAGCGACCCTCCCTTGATGAATTTCCAGGCCATCTTCACACAAGCTGCCTTCCGAACCGCATGAAGAGGCCTCAACCCAACTCCTCCTTCCTCCCGAGGCCGACATAACTGATCCCAAGATATCGCATGTATCCCTCCCCTCCAGACGAAGTTAGCGCAAATAGCCTCCACCTTCCGAATAGTAGCTGTAGGGATCTGGATCGACTGGAGCCAGAATATAGTGATGCCCGCAATGACCGACCGCACCAACTCAATCCGTCCCCCAAATGAAAGTTCCGCCGCTTGCCAGCCCTCCACTCTCTTCTGAGCAAAGTCCACCAAGCTATGACAATCCTGCTCGCAGGCATAGTTGACCGTGAGCGGGACCCCCAGGTATTTCACTGGAAGCTCGCCTCTGTCCACACCTAAGGCGAAAGCTCTCTCCTCCTGTAGTGTACACCGGGAGCTGAAGTAGACTCTGCTCTTCTCCCGGTTTAACTGGAGCCCTGATAGCCGCCCGAACTCCTCCATAATGTCAGAGAGCGCTCTCATACCCCTCATGGAAGGCTGGAGTAACACCAATAAATCATCAGCATAAATCAAATGAGATACAACAGGACTCACCAACCGGAAGAGGGGAACAATCCTCCCGCTATGCACTGCTATATCCATCATACTCGTGAAGTACTCCATCACCAAGGTAAAGAGATACGGGGAGAGGGGGTTACCCTGCCTCAACCCCCTGTTGCTACTAAAATAACCATGTGGCGTGCCCTGGATGAGGACAGAGAAGGTAGGGGAGCAGATGCACTCCCTCACCCTCGCAACCCATCTCTCGTCAAACCCCATGGCAAGCATCAAGTGGCACAGGAAGTCCCGATTGACCGTGTCATACGCTTTCCGAAGGTCAAGCTTCACACAAGCCTTCATCCCCCCCGGTTTGCTGAACTCCCGCACCATCTCGTGAGCAAGCAGACTGTGCTCCGCTATCGACCGACCCTTGATGAACGCTGCTTGGTTCTGGGACACTAGACCCTGCATAATCCCCTCCATACGCCTGCACATAAGATGAGTGATAATCTTGTAAAGGAAGTTACAGCAAGCTATGGGTCTAAAGTCTGCAAGTGAGGTCGCTCCTTCCTTCTTAGGGACCAGAGTCAGGAACGTGTGGTTCATCTCCTTCAGCAGCCGGCCCTCAGCAAAGAATTCCTGGACAGCTGCCAGAACAGGTGCCTTAAGCACACCCCAGTGCCGCTTAAAGAACCCCGCAGAGAAGCCATCAGGCCCAGGAGCTTTGTTGGGATTATATATATATATATATATATATATATAAATGATCTCTAGCCTAGTGGTTAAGAGAGATGCATGTGGCCCAAGTGGTCGGAGTTCGAGCCCCAGTGGAGACAAGTTCGCCACAATTACCCAGAAATATATGGAGAAAGAAACTGGAGCGGCGGGCGATCGTGGTCCCAACCTAGGTTCCCTCGCGGGTTACCCTCCCGGCGCTGGGGGGGGGGGTGTCAGTTACGGGGGCTCGGGCGGACCCCCCAGTACGCGCGCGAGTGGCGACCCCCCCCCCCCCAAGGCGGCCGGGGGGGGGGGGGGGCGGGAGCACAGAAGGGGGGTCGGTGGGACCCCCCTGTGGTGGTGATGTTCATCCCAGGCGGCCGGGGGAGGGGTCGGGATCTACGGGGACGGGGTTGGGTGTTCCACACACCGGTACTCCCTTGGACCCGAACTTCGAATTCGGAGCGGGGTCCGGATCTCTGGGGAGTCAAACAGAGGGAGGTGGATGGACGACGGTTACGCGCCGTCGTGTGGTGAAGTCCGTGGGGAAGACGGGAGGCGGCCAGGGTCAGGTTCGGGATCGCCATCCCGTAAATCGTCCGAACGGGACTGGGTCTCGACCTAGCCGGGGTCCGGTGATGTCTGCTGGGCGATCGATGGGTTGGCGGCCTAAGGCAACCGCGGCGGCTAAGGGGAAGAGTAAGGTAGTGGATCTGGATGATCAGGGACCTGGAACTTCCCGTCCGGTGATTGCCCCAAGACCGATTGGGACGTCCCCACGGCCTGCTGGACGGTCCTGGGCCGAGATCTGCAAACCGGTGGGGCCGAAATCTCCCTCATCGATGGAGTACGTCCCGCCGCTCAAGGTAGGAAGGAATTTCCGGGCTGTGTTCCCTGCGGAGGAGATCCAGCAGGTGACAACTTACTGGGAAAACACCCTCGTCCTGTATGTCTTGGGCAACAAGCCTTTCTACGGGCAGATCCGGGGAAATGCTGCGCGAGTCTGGAAGCCTAAGGGGAGTATGGAGTTCTATGCTCGTGAGAACGACTTCTATTATGTGAAGTTCGGGCTGGCGGAGGATGTCGCTAGGATCCTCCAAGGCGGTCCCTGGACGTTCGATGGCCGACTGATCATTCTCAAGGAGTGGACTCCAGAGCTGCGTTGCGAGAGGAAAGTTCTGAATGCCATCCCTGTATGGATCCGATTCCCCGAGTTCCCGGTTGGATTTTGGAGCATCCCTCTGTTGATGCGACTTGCAAGTCTGGTGGGCACCCCGATCAAGGCAGATGAAGCTACTACCTTTCGGACGCGGTTGATGTACGCGAGAATTTTTGTGGAGATTCGGGCAGGGGGAGCTCCCGAAAATGGTGGACTATGAGCTCCCTTCTGGGGAGGTGCTTACCCAGAAGGTGGAGTATGAATCGGTTCCGCCTACATGTTCACGGTGTTCCTGTTTTGGCCATCTGGCCAGTGCTTGCTTAGAGGCTGGCCCTCCGGTGGAGTCTTGTATTCCTCCTCGTGAGGTCCCCGAAGCCCCATGTGATATGGATTTTAGAGATGATATCGGAGTGGTGGCCGTGGAGGGGGAGGTTACTAATCAGGGGAGTGATGCCGATTAGAGCCTCGTTGTCTCTACCCAACTTGCCCCAACGGGTGGGGTGGTATCCACTGGCCAGGGGCCGAGTTGTATCGTTACCAGAAGCATGGCTGTGACGGAGACTGAGGCACGAGGGGAAGGCGGTTCGTCTGGAGGACAGGTTTACTGTAGAAAGAGACGTGTGGTCGGCCTGCTGCGGGATGGCCCCTCCATGATGGAGGGACGTACCACAGACAGAGAGGAGGCGGTGTGTGTTGACAATCCTACCTGGGCTTTGGTGTTATCTCAGGTAGTTCCCCAACAGACGGTTCCGACTGGGATGGATGAGGATCCTTTAGCGACGGAAGCGGCACTTTCCCCAGGTGCCGTTCCGGGAGTTTCTCAGGGGGCCCCACCTCTCATTAATTAATGGCCATCATCGCCTGGAATGTGAGGGGGGCGTGTTCGCTAGGGAGGTGGAGAGAGATCTGTGGGGTGCTCCACAGAGAGAGATGTGACATTTCTGTTATCTTAGAGTCCAAGATCAAAGGGGAGAAGATTCTGACTCGACGGACCCCTTCTCATTGGGCCTAATTGCACAACCTGGCGCTTTGTGACATGGCTAGGATTTGGGTTCGCTGGAACCTGAAGAGTTGGGATGGTGACTTGCTCCTGCTGACGGAGCAGCTGATTGTGATCTCCTTCGTGAACAAGGGTGGCTTCCGGTTCTTGCTGGGGACTGTCTACGGCCACAATGACAGAAGGCGTCGGGAGTCCCTATGGAGTGACATCTCCCGTATTTCTTCTATTGCTGACTCGTCATGCCTTCCTCTTCTCTTGATCGGAGACTTCAATGCTCTTTTGCACCAAGGGAAAAAGTTGGGTGGCCGTCCGGTCCCAGATTCTATCCTATATGATTTCCGGAGATGCCTCCTGCTTGCGGGGCTTCGGGGATTGTCCCGCTCAGGCTGCATCTGGACTTGGCACAACAAAGCAACTCATAATAGGGTTGCTTGTCAGCTTGATCGAACTTTGGGCAATGGGGAGTGGTTCCGTCACTTTCCCACCACTCCAGCTGAGGGTTTAGCTGCTGGGACGAGCGATCATTCACCCATCAGGGTTGGCTTTTCTGCTAGGCCTCTTGGGAAGTCCCGTCCGTTCAGGTACAACAACTGTTGGTATCTCTTGGAGGGCTACCAAGAGGCTGTCGTTGAGGGGCTCACTAGTGCTCAGGAGGGGACGGCCCAATTCCGGTTGGTTCGTCGCCTCAAGGCCACGAAGAGAGCCCTTAGGAGTTGGGTGACGGGGCTGCCCAAGACCACCTTAGAAGACATGGAGGTGGAGTTGCGGACCTTACAGCAGGATATGCAGGCTGACATGCTGAATGGGGACCTGGCGGCCAGAGAGAAGGAACTGATCGGAGAAGTCAACATCCTGAGGCTGCAGAAGGAGATTAGCTCGGCCCAGCGAGCCAAATGCTCCTGGCTGAAGGATGACGACCGGTGCTCCAAGTTCTTCTATGATGCTATCCGGGCAAGACAAAATAGGAATCACATCTCTCAGCTACTTGCTGCGGATGGCACTCTGGTGGGGACGCCGGCTGAGATCCAGGGCGAGGCTGTCAGGTACTACTCTGAGTTATATTTTCAGACTGACTACCTTTCCGTGTTCCCAGAGGTTGTGACGAAGAGATTGGTGACTCCATATGGAAATAGCCTTCTGCTAGCTCCTGTAACTTTGGAGGAGGTGGAGTCTATTGTCAAGGGGGCGGACCCCAACAAGGCTCCTGGTCCGGATGGCTTCAGCAGTGGTTTCTTCAAACGCCATTGGGACATTCTAAAGCATCAGGTAGTGGAGGTAGTTCAGGAATTCTTCACCAAAGGGAAGCTCTTGAAGGAGCTGAATCACACTTTTCTGACCTTGGTGCCAAAGAAGGAGGGAGCGACTGCACTGGCGGATTTCCGTCCTATTGCGTGTTGTAATTATCTTTATAAGATAATTACGCACCTTATGTGCCGGCGGATGGAGGGGATCATGCAGGACTTGGTATCTCCGAATCAGGCTGTATTTATCAAGGAAAGGTCGATCGCTGAGCACAGCCTCCTGGCTCATGAGATGGTGAGGGGTTTTAGCAAACCCGGAGGGGAGAAGGCTTGTGTTAAACTGGATTTACGGAAGGCGTATGACATGGTCAATCGGGACTTCCTCTGTCATCTGATGTCCGCCATGGGTTTCGCGGAGCACTGGGTCGCGTTGATTCGGGAGTGCATTACATCCCCTACTTTTTCTGTTCTCATCCAGGGGGTTCCGTATGGGTACTTCCAGAGCAACCGTGGGCTTCGGCAAGGTGACCCACTGTCCCCTTACCTATTCACGCTTGGTATGGAATACTTTACTTGCTTGATGGATCTGGCATTGCACCGTGGGCGGTTGGTTCCTCTGCTCCGGAGGATGGTACCTCCAGTTACTTATCTTATATATGCGGATGATCTGCTTGTTTTCATCCAGCCTTCGACGGAGGGGTTGCTGACGCTTGCGTCTATCATGGAAGATTTGAAGTCCGTCTCGGGTCTCCAGATGAACAGGGATAAGAGTAGGGTCTACTTCAGCTCCCTGTGTACCCGGAAGGAGGAGCGGGCTGATGTGTTGGGTGTCGCGAGGAGTGATCTCCCGGTGCGCTACTTAGGAGTGCCTCTCACTGTCAACTATGCGCGGGATCAGGACTGTCATAGCCTGGTTGAGTATGTCTAGAGGAGAGTTGAAGGGTGTCAAGCAGCATGTCTGTCATTTGGTGGTCGCATTGAGCTGGTCAGATCGGTGATATCGGCTGTGGCCCATTTTTGGCTGCAGTCCATCCTCCTTCATGTGGCCACTATTCGACGGGTGGAGCGGCTATGTGTTGATTTCATATGGAGGGGAGGGCTACATGCGATCTCCTAGGACCAGCTCTGTCGTCCCAGGAAGGAGGGAGGAGTGGGCCTTAGACTGTTGCTGGAGGTTAGAGAAGCTTCTGCGCTTAAGCTGGCCTGGAGATTCATCAGTGGGGGATCTCTCTGGACGGACTGGATGCACAGCAGATACGTGAAGCAGGACAATTTTTGGACGTGTCCTACTGACAACAACCATTCGGTCACGTTCAAGACTGTCTTGCGACACATGAGGGTGCTCAAGTCTGCCATTCGGAGGGTCATGAAGGACGGGTCGGGTACGGACCTCTGGCGGGATCCATGGATAGATCGGCGTTCGCTGTTGGATATCAGAGGTGCCCCGACTCATCAGGAGGACAGGTGTGGTCTGACGTGCAGTCGCATCATTCGTCATGGGGAATGGAGGTCGGACTCTTATCGGTTCACTGAGGAGCTGGGTGGGAGCATTTTGTCTACTGTCATTGATCCGTCTCTGCCTACGGATCGGTGGATTTGGGAGCCGACTGGAGCCTCTACAGGGACTGGGGAGTTCCAATTCCGTAGCTGCTACAACCTCGTCCGACGAGCATTTCCGCTGAGTCCAGATTACGAGTTCGTGTGGTTCAAAGGTCTGGCCAAGAAAATGCAGTTGTGTGTTTACAAACTGCTACTGGGCCGCCTTTTGACTAGAGATCGCCTGAGTTCGTTTGGAGTGCCGGTTCAGGATCCCAAGTGTGTGCTTTGCGGTTTGGAGCTTGAATCTATAAAGCATATCTTCTTCGAGTGCACTATGGCATGGCAGATTTGGGCGGAACAGAGTCGTGTTTTGGGAGTGTGCTCCTCCGAAAAATGTATTGGAGACATCATATCGGTGATTCGAGATAGCAGGGGTAGGGGGCAGGACTGGTTCCGTAGAGCCAGAGTTCGTCTGGCTGCATCGGTTTGGCATGTATGGCGGGAGCGAAACCGTCGGATCTTTGAGGGGCTGGTCACCCCCCAATTGGCATTCTCCATAACATCGAATTTGATGTAAATGCTATGGAGAATTGTTGAGCGATGAGTGGGAGTCCCACCCTGGTTGTATGTTGTATGATTATGGCTTTTCTTTTGGAATAAAATTCACCTTTTTTCAAATATATATATATATATATATATATATATATATATATATATGGAGAGAGAGAGAGGAGGGATCGGGATCCCCGCTCTTAAGTATCCCCGTATGTTTATTGAAATAGCAGTCGTTAAATTGTCTTTCTTGACCATTCAGATTTGATCAAAATCTCACAAGAAATTAGATAGTTTAAGAATCTAATCTGAACAGTAAAAAGAAGAAGGCAATCTAATGACTTTTATTTCGGAAAGCATGAGAGGATGCTTAAGAGCGGGGATCATGATATCTCCTTATATATATATATATATATATATATATATATATATATAAACTCTCACTATAATTGAAAAGAATAATCCGCTTTCCCGTGGGATCGAAATCACCCAGCCATGATTCGTTTTGTCCCCACCTACTAGCCGCTAGAGCTAGGAGACTTTGACTATATATAGGCTCAATTGCTTCGGTGGTACTCCAAGTTATACCCTATTAACAATAAAGTACCTAATGTATTATTCCTTACTTAAAAGTAACACACGTTATAATTAAGGTGTATCACAGTCCCTGTACCAACTTTCCGTCAAGTTGCTAACGAAAATGGGCTCAATTACTTCGGTGGTACTCCAAGTTATACCCTATTAACAATAAAGTACCTAATGTATTCACAACCGGGATTTTTTCTCTACACGTATTGAAGAAAGAAATTACAATTGTAAGTTACACATTAATAGCAAAAAATAATAATTAATTTATATTAATGTACAAAGAAAAGTATATTTCACTTACACTAGTAGATAATGGACAACAGTAGAATTTTTGACCTAAGCTCCTAGGCACCTTTGATGTTCGTATTTTGCAAAATCCGCCTTCGCAACGACATAACCGAAGTTCATCAGTCCAACACCAAAAATCACATCCTACCTCCTTTGCACATTTTAAAAATTGGCGCCCACGATTCCAAGGTGTATTTGCAGTGAATAATTTGCACAGAGAAGTTCCTTCGCAATAACATGGGATCTTCGCAAGATCCCATTCCATTTCACTTGCTTCATTTGCTGCAATTTTGTCAGCATAAACATTTTTAGGATCGGCTCTTCTTTTATTTTAGGATTTCTACAATAAATTATTGCATGGTTTACACAATAAATTACTTTAGGGTTTCCATAATAATAACTACTGGTTAGGGTTTTCCTCTAATGTTGCTCTACTCTACTTCGAGGTTTTTCAAATTTTAGTGTTTCGGTAATAAAGAGAAACAAAGTGAGATTCGAAAAATGAAGAAGAAGAAGAAGAATAAGAAGTGAGCAAGGGAGCAAGGGAGAGAGGTACCCATCTGCGAATGCTCCGGTAGCTTGGTCTTCAGCCGCACCGCTCGTCTCCTCGTCGTCCGCGTCTCTCGGTGGCCTCGTTTTTTCGTCGGAGTGTGTCGATCGAATAGAGAGAGAGAGAGAGAGAGAGAGAGAGAGAGAGACAGATGAAGGTCAAATATGGTTACTCTAGGTTGAGTGTACACGTTGACTACACACGTGTACACGCCACGTCACATTTTCGTCAGCAACTTGACGGAAAGTTGATACATGGACTGTAATACACCTTAATTATAACGTGTGTTACTTTTAAGTAAGGAATAATACATTAGGTACTTTATTGTTAATAGGGTATAACTTGGAGTACCACCGAAGTAATTGAGCCCATTTCCGTTAGCAACTTGACGGAAAGTTGGTGCAGGGACTGTGATACACCTTAATTATAACGTGTGTTACTTTTAAGTAAGGAATAATACATTAGGTACTTTATTGTTAATAGGGTATAACTTGGAGTACCACCGAAGCAATTGAGCCACTATATATATATATATATATATATATATATATATATATATATATATATATATTTTTTTTTTTTTTTTTTTTTTTTTTTTTTTTTTTGAGGTGTTCTTTCTCCAAGCCGGACCGTGGCTATATAAGCCATCCAGCCGCCCGAGGGGGATTCGAACCCAAGACCTGTGCTTGGACGGCCCCCCACACTACCACTAGGCTAGTGCCTTAGAGACAGAGACTTTGACTATATATATATTTTTTTTTGGAAAAAGGGTAAATTTTATTCCATCATCGCAATAAGGTTACAACATAGAGATACAATCCCAACTCAGGGGGACATTACTAGTACATCCGACTCAATGTTATGAAGTATGCCCACCAGTGGGGTGGACAGTCCCTCATAAATGCGCCGGTTCCTCTCCCGCCAGACATGCCAAACTGATGCAGCAAGTCTCAATCTAGCACGCCTGGCCCAGCTCTGCTCCTTGCCACTGCAATCACCAATCCACTTAAGGATTTCTCGGAAGTCACGCTCCCTTCCAACCCCTCCCAAGTGTCTCCGGCTCTGCTCTGCCCAGATGCTCCACGCCACATGGCACTGAAAGAACAGATGCCCAATGGATTCAGGCTCTGTCTCACACATAACACACTTAGGGTCAGGGACAGAAACCCCGAACCGAAGCAATCTGTCCTTAGTAAGCAACCGGCCCAGCACCAGTTTGTATGCAGACAGTTGCATCTTCCTGGCAAGCCCTTCCCCCAGACAAAGTCGTACTCCTCAATATCATCGAAGTGTGGCCGGACAAGGTCGTAGCAGCTGCTAAATCTGAACTCCCCTGCACCCTCCGAGCGGCCGGGAGGTGCCCAAATCCAGACATCAGACAGTACCGTAGGAGTGATCTGCACCTGTCTGATCTCCTCACCCAACGGAGCAGTGAAACGATACTCCTCTGGCCTTCAGACCCCACCACGGATGATGTGCCTACAAGACAGACCTCTGTATGCCACGCCATCCCTCTGGGGACCCAGAATCTCCAGGAGAGACTGACCTGAGATCCACGGATCGAGCCATAGGTCCGTCTCCCCTTCCTCCCTCATCCTCCTCCGCATAGCCGTCTGAAGAACAGGACGGTTCCTCAGGATATGCTTGAAAGATACAGAGAAGTTGTTGTCAATTTCACATACCCAGAAGTTCCTGCCCCGTAGATACCGACTAGTCATCCAGGCCGACCATAGAGAATCACCCTGAAGGAACCTCCATGCCAGCTTGATCCCCGCCGCCTCCCTGACAGAAACAAGTGATCGCAGGCCCACACCTCCCTCCTTCCTGGGCCGACAGAGCTGCTCCCAAGAGATGGCATGAATCCCCCCATGCCAGATGAACTTGGCACATATGCCCTCAATCTTTCTGATAGTAGCCAAAGGGACCATAATCGATTGGAGCCAGAACAGAGCAATAGCAGAAATAACCGAGCGAACCAGCTCAATACGCCCTCCAAACGATAGGCCAGCCGCCTGCCAGCCCTCAACCCTCCTCTGTGCAAAATCCACCAGACTCTGACAGTCACGTTCCTTCGCGTAGTTGACGGAAAGGGGCACCCCCAGATATTTCACCGGGAGGTCCCCCTTTTCCACCCCAAGCTCCATGGCCCGCTCCTCCTTCAAAGTGCAAGAGTTGCTGAAGTAGACTTTGCTCTTGTCCCTGTTTAACCGAAGGCCCGAAAGCTGTCCGAACTCCTCCATCACTGCCGCAAGCTCCCTCATCCCTCGCATTGAAGGCCTCAACAAGACCAATAGGTCATCTGCATAAATGAGATGAGAGACCACCGGGGAGACCCTGCTATATATCGGTACAATCCTCCCCCGATGCACCGCGATGTCCATCAAACAGGTGAAATACTCCATCACAAGGGTGAATAGGTAGGGGGAAAGCGGGTCCCCCTGCCGAAGCCCCCTGCTGCTGCCGAAGAACCCGTAAGGGATCCCCTGAATGAGGACCGAGAAAGTAGGAGAGGTGATGCACTCTCTGACTCTATCCACCCAAGTCTCGGAGAAGCCCATCGCACCCATCAAATGACAAAGGAAGTCCCTGTTGACGGTGTCGCAGGCTTTCCTCAGGTCGAGCTTCACACAGGCCTTCATCCCTCCAGGCTTGTGGAACTCCCGAATCAGCTCATGAGCCAGCAGGCTATGCTCCGCAATAGACCGCCCCTTAATGAAGGCCGCCTGATTCCGAGACACCAGACCCTGCATAGCATCCTCCATCCTCCTGCACATAAGATGAGTAATTATTTTATACAAATAATTACAGCAAGCAATCGGTCGAAAGTCAGCAAGAGAAGTCGCCCCCTCCTTCTTGGGCACAAGCGTCAGGAAGGTGTGGTTCAGCTCCTTCAGGAGCTTGCCCGTATCAAAGAACTCCTGAACAGCCTCAAGGACCGGAACCTTTAGGATACCCCAATGGCGCTTGTAGAAACCACCGGAGAACCCGTCCGGCCCAGGAGCCTTGGAAGCATCAGCCTGCATCACAATCGCCTCCACCTCCGCCATCCGGATAGGAGCCATAAGCAGACTATTGCCGTACTCCGTAATCACCGTCTTCGTAATCAGCTGCGAGAAAACCGAGGGATAGTCCGTCTGATGATAGAGCTCAGAGTAGAACTGGACAGCCTCCTCCTGGATAGCAACCTGGTCGGTCACAAGACGCCCGTCCCTGCCAATCAGTCTCTGAATACGGTTCCGGTGCTGACGCGCCCGGATGACATCATAGAAGAATTTGGTGCAGCGATCCCCATCCTTGAGCCAGGAGCATTTGGCCCGTTGGGCCGCACTAATCTCCTGCTGAAGCCTCAAGGTGTTGACCTCTGCAGCCAACTTCTTCTCTCTAGCCGCCATCTCCCCACTCATCATGTCGCCCTGAAGCTCTGACTGCAGGTCTCTCAACTCCGCCTCCTTCTCCTGTAAGGAAGTCCGGGGAAGCGCCCTCACCCAGTCTCTGATGGCGCGTTTGGTTTTCTTCAGCCTGTGAACCATACAAAACTGGGCAGTGCCGACCGCCTCCTGGCCAAGACCTCCCGCCACAGTCTCCTCATAGCCAGCCGATAGGAACCAACTGTTGTCATACCGGAACGGACGGGCTCTCCATCTGGGACTCTCCACGAAGCGCACCAGGATCGGCGAGTGGTCACTGGTCCCCGCAGGGAGCCCCTCAGCCACAGAGGAGGGGAAAAGGCGGAACCAATCACTGTTCCCCAAAGCACGATCCAGCTGGCATGCCACCCTGCTCACCTCCGCCTTGTTGTGCCAAGTCCATATGTGCCCTATCCTCTCCAGATCCCTGAGCCCTGACTGGAGCAAGCAAGACTGAAAATCTGAGAGGATCTGGTCCGGGACCGGCCGCCCCCCCAACTTCTCTCCTCTGTATAGCGTAGCATTGAAGTCTCCCATAATAAGAAGCGGGAGATGTCGATGCAGCGCTAGAGAACTCAGCCTGATGATGTCCTGCCACAAAGTCTCCCGACGTCTCCTGTCATTGTGCCCGTAGACGGCACCCAGAAGGAAACGGAACCCCCCCTTGTTGGTGAAGGAGATAGCCACCAGCTGGTCAGACATATAAACCTCCTCTCCCTCCCAACTAGCTCCATTCCATCTAACCCAGATCCTCGCCATATCACAGAGACCAAGGTTGTGAAGCTGGACCCAGTCCGTAGGAGTTCTACGGGACAGAGTTTTCGCCCCCCTGATCTTAGTCTCTAGTAATATCGAGATTTCACACTGTTCCCTCCTCAGCACCTCACTTTGACTATATATATATATATATATATATATATATATATATATGCAAAAAAAAAAAAAAAAAAATATATATATATATATATATATATATATATATATATATATATATATATATATGCAAAAAAAAAAAAAAAAAAATATATATATATATATATATATATATATATATATATATATATATATATGGAAAAATATATATATATATATATATATATATATATATATATATATATATATATATATATATATGCAAAAAAAAAAAAAAAAAAAAAAAAAAAAAATATATATATATATATATATATATATATATATATATATATATATATATATATGCAAAGTTGCTACATATAATTCTATGAACCTTTTCATTTATGGTTATAACCTTCCAGGTATATGACAATAATTTCATAAATTTTAAGTACTGAAAAAGATCATTTTTACCTCTAACTTCAGATTTTTTGAGTCGGAAGATGTTACTGTTGAAGTTCTTGCAGGTGATTTCTTCACCAATCTCGTTCTCAAAGTATACTCTCTTTCCGGCTTGTCTGTAGATTTGGAGAACATTGCAACAGAAGTAACAGAACTTTGTTTAATTGATGAATTCCTCGAGTTCTGCTGAACAGACAATTGGGTCCTTTTTATTTTTGCAGTTCTCTGTTTGACTGCTTCATCCACCTTTAAGAACAAAATCACTGAACTTAGTAATTGAATACTGTTAAACAATGGCCAAATTGTGCTTACCTTGAACTTTTTCTCATCAGCCTATACAACTTTCATGTCAACAAAATCATGTTAGATTAGCAACTAAGCATTAGTCCCTTGGATTAGATACACTATTTCAACAACTTGGTCAACTTAGGCAAACAAGTGAGAGACTGGTCCATTTCGCTTCCATATAGTTTATCATCATCCATCCGAGACATCTCCCATCAGAATGGGTCAGCTATGGATCATAAAGTTCCATAAAGGATTTGTCAGTTTTTAGGACCAGATGTCAACTTGTGCCAAATTCCAAGCCAAGGTAGCTATGAGGAATGAGAGGAGGATGCCATAAAACTTAGGCAACCAATTGGCAGGTAGATTGACCTACCTTTTAGATATGCAGGTTAAGCTCATGCAACCAACAAGCATCCTCCAAGTTCCCTGGTACTATAAAGAGGCTAGACAAAGAGAGAAGATGATACAATTTTCTCTAGGGAATTGCATTCATCTGTAATAGACACATGCAAACAAAAAGTGAAAACTGGGAATGACGATCACATTTGCATTTCCATAGTTACTTGAGCTAAATCTTGTTCAAGTACTTACCACAGTTAGGGTCATGTTAAGAAATGGCAGTGAATGGTGGAAATGCCAAAGGGACAGGACACGAAAATCAGGAATCAGTGTGGCAGAAATAGATGGGCAAGAGGGACAGAGATGGTGGGAAGAGACTACAAGAGTAGGGTCACAGGTAAGGATGATAACAACTCTTGTAGGGTTGGAAGAATGCGTCATTGCAAATATAATGTAGTGAAGAGTGAGAAGGTACGATTATGTAAGAGCAGTGGCGACAAAAGAGGTTCCTTGACATGGATGAGAAGTTAAAGATAAGTTTGAGTGCTAATACCTTTCCAGTAGATCACATACATTTATACAGTTACGTAAAAGCATGAATCCTGATATAGTGTTTTACGGGCCTATACAAAGAATCATGTAACATGAAGACTGAAGAGATTGACTAGTTTGATCTATCTAGCCCATCAAAAGAAAAAAGAACAATTAAGAGCATCTAAATATTTTAGAAAAAAGAACAATTAAGAGCATCTAAATATTAGTTGTCAGAGTTAGACGTGCTTTTTTCCGTGTCGAGAGGTGAAGTTATAAGAGAGAAACAATGGTTTGTTATTATACATACTAAAGACAATATATAAATTAGCAAAAGGGAGGAAAAAGGGGAAAAAAAAACATATAACTTAGATAAACATCAGCTGCAGAATCGTACCTTGAGAGAAGCTTTTTGTGTTTTCTTTAAGCTGTGCACATTCTTTCTCTCAACTGTAGAGCTACTAGATGAGATGACACTGTTTTCATGTACTTCCTCCACAATAATATCTTCCCTTTTTTCAAGTAATTCCTCTAAAATCACAGCCTTATTATCAGGCTCTGGTTCTACAACTATGCACAAGTTATCCTTATTTGATGGCTTGATATGATGTTCTGCTTGAGGTTGAAGTGTTTGATAAAGATCCGATAGTTCAGAAGAAGGGTGTAGAACTTTCTCATCAGTATAAGATGTGCATTCTATTGGAAATTCAGGAGGCGAGATTTCTTCTTCTTGTTCATCCTCCACTGTTTCATGATCATCTGAGACAGCTGGTGACTCATCATACCAAGCAAATTCAGGATGTCCTTCATTATTGGGATCCACAGGTTCTTCAAGATAATCCGTTTGCTGGTCAATGTGTTTTCTAGTACCCTGATATTCACCCTCTTCTTGATGCTCTAGAGAAGCCTGTGGCAGCAGAAGGGGCTTCTTCTTGAAGTGAGCTTCAAGGATGGCTCGCTTTTGAGTAACTGAACCAGGTGTATAACATTTCTCAACCTCCTCAAGGTACCTATTGTGAGAAAATGAAGACCTCCTTTCCCAGGATAATGACTCAACTTCGAATCGTCCAAATGATATGGAACCACTCCGAGAAAGATCAGACCGCAAAAAATCCAGAATATTAGAAATTAGAAGAGAGCAGCAAGGGGCTGTTTGGATAGATGTAACTCTTTGAAAGTGCAAAAGTGGCACTTGCAGCAAGTTGAGTTTCCATTGACTTGCGGCAAGTGGCACTTTCCAAAATGTGTTTGGATGAAGTAACTTTTGTCTGCTGCAAGTGAAAGAAAAATTGGTTTGGTGTTTGGATGGTTGTTGTAAGTGACAAAAAAGTAGTTCGGTTGTTTGGATAGTTGAAAGTGGAAGATTTTTGGAGATATGGTAAACATAGGTATGCTTACCCCCCCCCCCCCCCCCCCCCCACCAAACTACTATTATTCATTATTATTTATTTTGTATTAAGGAGAAAATTAATATTAATATTATTATTATTATAATCAATAATTAAATAAATTACTATTATTAAAGAAAAAAATTATTAACAATCATAATAAATTAATTAACATAATTAAGTTTTCTAATTATATTAGAATTATTAAATATATAATTTATAATTAAATTATTAAATATATAATTATTAGCATAAAGAAAAAATATATATATAATATATAATTTATAATTAAATTAATTAACATAATTAAGTATCTATCTCTCATATCTCTCTCTCTCATATATAATTA
Organism: Iris pallida; assembly: GCA_029216955.1. NCBI lineage: Eukaryota > Viridiplantae > Streptophyta > Magnoliopsida > Asparagales > Iridaceae > Iris > Iris pallida. Next base: position 1,337,386 of record JANAVB010043017.1, read on the forward strand.
AATTATTAAATATATAATTTATAATTAAATTAATTATGTTACTTAATTATGTTCTGCCTAGCGAATGTTCCGTGGGGAGAGAAGAAAAAAAAAATTCTAATAATGTTATTAGAAAACTTAATTATGTTAATTAATTAGGTGGGGAGAGATGAAAAAAAATAAAAATAAAAATAAAAGCCACCTTCTCTCCCCACCTACCCCCACAGCTTCATCTCTCCCCCTCTCTCTCTCTCTCTCTCCCCCCTCTCAACAGTCCCGCTCTCCCCACCTACCCGCCGCCTCCAGCCCTCCTCCCTCCGGCTCCGCCTCCTCTCGCCTCCCTTCTCCTCCTCCTCCTCCTCCTCCTCCTCCTGTCTCCGGCTCCTCCTCCTCCTCCTCCTCCTCTCGCCTAGGCGGAGCCCCACGGCCCCACGGCCCCACGGCCGGCCGAGGACAGCCCCAGCATTTTTTTTTTTTTGGTGATGTTTTTTTTTTGTTATGTTTTTTTTTTTTTTTTTGTGAAGCTCACGGCAGTCCCGTCCCAGCAGATCCGGCCACTTTCACCGCACTTCCTTCACAAAAGTGAAGGAGGTGGAAAGGGAAAAAATTGGGGGGGACAAGAAACTGCACCATGTCGGAATGGGACACCCCCCGCGTCCACCTCCTTCGAACCAAACAGCGGAGGTCGACGAAAGTCGGTTGAGTTTCCGCAGAAACTCAAAAAACTCCTCCACCTCCTTCGAACCAAACAGCCCCCAAGTGCAACAATACAGACCACTATGTTTTTTTTCAAATTTTATTTTAAGGAGGAAACTGATAAAGTTAAGCTGAAACAGTGACTATATATATATATATATATACCAACGCTTACAATGTTATATAGCAAGTAAAATAGGCAAATCATACTAGTTTTCCTTTATTATTATAAGCATATTTTATTTTGAAATCAGGATAAGTGATCTATTAAGAGTACTAAGCCAATTATTAAAAAAAATGTATCATTGACATGAAATACGTAATATACCGGAAAGTTAGGATAAGTGATCTTTTAATGTACTTGTAGGCATATAGTTAAGCATAAATGCTTTTTTTTTTTTCATACATGATACTAACATAAAACATGCACCGGAGAGAATTACAAAGTTGAAATAAGTTGGATTGGGGTAAATAAATTATTCTAAAAGGGCTGATGCATGAACATAAAAGAACCAGCCCCATCTATTAAGTGTAGAAGCAAACTGCAAGTCAGATTAGAATACTGCCAGCAAAGCTTAGGGAATAGATGACATTGCAGACTATTGACAAATGAAAAATGTATTCCAATAACCACTAAGAGTTTAATTATAACAATCGTGCTCAACTAATTGAACTTAAGGAAGCAAGTAAGTAGGACTAGAACCTGAAAACTAATGCAATTTTCAGTTTCCCCTGCCATGTTATGTCAAAGAAGAGTATTTTACTTGTATCAACACCTGCATACACCACAAAACAACAGCTAGATTTAGTAAACAATCACAATCCTTCAATTCAGATCTTCATTTATATACGAGTATCAAATCCTCAAAGCTCTTTAAGTCATGTGAAGATCAATATTTCAGCTTACAGAAGTAGGAAATCTTGCAAAATAAATTAGAAATTTGCGAGTTAACTAATTAAATACTTGGAGGAGGTGGATGAACAGTTTCCCCATTGGCCCATTCATTAAAAAATTTATACCACTTTTTTAGGCTTTTCCTTTATATAAACAAATAGGAAGGTTTTTTTTACATTACATGGCACATAATGCACTGACACTCCAAATATCGGTGCCATGTCCACGTCGCGTTGCGTCATACGCGTTGTGTCATACACAACATGGATACTCCAAAACGCACCAGGACACTCCAAAATCCATGCTCGTGTCTTGCTTGCTGTGTCCGTATTGTCGTATCGTATCCGCATCCGTGCAACATAGTCTACCACTAAAAATGCTCAACTTGAACCAGCTCAAATATCAAAACCAATCAGCTTTATCTCTAGGAAGCATGGACACCTGAAAATCAATGTCGTGTTCATGTAGCATCATGTCGGACACATATCACACACTCCAAAAAATACAGTAGGACACGCCATTGGGTTTATCTCTAGGAAGCATGGACACCCGAAAATCAATGTCGTGTTCGTGTAGCATCGTGTCGGACACATATCACACACTCCAAAAAAATACAGTAGGACACGCCAAAACGAATGGCGTGTTCGTGTCGTGCAACATAGCCCTGCCCTTTCGCAGAAAATTCGTCAACGAATTACAAAATTATTACTCAAAATCACCCCCAATTTGGATAATTTAGAGAGAAGCAAGCACACTGAAATATTATGGAACAGAATTTACAATGAAATACTAACTATTTTATTAATTTCACAATAATTACGCTCATTTGTTAATCATTTGAACAGCTCAAACACAAAGGAAAATATCCAAAAAACGAGAGGAAATTCTTTCTTGCAGCATCTTAAATCCTTCGCTCTAATCAACACAAATAATAATAAAAAATATGAAAAAATATCCAAAATTTTACAGAAAAATCTCCAAAGACGTTATGCAAATAAAGAAGTCAAATAAAGAATGAAAGAAATATAACCTAAGAGAATGAGAAACCCTAGGTTCAGTAGAATCCACCATTTCCTGAAGAGACTTCCCTGAAGAACCGCCAAACTCGTCGAAACCGAGCTTTCCACTCGAACTCTTCAAAAGTTAGGTTGAAATTGTCTCAAAATTACAGGAAAAATTCGAATCTACTGCGTCTTGATCAAGACTAGAGTTGAGAGAGCACTATCAAGTGAGAGAGAGGAGAGAGCTCTCGTCTTTGTATATTTTCTTTTTCTTATTTAGCGTAACGCCGTCAGTTATCTTTTGCGTTAGACTTGCATAATCTGACGGTGGAAACGGATTGGACGTCACATCCGTCCGTCCGTTTGCTGGACTTTAAATTATTAGTCGTCAACTTAAGGGTCTGTTTGGATAGCAAAAAAACCGCGGTGAGTGGAGTATTTTGCTGCAGCTGGCCGGAGCTTGCGACAGTTGCAGCGTTTGGCTCGCGCGAGAATCGATGTTGCAGGTGTCTAATCCATGTCTAAAGAGAGAGAGAGAGAGAGAGAGAGAGCTTATATATATATATATATGGGAGCGGATCAAAAGTCCTTCTTAGAAAATTTTTCAAAAAATTCTCTCACTCTCAGTCGTAATTTAAAGTTAATATTAATATTAATGTTAATGTTAATATTAATATTAATATTTATTTTTATTTTTATATTAATGTTAATGTTAATATTAATTTTAATGTTAAGTTTAATGTTAATTTTAGTATTTAACATTAATATTAACATTAACATTAAATTACGGCCGAGAGTGAGAATTTTTTTTTTTTGGGGGGGTGTTTTCTAAGGGGGGCTTTTGGAAGCGGATCAAAAGCCCCCCTTAGAAAACCCTCCAAAAAAAAATCCTCACTCTCAGCCGTAATTTAATGTTAATATTAATGTTAATGTTAATATTAATGTTAATGTTAATATTAATATTAAATACTAAAATTAACATTAAATTTAACATTAAAATTAATATTAACATTAACATTAATATTAACATTAACATTAATATAAAAATAAAAATAAAAATTAATATTAACATTAACATTAATATTAACATTAATATTAACATTAAATTACGACTGAGAGTGAGGAGTTGCAGCGTTTGGCTCGCGCGAGAATTGGCGTTAGAAGACCTCCCAAAAAATTCCCTCACTCTCAGTCGTAATTTAATGTTAATATTAATATTAATGTTAATGTTAATATTAATATTTATTTTTATTTTTATATTAATGTTAATGTTAATGTTAATATTAATGTTAATCTTAATATTAATTTTAATGTTAAGTTTAATGTTAAGTTTAGTATTTAACATTAATATTAACATTAATATTACGGCTGAGAGTGAGGAAATTTTTTGAGAGGTTTTCTAAGGGGGGCTTTTGGAAGCGGATCAAAAGCCCTCCTTAGAAAATCCCCCCAAAAAATCCCTCACTCTCAGCCGTAATTTAATGTTAATATTAATGTTAATTTAATATTAATGTTAAATACTAAAATTAACATTAAACTTAACATTAAAATTAATATTAACATTAATATTAACATTAACATTAATATAAAAACAAAACTAAAAATAAATATTAACATTAACATTAATATTAATATTAATATTAACATTAATATTAACATTAAATTACGACTGGGAGTGTGGAGTTTTTTTGGGAGGTTTTCTAAGGGGGCTTTTGATCCGCTCCCTATATATATATCTATTCTACTATATAATAGGAAAACTTAGATGGTGAAACTTTTGAATTCCGAAAATATCCTTACATACTTATACTAATTAAAAATAGTTCATTAATTTTAATAAAGACAACTTAGTAATTAGGAAGACTACCTTTTGGTCTTCCTAAAGAGTCTTCCTAAACTAATTAAGAAATATTAAAATACGTGCAAGGCACGTGCACATATGCTAGTATATATATATATATATATATATATATATATATATATATATATATATATATATATATATATATATATATATATATAATTGGGGGGTAACCATACCTAGGTTTACCACATCTCCAAAAAAAACTTCCACTTTATACTTACATATCTATCCAAACACAAAACCTTTTTTTTTTCCACTTCCAGCAGACAAAAAATATTATATCCAAACACATTTTGGAAAGTGCCACTTACATAACTATCCAAACACCAAACCAATTTTTTTTTTTTCTTTTCCACTTCTTGCAGACAAAAAATATTATATCCAAACATATTTTGGAAAGTGCCACTTGCTGCAAGTCCACGGAAATTCAACTTGCTGCAAGTGTCACTTTCACACTTTCAAAGAGTTACATCTATCCAAACAGCCCCTAAGAGTGACGGACATCAAAAAAAAAAGAAATTAAAAGTGACGACGATCCATCACCTACACGTGGCATTAGATGATTTTCATCATTTTTTTTCATCATCGAGTAGTCATTGGTTTTGCACGCAAATAATTTACTACTAACTAGGAGAGTGGACGTAAACAAATTTTGTTAAAAAATAATTTAAATTATAATCTGTTATAGATGATATTGTCGTAAATCACTAAAAAATAGTTAAAAAATAATTTAAGTTAAAATTTGTTATAGATAATATTGTCACATGGAATCGAACTGACAAACAAGGGATAATGTCTTCCATCTTAATCACATGAGTTAAAAATGTTTGGCTACAGATTCATAATATTATGTAGTTAACCATTAGTTAGAATTTATTTAATTTTAATTTTTAATTAGGTAATAATATACATACGACTTAAATGGCTTATTTTTAGCCATTTTCAAATCTCCTTATAAAGAGTAGAGATTATGTGCAGTTATGTACTACATTCTTATTATAGGCTTCCCATCCATTGTAGCAAACAATGGTGCCGATATGTAGTACCCCGTGTTTTAAAAATCGAACCGGTCAGTTCAACCAGTTGACCTGTGAACTGGTAGCTTTTTCGATCGGATCAGTGTTGACCCACAATTTTTTTCAAAAATTGGTTGAAAATAAGTTTTTTTTTTTTTTTTTTTTTGGAAAAAACCAGTTTTCAAAAAAAAAATTGAACTTGGCCACACTGGTTGAACCACCTGGTTGAATCAGTTTGACCCAACCCATTGCATTGTCAGGTTCAATCTCCAGTCCAGTTTTAGAAAAATTGATGGTACCATTTGCGCGAATCTTAAGGGACACTGAAATAAGCTTTGAAAATCTGAAGAAGCACATCTACGGTTTGTTTGTTAAATGTGGAAATATTTTCATTTGAGTAACAGTACTTTGTGGGAACAAAAGTTTAGCAGCCATAGCAGACAATATCTAAACTCGAGTCCATAAAAGTGGTAATCTTTTGCTAAGCTTATATATAACGTTGAAGTTTTGGGGAGCAAGTTTGTTTGATTTATGATAATTTGTCTCACATTTGTTTAGAAAGTAGCCATGCTTATGTAGTAGTTATTTCGCATGTTGTCTATGGCTAACACAGAGAGAAAAGCATCAGTTACAGCAACATGATATTGACAATTTTGTGTATATAATAAAATCCAACATAAAAAAAAAAAGAGTTTGATCATGTTCACAAGTTTCCAATCACTATCAGCGGCTCTTTTAAGGGATCCACATGTGCCCTGTTTCCAAAACCACATGCTACAGCAATGAGCCAATGAATCGGAGTGGTCATGCTTGAGACGCAAGCATATGAATATAGCAACATTGTCCTTTTCTTCAGAGGGAGCACCATCTCTCCATGTGAGCAGCAGCCATACAAGAATCCAAATCTGGTCAAGCCCCCCTCAACTAAACCTAATGGGAATATGAGACACTCCATGTGCTCCATTCCCAAGTTAAGGGCATAGTATAGCCAAATATGTACGTGAAACCCAAAAAAAAATGCTTGGCTGATTAAGACCTATATCCACATAATATACATCAACTATTGGCGTGGCGTGCCAACAATCATGCAGTGGTGGTGGAATCCATCGATTTAATGGTCCTTCGGCACCATTTTGCCGTATCTGGATCAAATTTCAACTCCCAAGTAGGCCAATAGTGAAGATCTTGCTTCAGCGTCAGCACTCTGGGCTTCCCGTTCAAGTGGACTGTCCTTACTCTCACAAACTCTCCATGTTCCAGCGCCTGTATTGTAGAGTAGATAACAATTGAGTATCGATTTGAACAAGCACAAGCCATAAGAAGAAGAATGTAGATCTGGAGATCCTGCAGGAATTGTGATTTCAGCTTGAGCTGGACCACGTCTAATTTTACAATTCTTGATAATTATGATGATAATTCTAAATGATCTAGGAACCCAAGACCATGTACTTTGAATTTTCAAAGTAGTAGGATTAAATGAAATCATTCCATTGTGATTTCACAATGATTGATAGGCTTGAAATCATATTGATGGTAGAACCAGGAGCTTTTTTCATTGTAATATGAAACCTATTAGAAGTATGGTATATATATATATATATATATATATATATATATATATATATATTTTTTTTTTTTTGGAATAAGGTAAAATTTTATTCCTCGCGAATCGCGGTATAGGTAATACGGTACAAAATCACACAGACTCCCCAATGACTCAGTATGGTATATATATATATATATATATATATATATATATATATATATATATATATAAAAGATGGGCTGAAGCCTTAAAGGACAGCAAGTGGGTGTTAGTGGTGTGAGGTATCACATCCAAATAGCATATGTTGTATTTAAATTTGTTGCAGAGTTCGATACTGATTCTTTTTGTTCAAGTAGGTGAAAAAAGCTGGAAGGATTTCTTTTGCAATAAGCACTATATAATTACAAATTCAACAAGTATGAGGTAACATGGAATTAGGAACATACCTTGACCACTTCCAAAAAGGTTTCCAGATCTGGCGTAATTTTTCCATTTACTTCAACAATCCATCGGCAGGACTGAAGACCATATCTATGTACCGGACTACCATGGCACGTTCTATGTACATAAAAAGAAAATAGGTTATTCCTGTTCCAGGAGTTCAAAATTCAAAATACAGGATTGTGGTGTATAAAAGAGAAGCTTTAAAATAGAAATTCTGAAGGAAAGCCTCCTCCAGAGGTTGCTCAACTTTAATAACATCCCTTAGGAGCTGACAAGTTTCAGATTATAGCTTTGATTCGTAAGGTTTTCCTACAAAAAATGATTAAATTACCAATACACACGTGGCAGAGACACGCAGACAGTTCCTTCAGGAACTATTTTCAACAGGTAATTGCTATTGTTGGTAATAAATATAAAAATACAAGTAAACTAGAATCACCACCTTGCCACATAAACACCGTGCCCTTCTTCAGGAAGAAATCCAAGGGCTCGAACTGCTGGATAGGGTTTCTGAATTACACATCCACACCAGTTCACCATGTGTGTTGTGCCACTGCCATCTCTGATATCTGTTCCTACAGCACTTTCAATCTCTTTGCCCTACAATAAAACAAAGCTAAATTCACAGGATCTCTCTCTAGAAAAGTATAAATAAGTTCAGAAGTTCACCTGTCTAAAAATTGTTATTTTGAGTTTTCCATCATTGACATCACCTGTGTCTAACTCTTGGCAAGCATTTTCTATGTCACGAAAGCAAGTGACGGGCTTCTTGTTGATAGCTAGGATCATGTCTCCTTGCTCTAATAATCCCTCAGCTAATGACCCTGCCAAACAACCTTTCACACGCAAGACTTGTCTTCTTTTTGGATCCTGCTTTACAAGAGCCTGTTGAGTATCATTAGTTAGGGCTCAATTCTTGGTCTAAAAATAAGTGAGCAAGAAAATTTTGATTTACTAACAAGTGAAAAATAGTAGAAAGTTAGCTAAAGTATATGCTAAAAGTATATACTTTTAACATAAAACAATTAGTCATTGTTTTAAAGAAATAGAAGGACACCTTCAGATGAAACTGATATCTAATAACTTAAATTTACTTTTCTTATCAAACATAAAGTTTAGTGATTTTTGCTTCCATAGTTTTGTTGTTGTTGTAATCTTTGTTGTTGTAACAAGACTATTGATTAAGAAATGAGTCAAATGACCTTAGTTAATCATGTCTACACAAGGGACTATCTGTAAAAATATTTTGTCCAAATTATGGCTAATTAGCAACCAAAAGTAAAGAGTAAAATTAAGATGGCTAGAGAAGAATGAATCTCCAAAGCATTAGAGGATCAAATGCATGTACTTTCAAAATGAGATAAACTTTACCTGTACCCAATTGTCATTCAGCCCAAAACTTCTAGCCTTAGAAAGCAAAGTAGGGTGAAGCTCGACCTCTAAAATTCTAACAAGAGGCATTAGCCTCTTTATGCCATTAACTGAAAGAAGGGGCTCTGCTGCATGACAGACGATCTTGTCAATGACCTCACTGATTGCATAAATTGGTATACCTCTGAGAAATTGCTGATCCACAGAACTACTACCACACTTGATCTGCAGACAAAAATCATACAATCAAAGCATGATTGATATTTAGTTATTGGTACTAAATAGTTAGTACGGACCTGAGTAGAAAAGCTGGCCACAATGCTTGGACCCTTCCTTGTGCATCAGTTAGAACACCCGAAAAATTACTACCAAAATCTAAAACAAAAAACTAATTACTGCCAACAGAAACAGGATATTTTGAGTTCCCCAATAATATGAGATTGACTTAAATTACCAGTATCAAGCTCTATGACTTCCATATTGGTGGCGCGGTATCGTGGACTTTTTGAAGATCCAATATTCAGTATAGTACAAGGGTTTGTAACAATTGATTTTCTGGATGTTACCCGTAAACTTCCATTCAATCCCACAAGATAAACAGAATCTCCTTGACGTAATGCAGGTTCTGCATTGAATAGTTTAAATTGTTAGCATAAATTTTTTTTTGTCATTTTGACGATTTGAATCCATCACAAACACAAATGAATTTCACATGAAAAATGGACATGCTACAATAGAATGACACGAGTTTGGGAACATAATTAATATAACCAAGGGAAACACAGGGTGTTTAGATTTTAGACCACTTAATGGGCCTTAACAGCCTTGGTCTCCTATTGCACCAGCCTATATTGCACAGACATGGGAAAATGGTGCCCATATCCGTATCATGTCCATACCCATATACACGCCTGTATTCATGCAACCTAGGTGATTACACTGAACATATTTGAAAATGCCCATATACTGTACCCGTATCATGTCCATACCCGTATCTGTGTCCGTACTCGTGCAACATAGGCACCAGCATTCAGTGAGCCAATCTTGTTCAATTACATCTCTGAATGACTAATTAATAGATCTGACCAATTCAGAGATGAAACTATTTCTAAATTGGTAGGGGATCTAAAGCTCTTGTAAAATGCAGAGTGAAATATCTTTATATGGAAAAAATGTCCTCAAGACAACATCTTAATTCCATGACCATCCTTTATTTCTCTCCTTATCTCGCGCTTCAGGAACACAACAAAATCAGGCACAGGCAGGGAGGGGCAACAGAGAAGCACAGGTTAGGAGGGCCCTATTGCAGGTCAAGCCTCCTCCAATCTACTTGAATTCCCTCCACCCTTTCTCTTCCCTGAACTGACTAGCCAGCCTGGCAAGGAAGAGATCAGATCTGGCCGATCAGCAATTGCAAAATAGCCCATGACCAGGCTGGCTAGCTCCTCACCCCATCTACCCTCATATGTTGGTGCTCTGATCAATTTGGCAGCTGAGAGGGTATCCCCAGAGGAAGGGCCGAGAAGGAGAGGGAAGAAAGAGAATGCTGATTAAAATGTTTTTCGTTACAAAAAAAAATCTATATTTTAAAAATGAAAGAATGAAAAATCTATAATTTTTTTAAGATATTGAACATGTTATCTTGTGGGCACAAAGCTCCTCACCCCATCTACCCTCATATGTTGGTGCTCTGATCAATTTGGCAGCTGAGAGGGTATCCCCAGAGGAAGGGCCGAGAAGGAGAGGGAAGAAAGAGAATGCTGATTAAAATGTTTTTCGTTACAAAAAAAAATCTATATTTAAAAAATGAAAGAATGAAAAATCTATAATTTTTTTAAGATATTGAACATGTTATCTTGTGGGCACAAAGTGACTCCTAAGATCAACTTTAAAATTCAATAGAAGTAGGAAACAACATTGTGTCAAATCAAACATGTACCTGGATATCACTGGGTTTTGGTAGAATAACTTTTCTGTGTAATCTCTGCTTTGAATGTGAGATAAATTCATGGTCAGAAAACATTTTCTATGTCTAGATTGTTAATTTAAAATTTATAATTAGTTATACATATAATAAAATATAAATGATAAAATATATAGTATCACTCATTGCCCTTTTTAAAACTTAACTTGGATATATAGCTGAGAGGTATAACCAGAGAGGTGGAGAGGAAAGAAAGAGAAGAAGATAAAACTGCTTGCAAATATATATATATATATATATATATATATTGGCTAGAGCGGGGGGCTCATCTAGGGGAGGTCGAGCACACTCCTAAAATGAAAATGAAAAAACTATGGTTAAAAACAAAAGTTTACCTTCAAACATTTTATATGGCCCCATATTAGCAACTAAAGTTAATTTTAAAATTCATTAAAAGGAGCTAACAATAGTGTGTCAAAGGGAAACAAATTTGGGTATCATTGAGTTTGCGAGAAAATATTTTCCTTATAATTTTGTGCTTTGAAAATTAACTAAAATAAACTCATGAGCAAACGTGCGTTCGTGTGTATATCTATACAACAACAACAAACAAACCTTTATCCCAAATTTTTGGGGTCGGATGTTCGAATCATTTTCTTCCATTCATCTTTGTTAAGGGCCATGCCCTTTGGAGCACTAAAAAAAAGCATATTCTACTTTAAAATCCCAATCCATGTTCTTTTAGGCCTACCACTAGTCCTAGCAGCTCCTATAAGGACTATATTATCACTCATCCTTACTGGAACATCTATTGGTCTAAGTAACACATCCAAAGTCCAAACCATCTAAGACAATTTTATTTCACTTTATCCTCAATTGACGCCACCTCCGACTTCAGTCAAATACGCTCATATTTTTCAATGTATTACCACTCATCCATTCTAACATTCTCATTTATGTTATATTATTTTTTTATACATGTTTCTTCCCAACAATCTGAGCCATAATTATTATAATTGTCTTATATAATTTTCCTTTCAACTTCAATGGTGTTCCTATCACAAAGTACTTGAGAAGTACTACTCTATTTGAACCACCATGTTTTAATTCTATGCATGAATCCTTCACAATTTCTCTGTCATGATAAATGATTGATCATAAATACTGAAAACTATCACTTCTAGGTATTCTCTTGTACATCTATATATACTCCCCACCCCCCCCCCCCCCCCCCCCCCCCACCAACACACCTTCTCTTTGCCTACATCATATATTATTTTTGTCCTAATTTTGAACCCTTAGATTCTCTCTCCACACCTTTATTTTAGCATCTAACCCTTCTTCACTATCATCGACCAACAAAATGAATATTTTTGAACCCAACTTGGACCGAGGAGGTAACAGAATGATATTCTTTTGTTAATTCTACAACGGACATGGCCCTTAACAGAAATGGCCCTTATCAGAACTGAATGGAAGAAAAGAATTTAAATAGTTAACCATACAATTTTGGGATAAATGCTTTGTTGTTGTTGTTATATTTGTTCTAGAACAGTTCAGAGGGTTCGATTGGTCAAATGCACATGATCAGAAGTATCAAATAAGCCAGTCACTAGAAAACCAAAAGAAAAACCTATGTTACATGGATACGAACGCGGCAACAGGGTAGAAGTGAATTACTAGAATACAATACCGCAAATATACAACAATGAATAAATATGTAAACAACATATTAACCTTCATTTCCTAATCCAAAACCAAAGTTAATTAATGAGATGTTTAAGAAACACAAATTCAATTTTGTATAAGTAGAAATGAAAATAGAAAAAGGTAAGGCATAGGAGCGAACTGGAGGGAAAGAGAGTTTTTCATAGTTTCAAGTGAGTAGATAGACATACCAGGAAGAAGTTCAGCTGCACAGACAATGGATGCACCAGCTCCTAGAGCAGAAGGATCGTAGGCAACAAGTGCATAGTTGTGAACAGGGTGCATAAAGACAACCTGAGTGACAAAATAACTCAGTCATATCCTTTAATATTGGCCTTGACTATACAGTATAAGAAAATGTACCTCCCCAGGAATTTCAATGGGAAATGCTGCAAATGAAAGCATAACATCAGAGGCTGACACAGTAACTGTATTTCGATCAACAGCAGCCAAACCCAGAGTTTCTGAATGATATATGATAACTCCAGTTCCAGAACATTGTTGAGAGCGTATACCATCAAGCAAACACGACAGTGGCACATGCACCTATAATATGTAAATAATACAAGAAATGTTTGTAGATACTAGGATGGTGCTAGTTAAGATCAGCAGTATTATAAGCCAATCGAAGAATAATACACTACAATTATTACCTCACATATTACAAGTGTGCGCTCGATCACTTGTTCCGCTAGAGAAGCATTATTTGCTGATAATAACAGGTCATCGGAAATACCAGAACTTTCCAAGCTTGAAGGACTTTTGAGACTCGGTTCATCATGCTGATGTACAGCTCTATTTGTTAGAATATTTCCATCTACTACTGAATCCTCCAAAAGTCCCGTTTTAATGTCGAAATTGGAATCTTCACCTGATCTCAATAAGTCAACATTGCTCTCAACATTAGTCTCCACTCTAAAGCATCCCTCATCCAAATATTTGTTTCTGTGTTCATGTTTATGCTCTAACAGACTAGAATCGTCCTCTACCATTGTAGCGAACCTTGTCTTTGTATTATCACAACGAAGCTTCGAGGCTAATAGAGGAGAACCTGGTGGTATTGCAGGCCTAGCATTCCAGAAACCTGTACAATCGTTGCGAGTATATATTTGAGGAGGGGCATACCATTCATGACGATCCATTGTTACAAGGACGGACTGCAACCAGAATTGGTAGATGAAGAAATGTTGCACGGTTAACAATCATAACCACTTGTAAGGACATCCAAGGCTATAAAGTTGTAGCAAATACAGTGAAAGTTCTTTCAAAATCTAAGAAAAGGCTGTTTTTTAACTATTGAAGGTAAACTTGAACTCATACCAAGTAAAATTACTTTTATTCCACAAATATTATGAAATGCATAGCATCGAATTAACTGGAAACAAGTAATGAAACCTTCAGCCACAAGACCATCAATATTGTTAACAAAATTGATAAAAAGTTGAGAGGTGGTGAATCCACATCTTGGATATGAAATTCATTCTATTAGTAAGAGAACTGGGATGAAATGTTACAAGAGCACATATATAGTAATCTCAACCTGTACTTCCCTTTACATCCTAGGACTCGCCATGCAGTTCTCCACTAAATAACAAATTAAAACTGACAAAAACATATAACAACAACAAAGCCTTTATCCCAAATGCTTAGTGTTGGTTGTTGAAATCCTTTTCTTCCATTCAGGTCTGTTATGGCCATGTCCTCCGTAACACTGAAAAAACCATATCCTTCATGTTTGTTTCAACATACCTCTAGTGATAGTGGCTCCTTAACTAGTATCTTGTCACTCCTCCATATAGAAGCATATAATGGTTTATGTTGCTGCAACATCTATTGGTTTACATTACACATGTTTGAATCACCTTAGACAATTTTTTTCTCAGCTTGTCCTAAATTGGTGCCACCACTCTAACTTCCCACGAATATATTAATTTATTATCCTATGTTTTAATATATTGCCACTCATCTATCGTAGCATTCTCATTTATGCTACAATAATTTTCTGGACATATGTTTCTTAATTTCCAATATTCCAATCCATAAAGCATAACAAGTCTTGTAGCCGTATTATAGATTTTTCCTTTCATCTACAAAGAATCTTATGACAAAAGCACTCGTCCGTTTTGACCATCCAGTTTTAATTATATGCATAACGTTCTTCTCAATCTCTTTCTCATGATGAATAATTGATACTAAAAATCGAAAGTTGTCACTCTTGGGGTTCTCTTTGTCCATCTATATGGAGTGTTTTAAAAGGTGTTGCCTCGACGCCTTAGGCCCCTGCCTAGACGTTTTTGATGTCATAGCACCTAGACGACTAGTATTTAGGCAGTGGGATCATGAACCACCTGCCTTGGAATGGAGGCACTCACATTGAAGCCTCGGAGCGTCAAGCCGCCTCGGGCTGCCTCAAGTAACTTTACGTGCATCGACTTAAATGTGACACGACTTATGACTCAACCCAAATAAATGTTTATAGATAGTATTACTAATTCTATATAGATATTAGAGAATTTGGAAGAAAAGATAATTATTTTCTTTTCCGATTTATTTACTTATACCAAGGTACAAGGATCTCGAAGCTTACAATGACTTCTAATAGATATTGATCTCTCTGATAAGCTTGTCTCACTCTTATCTTTTGTTTGACAATTTTTTGTTCTCTTTGGTAGAGGGTAATTCCCTCCGCTTCTAACATGCAGTTTAGGAAGTACAAACACTCCAAATCTCTCCCATGTTCATATCATGTTGGACACATACCAGATATGTCACAAACACTCTGAAATACACTAGGACACCAGATTAGGTATTAAATGTGTCATCATGTCTGAAACTTGTCATGTCGTATTCCTTGCCTATATGGTGGATTTAGGTAACATGGTTTTGTCTTCCCTAATTAGAGACTCAATTTTTTTTTACTCGGAGATACATGCTACAACTTGAGGTAACATAAGTTTTAGTAACTACATGTTTGTCTTAACCTACCTATTGCACATCATATTGAAAACTTGAGACCCTACCTAGGCCTTTCAAGGGTTTATTGCCTCTCTGCCTCGCACCTTGAGACCCTACCTAGGCCTTTCAAGGGTTTATTGCCTCTCTGCCTCGCACCGCCATAAAACGTATCTATAACTACTCCCCATCATTTTTGTGCCTTTTGGGTTAAGTTAATTTCATATACTTTGTTTTTATCATATTTTAAAATTTTTAGATTCCAAACTTTCTCTCCATACTTCCTTCGCTGCTCTCATCGACGAACACAATATCATTAGCAAATCTCATACATCATCAAACTACTTTTTGGATATGCCTAGTGTTTCATTCATAACTAGCGCAAAAATATAAGAACTTAGTTGATCCTTGATGTAAACTAAAGGTAATAGAAATGGTTTACTATCTCCTCCAATGGTTTGCACAATCATCATAATTCCTATCAAACATATCCTTAATAGTCTCAATATAGCTACAAACTTGTTTCTTCTCTAACGCCCATGACATTATCTCTCTAGGGACACTATCATAAGCTTTTGTTTAAGTCAATAAAAACCATATGTAAAATTTTATTTTTCTCTAAATATTACCATTTAACAAAAGCATGATTGAACTATATGCACTGGAAACAAATGTTATACGTCTTGTGTTTCACTGTTTCAGAAGTTTATGGAACTATAGTTACGGCAAATCAAACACCGACAAGAGGCCTTTAAAAGTAAGTAATAATACACTGTAGTTTTTGCTTTTTTCTGACCAAATCACTTAAAAGTAACAATACACAGTAGGTTTTTCTTTTTTTAGTCCAAATCACATAAAAGTAAGTAACACTACACAGTAGGTTTTGTGTTGTTTTCAGACCGAATCAGTTGTCCATGAGTCATTAAGTACTTCACTCATAAAATGATATGCTAGCAGTATAAAAGAAACTTCCACATGAAAAAGTTTAACAATAAGATAATTCCATATCTAAAGCTTTGATTGGTGTTCTTATTAGTAAGCAGGATAATTGTGATTGCTTATCATGGCTGCTTTTGCAGCTTCTGCTAGTGATTTTTGAAAAGCTGCAGCAATCCCAAACCAGGCTTTTAATGTGTCATGGAGATGTATGCAATTCCCCCATAGCATATTGTATCATCGTCTTGTTTAGACTCTTTATAGTCTAGGGAACTTGGATGATGGCCCCTGGTTGCATGAGCTTAAACTGCATAGTCAAAAGCTAGGTCTATTACCTACCAGCCAACTGGGCGTCTAGGTTTTATGAAATGTCCCTCTCATGATCATGGCTACCTTGGCTTGGAATTTAGCACCTGCATGAAGGGTTGATTGTCAGGTCGACAGGTCGATCATAAAAACTTTGTCAATTCTTGTATGGAGCCTTCTTATGCTTCATAGCAGGCCCGATTTTAAAAGGAGAAGGCTGGATTATGATGACAATAACACTAGGGAACTTGGATCATCTTAAAAGGAGAAGGCTGGATTATGATGGCAATAACATTTGTTTCCCGATTTTAAAAGGAGAAGGCTGGATTATGATGACAATATTGTATCTTCTTCTTCTAGGATGACAATAACACTAGGGATTATGATGACAATAACACTAGGGAACTTGGATCATCTTAAAAGGAGAAGGCTGGATTATGATGACAATAACACTAGTAGACTACTTTGATCTGCATTGAGGCATAATTAAAATACAAAACACCACAGAAAGCAGCAAGTGTAACACAGAAGCCTGTTCATGTAAAACAACTTTAAGAAGTGCACCCACCTTATTTCGATGCCGATCTGTATAGATAACATATTCCAAAGGAACCCGCGCACCTTTTTGTAACTTAGCAAGAACTGAGATTAGATCATCTAACTTTGATATTTCTTCTCCATCAAATTTCTTTATAATGGCATGGCGAGGAACACCTGCCCGATAGAGCATGTATCTGCAATTTGGGAGACCATATTTAGACTCCAATGTTTTTTAGAACACAAGAAGTGAGGGAATCACTACATGTCGAGTGTGGTGTACAAGACACATCAAACTGCTTATCCTACTGAAAGTTCATCGGATGCATAAGTTTCAGGAAAAAACAACAGTAAATATTCACAGAAACTAATAAATAGAAACAGATTAAAGTGGAGCACTGTTTTAATTCAGAAACAATAAAGTGATAAATGACATTCTCATTTACTCATCAAACTGCTTATCCTACAAGGACACAATTTTTCTTTCAATTTTAAACGTATCCTACGATGACAAAGCATTTGAGGAATGCTCCTTCACTTCAACCAACCATCTTTGATGCAATAAACAACTCAAACTCTCCACTGTTAATCCTAAATAGTGAAAACAATCACTTTTAGGTATCTTAGCCATCAATATGGACTACTTCATTTCTTCCTTAAGTTGTCGTAAAGCAAAATTTCATACCCTCTTCTATAAGAATCTAAATGCCCTATTACAAGGGTCCAGTTTTCTTTTAGAAGATTAACGCTCTAGTCTCATCAACTAAGACGATATCATCAGCAAATAACATACAACATAAAACCTAATCCTGATAAAATTCATTTATAACTAGTTGAAAGAGGTAAGGACTTGGTGATGATCCATGGTGCAAACCTACAAATATCTTCAATATCCTCGTAATTCTCGATATAACTACTGACCTATGTTGTACTGGGTGCTAGGCGAGGCGACACTAGGCCCACCTCGCCTAGGCACTGCCCGTCCAGAATTTTGTAGAAACTTTTTCTACAGTTGGCAGACTCGCAGCACCAGGCAGCAGCTGCAGCACTAGGTGCGGCAGCGTAGCAGTTGCAGCACCAGGAAGCAGTAGCATAATTTTGTGCAATTTTGTGCAATTTTGTGCAATTCTCATTGTATTGTTTGTATAATATCATTCTATAATAGCAAACTATAATATCATTGTATAATTTTGTGCACTTCTCATTCCACTGAGCTATTATAGTAGCCCATGCAAGGTTGTAAAAGGCGCTAGGCGGTAGGCGGGCGGCCACCTACCGCCTAGCGCCTAGGCCGCCTAGGCAGGGCCTAGGCGGCCTTCTAATATTAGGCGGTCACCGCACTGTGGAGAAAAAAAAAGGGCCGGCTTCAGGAACACTGCACTGTGTGCAGCCGGCTTCAAAACAGAGAAAGAGAAAGAAAGAAAGAAAATAAAAAAAAATGAGAAGATGTAAGAAAAACCAAAAAAAGGGCCGGCTTCAGGAACCCTAATCGGCTGCTGGAGCCTGGAGAAGAAAAAAGAGAAGATGAAGAGTGAGAAGAAGAAGAGAAGAGAAGATGAAGATTGAGAAGGTGAGAACCCTAACCTGCAGCCTGCTCCTTCTTCCTCCTGCTGCTTCTCCTTCTTCCTCTGCTTCTTCTTCTTCCTCTCTTTTAGTTTCTTTGGCTGCTGCTGCTGCTTTTTCTTCTTCCTTCTTCTCGTGTATTTTGGTATGAGCCTTTCGGGTATCGGGTTTCGGGCGGGTCCTGCACTTTAAAAAAAAAAATTCAAAAAAAAAATTCGAAACCGCCTAGGCGGCCGCCCCCCTGCCACGAGCAAGTCCGCCTAGGCGTCCGCCCCACCGCCTCGAGCGCCTAGGCGGCCGCCTAGGCCCGTCTTTCTTCCTGGCCCGCCTGGGGACCGATTCCGGCCCAAAGTTGGGCGCCACCGCGCCGCCCAGCGCCTAGGCGGCGCCTAAGCGCCGCCTAATCCCGCCTTTTAGAACACTGAGCCCATGGCAGCCCATCCTGACTTCCCTCCGCCTAGGCGCCCGCATTGCTTCCCTTGCTCGAACCTAGGCGCCCATCGTCTGCCAATGCAATAATTTCTACATATCGAGGCGACCTGTTCCAAACCTGCACGCCTAGGCCGCCTAGGCGTCGCCTGTGGCAACATAGCTACTAACAACTTGTTTTCTTCTCCAAATAGAAAAACTAATCAATATGAACTATTTCATGTCTACCTGAAGTTTTTCTAAAGCAGTAAAGCTACATTTTGTATCCACTTCTATAATAATATAAGTCCCATCTATATTAGAAGGTTCCTCTCAACGATTTTTTTAGAAGCAGCTAAACTCTCTAGTCTCTGTGAACTAACATGATATCAGATAGCATACACCTAGAACCTAATCCTAAGTCATTTATAACTAGTTGAAAGAGGTAAGGTGATCGATGATGTAAGTACAGATATCCTTAATAATCTCATATTCTCAATATAGCTACTAGCAACTTGTTTTCTTCTCCAAATAGATCAACTAATCAATATGGACTACTTCATATCTGCCTGAAGTTGTCCAAAGGTACATTTCATATACTCTTTCATCCTAATCTAAATCCTCTAGACTGCGCTAACCACTCTATAGTCTCATCAACTCTAGCAAATAACACACAACATGGAATCTAATCCTAGTAAAAATTCATTTATAAGTTGTCTGTAGAGGTAAGGACTTCATGATGATTCATGATGTAAGCCTTTGCATATCCATAATAATCTCAATAAAACTATTGGGAACTACTTTCTTCTCCAACATCCACCATAACTGTCACGACCCGCACCCACTTTTCTGGATGCGAGTGCGTCCAAGTCCAGCCTACGCCGCAATGTCGGCGGTAGTACGCTGTCTAGCCCGCATTACACAAGTGCTCATAAAATAATCATTTTATTGCTCATTCATATTTCTAAATCAATTACAAAATTTACAATATTTATATTTAACCAAATACAATGTCTCACAAAATCTAATATAACAAATCTAAACTATCTAACTAGTCTCTAGATTTTGGCCTCCAAGATATGTCTAGCTCCACCTGAAGAAACCTAAAGCAAGAGAGCAAGTCATCAAGAATCTGTAAACTGAAAAAAAATATCCAGTCAGAAATGGAACAAGCTCACCATAACACCACACTACACAATATAATATACATGCACGAAGGAAACAATAATAAAGAAAACGAACTATATGCATGACACGAAAGAGTATAACTATAACATAAAAGACAACATGGCAGTCGACTCGATGGAAAGGAAATGAATGAACTATATAGCAACAAGAGGTCACGTGTACTGTGTGTTTTAGAATACCAACATTCAACATGTGGTTGGGTTAGGAATCGGACAGTCAACACGTGCGGTATATTGATTGAACACTGTCAGACGGTCCCCTGACTGAATAAACTCTGGGCTACACTGGGGTACCACATGTCTACTAATTGTATTCTGCCACCCGACTATCTCACAAGTACATGTCCAATACGATTAACATTAACAACACGATAAACGAGAATCACGACAAACTAGAAATTAGACATGAACATGTACATATACTCTAGCGACTCTAACTCTCGTGTACAAGCAATAATCAGGATGAATCTAGAACAGTAACAACAAGAAATATGAAGATGTAACAGTGAAAAGATGACAAAAATACATGCAGCACAAAATAAAGGTAATATAATGCCATAGTGAATATTGCCTTGAGTTGGTTGCAGTTGACGCGCGGTATGATCGTGTTGGCATAGAATGGTCGTAGATGCCAAAACTACGCAAAATGATCTCAATTGATGGGACGGACCGTGCCATTGAGTCCCAGAACACTCAAATTAGGTAGGGACGATATAGGGAGGCAAGAAGATAGGGAACACTTGGAATAGTTGTGGTCAAGAAATGATTTTCAAAAGAAATCGTATAAACAAAAAATATATAACTATTTTTAGAAAATACTTTTTATTTGGAAACTATATTTGAAAATCAATTATAAATAAAATCTATATTTTTCTTTTATTCAAAATATTACAAATAATTACTTGAAAAATGTAGGAAAACAATTTATGATAAAAACTAATTTTTATCAAATATAATTTTTAAACTAAAAAGACATAACAATACAAAATAATGTAACAATATTTTAGAGCTTATAAACCCAATTTGAAAATAATATAGGACTACGCCTAATACAATATTTTGTTAAAACTACAATTTCTAAGAAATTATTTAATATACATAATTAATAAAATAGTACACATAAACAATACTAAGAGTATTATACTTGTATATATACTATTATATAATAACATAAATATATATACAACATATGCTAACTATTTTGCTAAAACTATAAAATTAAACAAAATTAAAACAAAACAAGACAACCACAGCAGGAACCCAAAAGTGGTTTCTTTCAAGAAGACTGAAGAGAGATGGAGTCCCTTCCATTGATTACTGTGGAAATGAAAACATATTTGTGTTGTCACTGATAAGAGGAAAGAGAGAAGCAAAGGAGAGAATTAGAGAGAGAATAAAGGAAGAGGGAAGAGAGTGTTTTTGAGAGAAAGAACGGGAAGAGAGGGTTTTCGGTCATGGGCGGAGAACAGAGCCCACCAGTCGGTGCATACGAGGAGAGGGCGAGCACGCGGTCTCACGGGAGCACGGCGGAGCGCGAAGGACGGCACGGGGCTCGACGAGGCAGCATCGTCGGCAGCTGCTGGCTCAGCGGAGGGTGGCTCAAGGCTGGCCCAACACGCGGCTCACTGGCCTAGAGTTCCAGCGCTGGAGGTGCTGGTGCAAGCGGAGGAAGGTGCGGAGATGTTGGCCGCGGTCGAGCCGGTCACACAATCGACGACGACGGCGGGTTCTATGTCCATATCTGGACACAAGGGATTCGGGCGAGGTAGGTGGTGAGAGGTGTGTGGTTTTCTGAGTTGGTGGTAATATAGTGTGTCGAGGCCGGAGTTGGCCGGGAAGTCAGAGGTCAGGGAGGAGGATGGTGACCAGGTGGGTTGGTGATGACGATGGCAGGGACTGTGGCGAGGAGCGGGGAGATTGGGGCGACGGTGGCAGCAGCGGTGGTTCACGACGGGGTCGATGAGGATACAACGGAGATTGGAATTAGGGTTAGGGTTAGGATTTTGGGAGATTGGAAAATTGGGAATTTGTATTATGTCGGAGTTGTCGACACGGCAGAACGAATTGTAACTATAATTAAAATAATGGAAAGGAATTACACGGACACGGTGCACATGATGATGATGGTTGACGACTGCTTGTGGAAGTTGAGAAATTGTGGTGGTGTGGAAAATAGAGGAAAAGGCTCCAGGGTGGATTAGATAGAAAATGATTGGAAATCCAATATTTCGATCAAATCTCTTTTTCTAATTTAAATAAATAAATAATTTAAACTTAGATTTGATCAGTCAATAAATATCTAATAGTTATCAAAATAGATTTCAGTTAAATCTAGAACGATCAATTCAAATATTTGTCATAATAGAAAAATACAAATAATTGGAAAAATTAGGTTTTCCTATCCAAAATAATATAGAAATGGATTTTACTATAATCTATAATTCAAAGACTAAATCAAATATTATTCTGATATTTTAGAATAATAATTCAAAACTAATACTTAATATTCAAATAATTTAAACAATATTCTTATAACCCAAATATCAAAACTTTCCACAAATCAGTTCAAAGTAATTTAATCTATATATAATATTTCATAACAATATTAATAATACTTAATATTTTCAAATAACTTGTAGATATATTTCTATACATATCAAATCAAATATATTATTATTAGTCAAAGACTATAATCAAAAAATTAAATACAAATTATAAGTTTTGATAACAAAAACAAATTTAATTAATAATTAATATTACAAAAACAATAATATTTTATAAGTTCTAAAATCTAATTTAAAATAATTTAGCCAATTACATTGTCATCCAAACATATTATGATTGCCGATTTTCTAACACAAAATATATACAATAATAAAAAATAAATAAAATTTTAAATTTTCGAGAAACATGGGGGTTACAATAACCCCTTTAGGGATCCTACAATAAGTCCTTTTTAAGTCAAAAGCATATGTAAATCTCTAAGTTTTTCTACTTAAATTCTTAGTAAGTATCCTTCCATAGTCGACCTCTTTAGATAAATACAAATTGGTTATATTGTACTACTTGTTTCCTTTGTTACTATTCGCTTAACAACTCTCCCAAAGTTTCCTTATGTGAGTCATAATCCTCGACTCCCCCATAGTTGGAACAATTTTGTAAATTTCCCTTATTCTTAAAAGTAGATACACCAAAGGTCCAAAATACTACCTCATCAATTAAGCAATTTTCTAGTCTTTAGTGTCTTCAAAATACTATTGAACAAATTTGTTGACCACATCAAAGTATCAAACCTTCGTCTCCCAAACATTTCGAAACCTCAAAACAAGTAGTCTGTCCTCAATAAAACATGAGATTCAACATATTACAAAATTCTAAGGTCGCGTGTATAATTAGGATATTATTTTTGCAGCTTTAAGAGATTCCGTACAATGAGGAAGAAACCATATTTTCAGTAATAGAAAACAACAGAAATTGTTTTTCATCTAAAGACAGATATATTAAACCAAACCAACCCAGAAAGGGCTATATATTTTCTTAAATGTAACTTAAAAACTAGTCTTCTACTTCAATAGAGAAACTAATCAATATGGACTACTTCATGTCTTCCTGAAGTTTTCTGAAGGTACATATCATATACTCTTTCATCCTAATTTAAATCCTCTCAACCACGCTTCTATTTTAGAAGTTAACCACTCACTAGTTTCATCAACTCAGCAAATAACAGTCACCATGGAGTATAATCCTAGTAAAACTCATTTATAAGTAGTCCATAAAGGTTTATTGAAGATTAATACCCATGATTCTTTTTACGTATTTCCGAACTCGAGATAGGGTTATTTCATACACTATTTCATTAGTTCTAAGATGTTTGTATCTAAACAAGTAGCATGGATTGTTGAGTCAATCACAAGATAAGCATATCTGCTAATGAACATGTGAGATGGAATAATTGGATAGCTTTATTGATACAAGGGGTGACATATATATAGTAGAGGAATATCCTTATTACTATTCTCTTCCCGATGTGGGACTAAACAATAATACTCAACACCCTCCCTCAAGCTGGAGCATAGATGTCAATCATGCTCAGCTTGTTACATAGAAATAAACTCGAGGACCCAAAAGAGACTTTGTAAATATATCAGCTATCTGATCTCCAGTTCTCACATGGTAAAATGTGATCATCACCTTCTGATATTCATCATGAACAAAGTACATGTCAATCTCAATGTGTTTCGTCCGTTCATGGAATACATGATTGGTAGTAATATGCATAGCAGACTGATTATCACATCGCATATCTGCTATTTTCTATCATGCTTCTTCTCCTAGCTCTTGTAGAAGATGCAACACACATAATACTTTTGCGGTGCCATAAGCAATGGCTCAATATTATTCTTCCGAACTTGATCGTGAGCCCAGACTCTGCTTCTTGCTCTTCCACGATACCAAGTTTCCACCAATGAATTCTGAATATCCGGATGTAGATCGTCTATTAGTAATACTTGCACCCCATTCCGCATCGGGAAAACACTCGAGATAAGTATGCTCCTTATTCTCCATCAGAATTCTTTTCTCTGGATTCTGGGCTACATAGCACAGGATTCTAAGAACTGTCTGTCAATGTAGAACTCGTGGAGAAGTCATACATATACTTGCGACATGTACGAGAAAGAAATGTCTAGACGAGTTATGACTGTCAAGTAGTTGAGTTTTTCAACCACTCGACGATACTGATCCAAATTAGTCATCAGTATCCCCTCATCAGGGAATAACTTTACCCATGGATCCATGGGTGAAGTTGCTCCCTTAGTTTGCATCATTCCTACTTCAGTTAGAATGTCAAGAATATATTTCCGCTGAGACATTACAATGTCTCGCTTTCCCCTTGTGACTTCAATGTCAAAAAAGTACTCAACGATCTCATATCTTTGGTCTGAAATTGGTCACTCAGAAACTTCTTCAGCCCTGCAATACCCTGACTGTCGTCTCCCGTAATTGGTTAGTTAGAATATATTTCAGTTAGAAATTGGTCACTCAGAAACTTCTTCAGCCCTGCAATACCCTGACTGTCTTCTCCTGTAATCACAATGTCATCAACATAGACATCCAGTAGTATTCTTCCAGCTGACATTTGTCGATAAAATACCGAACGGTCCTTTGATTAACATTTAACACACAAAACTGGGTAACAACATGTGTAAATCGACCAAACCAAGCACGACTGTTTGAGAAAGTAAAGGGCCTTCCGCAAATGACACACTTAGCCCTCCCTTGCAACGCACCTAAGAGGTTGCACCATATATACTTCCTCTTCAAGGTCCCAATGAAGAAATATATTCTTCACATCCAACTAACGTAGGGGCCAGCCATAGCGGACAGCTAAGGCTATGAGCACTCGCACACAAGTCATCCTGGCAACTGGAGAGAATGTTTCAAAAAAATTATCGTCGTACGTCTGAGAATATCCTTGCTACAAGGCGAGTTTTTAGACGATCAAGAGTTACCAATTTCACCTTGATTGTGAACATCCATTTGCATCCGACCGCCTTCTTACTAGTAGGCAAATCCACCAGGTACTCACGTGTGATTTTTTTCGAAGTGCTCACATTTCCTCTTCCATAGAGGCACGTCAACCAGGATGTTTGAGTTCCTTCTTTGCAGAATTAAAAGTTTGAATCACATCAATAGTAGCCACCAAGGACTGAATGTGACTCGCGAGCCTTTGTAGTTGCCAACGTACAAAGGATGGTCACAACATGCACGCTGGTTCGAGTCGGTATATTAGGAGGTGGTAGAGCAGTAGAGTTGGAGAAGGACTCGGATGATGACACATGCTTGTGGGCACTATGGATGATGCTTGTTCTAGCGGAGCAGGTGTTAGCAGATCATTGGACGGTAAGACTGACACGATAGCGGAGGGCACCAGTACGGGGGCTCCTATAGTTAAACATGGTACAATAGGAAGGTCTCTTCTGAATAAACTGTTAGAGCAGAATCTTTATGTGGATGAGGTGGTGGAAAATCGATCTCAACAAAGGTAACATATCGAGACAAAATACCGCTTCTAAGTCGGGAAAAAACAATGATACCCTTTCTAATCCTTAGAATACCCAAGGAAAATATATTTGATTGCCTTCGGGTCTAATTTAGAAATGGTAGGTCGAGTATTCCAAACATAACACAAGCACCCATAAACTTTGAGTGGCAAGGGAAATAGCATTCGATTAGGATATAACCGAAAAAAAGGAGTGGATCCAGGGAATACACGAGACGACATACGATTAATCAGATAACAAGCCGTAAGGATCGCATCCAACCAAAATTTTCTGGGAGTACGTGCATGAAACATAATGGCACATGTTGTTTCCAAAAGTAGGCAATTCTTTCATTCGCCCACACCATTTTGTTGTGTGTAAGGACATGAAGTTTGGTAAATAATGTCATGTCAAGCCAGATGACAATTGAATTTACGAAACAAATATTCACGCATTCTCACTCCGAAAACACTTAATAGAAGCCCTAAATTAAGTTCTGATTTTCGTATAAAAATTGCACCAAATATCAAATAATTCGGAGCGATTTTTCATCAAGTAGACATAGGTGACTCGTGAATAATCATCAACAAAAGACACAAAATATCTTAACCCCATAATCAATTCAACAGGATATGGACCTCATATATCAGAGTGGACTAATTCAAACGGAGCTGAAACAGATTTATCCAAAATCACTGGATAAGATGCACGATGATGTTTGGCTAGACTACACGACTCACAATGAAAAGGGATGCGAAGATCTAGTGACGGACACAATTTTTTGAGAGCTTGGATAGAAGGATGACCAGCCGACAATACAACTCAAAGGGATCTTGGCACACACTGGTACAAGAAAAAAATTCAACTCAACCAAGTATAAGCCTCCAGCCACATGTCTCCTAACAATAGCCTTTTCCGTCTTCAGATCCTGAAAAACACAACCATCATAAGAAAAAGAAGTTATTGAGCAGGGTAAATCTCGAGTAATTCGACTAATGGATAATAAGTTGAACAAGTTTCCAGGTGTATGTAAAACTGAAGTCAGTGACAGAGTGGAAGAAATGCATGCACTGCCTCTTCCACAAACGTTCACAGAACTGACATTCACAAAAGTAATATCTGACACACAAGTCACAACCCACAAATTTATATTTATGCAACATACCAGCATCAGACGCACCCAAGTCGATCACACACTGCTTCGATTTAACCACACATGTCGCTGAATATCCGGCTGTGGATCCGGATGTAGAAGATTCACTAGATGCTGATTTTGGAATTTAGCAAATTCTGCATAGGTATCTGCTGTCATTTGCACATATAGCTTAACGTTGGCAGCAGGTGCTTTGGGACACTGGCACAGAAAGTGTCCTTGTGACCACATTTGAAACACGTCCTTTGTCGGCCTCCATCACAGCCACCATCACCTCAACCACTATTTCGGCCAGCATTCTGATAACCATATTGACCACTACATAATCCACCACGAGCAGTAACCAAGACAGTTCGATCAGCAACTGCGTCACTCTTATCAAGCCCAACTATTTTCGATGTCCGTAGGATACGAAAGTGGGCTTCCATCAGAGATGGGACCCTGGTCCCAACAATAATCTGAGACATCGCAGAGTCTACATCAGGACGAAGGGAGGCAAAGTACGCCATGACATAGAGTTGTTGGCATTGTGTTCTAGCCTTATATCATATATCAGTCGTCAAGGGTAACACAGGATCCACCTCATCAGTAAGTGCCATGAAGATACGGAAGTGATCCTTATATGACTAGTCTCCCTGATCAGCTCAATAGATGCCAACGATCGAGTCATAGATGCGAGACAAATTGCGTTTGTCATCAAATGCAGTCGCAAGGACCTCCCATAACTCCTTCACCAAATTTGTATTCTGGACCATGTCCTCAATGAATGGCTCCATCGAATTCATTAACTGTGTAAACAGTCTGCTATCATCAGTCTCTCACTACTCAAATGTGGGATCAGTCTCCTTCGAGTGATTGTCAGTCAGATACTTAGACAATCGTATTTCCTGAAACGTCATCTTAACCTTCTTGAGCCACGTGGAGTAGTTGTCTAGACCATCCAACCTCCGATCGACCAGTCGAATCGAAGATACCGTTGTACCAGTGAACTGTGATCCCACCTCTGTGTTTTTGATACTGGTGCTACCAGTACTGCCGCAGTCTGTGACATCTTCAGGTTTTTTTATTTGATTGTTGATGATTGTCCCGACCCGACATTCACATCAACCTTGCCAATGCGCAATCAGCATCGCGGGACCTGGAGTGCGCATTGTTGACAGAAATTTGAATGTGGATCACACAAGTCAAAACAAATATTCGTCAAATCAAAACAAATATTCGTACAACCCAGGTTGCTCTCTGTTGGATCCCGATGTGGACACCGGACTAGAAACGGAGATTCGCACAAACAATCAAGTTTGCTCCCTGATATTTCCTGATGTCATCGTCGAGGAGCAAAGGTTCACGCAAACAATCATTGTTTACCCTCTGAATAACTCGAATTCGACTTTTTCTTTTTTTTTTTTGGCAGGGGGGAAGTCTACTAGGCTTAGGGTTTAGTTCTGGGTAGTGGCTGAGTATACATGGCTAGGGTTAGGGTTTGGAGGGGGTGGCTGGGCGAAGAGGGGGTCTGGGGTGGTCAGAGGGGGCGGGAACCCGGGGGGGGGGGGGGGGGGGGGGGGGCGAAAGTCGGGGGGTACTGTAGCAGGAAGAGATGCTCTCGAGGAGGGGGGAGGAAATTTTTTTATAGGTATAGCTATGAAACCACGTGAGATAGAATAATTTGATAGCTTTATTGATATTAGGGGTTACATATATACAGTAAAGGAATAGCCTTCTTACTATTTGTTGACACGAATCAGTCATGGTCAACTTGATTTTGATAATCGACAAAAACCTAGCTTGAATACAAAGGCATAGTTACTAGACGTAAAGAAGATTACCGAAGACAAACATCTGTATCAGACTTCTGCAGCCTCTATTGTCTAGTGCTTTTAATGGTTCAAATCAATATAATTTTACATTTTATTGAGACTAGGAAACCGATGTGAGTTGAGTCGCACTAGCAACTAAGAAATACATGACTACTCACAAAGCCTACCTTAGTCCACTTCAAAAGATTACATCAAGAAGCCCGAAATCGATCCATACATACAAACCCAAAAATTAGCCCATGGACTATACCAAATGAGCCAACCGAACTCGGTTGACCTAGTTTGGAAAATCATCGAGTTTGGAATCCTTGATTTTTTTGCTCCAACAGTCATAAAAATTCAAATAATTTGACCGAACTCTAGCCGAATTCTGTCCACAAAAACCCTATAAATAGACATGATTTTTCCCATTCCTACACACTCAATCTTTCGATCCTATAGTGGGCTATTCCTCAGAGCTTTAACTTTCTCATCTCCAAGATCAACTCCTCAGCCTTCTAGTGCCAAGTACGATCTTGGTTTAGAAGTCTGCAAGAGTTATAAGAGCTTGGTTCAACAAGTTTTTCCTTCTAGCTTTGAAGTCGCAATTCATCGTATCAAAGCTTGTGGTTGTGAAGTCGTCGTGTCCTTCGGATCAAAGCACGAGTTTGTAAGAAGTTGCAAGTCTTAGGATTAAAGCTTGTGTTTCACTTGATAGTGGATTCAACTCTGAGCAAGAGTTCCCGGGCCTGCACTAGTCCTTTCAGAGAAAAACCAGGATAAATTGTTGTCGCGTTTGCTCTATTATCTCTCATCTACTTCACTGCTTTACATATTTGCTTTACTTCTAGCTAATATTTTAATAACTATCTTGACATCTCATAATTATTGAGTTGATAATTGCTTTCAACTCACGTAATTTTCAATTGGATAGTTTGTACTGCTGCCACTCTATTCACCACCCTCTAGAGTTGCCATACGATCCTACATTATTCTCTACCGCATGTGGGACTAAACAATAATACTCAACAGATCACAAAAGTATATTGGCATGTATGCACGATGTTATTTTATACCAACTACTAAATCAGACAGAACTAGCCGCTAATGTCAGCATACTCTTGTTTTCCGAAAGAAGTGGTTGAACACAAAGGAAAACGTGTATTGATTGTCGACATATTACAACTTTATAACAGAAGCTTTATATGTAATGTCTATAACTTTTTACATAGTTCTCGGGGTGTGTGGTGATGGATGTATGATTAGCGCGCGATCACTTTGTTTCTTTGACAATTCGAATCCAAGATTGGAGCTTCTTCTCGACGATGATAAGTTCTTCTCAGATGGTTTGAAACTCTAAAATGTTGGAGGCTTGTAGCCGAGCTATGAAACGATGAGCATTCTTTTATGGGGCTTCTACGGAGAAGCTTATAGCCAATATGGCTCGGGAGAGATTGAGATCGCTTGGGATCGATTTCTTGTTGCAACCGAAAAGTTATTACCAAAAAATGGCCTTGGGGGTCTCTCATTTGTACGCGTGGAGTGAGTTCTTAGGAAGAAGATCAGGATTTAGCCGCGCCATGGGCAATTTATAGAGGAAACACCTCTGGAACCGTTTAATGGACTGATGAAAAATGGTTGGAACCATTTGAACATGACCTTTTTTTCTTTTCTTTTGGGTGGGTGGGTTGGGGGGGAGGGGGGGGGGGGGGGGGGGGGGGGTGGGTTGGCATCCATTATGTGCAAATAGGGTCTCTAATGGACTAGACATAAGACAAGGCATGTTATATATACATAATTCGGCGAAAGCAGTTGGACATGAATCTGTATAAATGGGTTGTAAGGTGTAAAAATACCTTCCAATTTTATATTAGTAAATGCATCTCACATTTAAAACAACTTCTACATACCCAGTGAAAGATTTCATTTGGCAGTTTAATACATCTACATCTAACAAAATTTTAGTATTACTACACAAAAACAAAAGAGAAGGGAAGAAAATGACATTTTGAAAAACATGCATAAGTATCTGGTAGACATATGACCCAAAAAAAACCCACTAATATATCATACATAAAAAACTTATTTGCGTTCATGTTTATATCATATTGCATGCTGTCAATTAAATTTATCATTCTGGTATTACAAATTTCATAAAGATCATAACAGAAATTTAGACTTACTACATCAAATTTTATGCACACAGGACAAGAACAAGAAAATAACGAATACAACAGCTTGGAACTTTTTAAGTATCTTTAACATATACTATCAAGTAACTAAAAGCAAAATGTCTGGGCATAGAGTTATGCAACACAAAGTTTTTTTTTTCCCTCAAAGAAACGTAAGCAAAAAAATTTAACGATAATAATTATGCAAAGCTTTTCCCTAAGAGTCAGCTTTATTAATAGTAATAACAATAACAATCAGCAAAAGAGGAAGAGGGCAGTAGAGTGTGGATGGAAGAATTATCCAAATTTTGTAGCCTCACTTGTTGAAAGTGATTCTACTGTTCTTCCTCTTAAATAAACTATCTTGGGTTCTCAAAAAAAGATCTATCTATCATCATCACCATCACTATTCTCTTCTATAGTATGTATCGAAAATAAAAATATATATGCATCACAATCAGCTGATGCTTACCCTGTCTGGGAAACATAAACTAGCCCGGTATTAAAGCGAAAATTCCGTGCCTGTAGATAAATGCAGATAAACTTGCATAAGGCGCATATCAAATAAACCTTACAATAGTTGACCATTTAATCACGATTCAGAACAATTATATGATACATAAGCATGAGGATGCAGAAAATCTGTTACAAACCCAATAATAACTGTAGAGAAGAGCAGAGCATATGATATAATACAATTACACCAAAAAAGGTTGCAAGTATTTCTTAGTCCTGAATTCTCTTAGGGATGCAACTACATCCTATGATAAGTGCAAAAGTATACTAAGAATTGCTATTGAAGGAAATTGTACCTGCTGGTAGGAAAGAGGAAGGATCACTGCACCACTAATTTCTAAGAAGTGATTTGGAGTTATAGAATGCAAATCTTGAACCTGAGATTTATGGAAACAAGCATGTTAAATAAGCCAAAACCAGCCGAACACATCATAGCAATATCAAATTCCAACAATAAAATTGAAGAAAAGAATCTCAAGTAGTTTATGTAAATAACCAAAGGGGTATCATAGGAACCTCAATTTTACCATCAGCTTTATTGTCAACGATATTCCACCCCTTTCAATATGAAAGTCAACTTCCTTGCCTACGCTATCATCAAGCAACGTCTCCAATTTAAGAAACTGTGAAACTACCTGGATAGATGCAAGGAGTACATAGAAATGAATTATTTGATCATGAAGCTTAAACCGATAACTTGCTAACACTCAAATAAAGCACAACATACCAATAGCCAGAACTCATACTTATTTGCTACAATATATGAGTTGAGTGACCCAAGGAGTAAAGTCCCCGTTCATAAAATGTTTGACTAACAATTAGATAAGTAATATGCACCAAACGCTGTTCATAATTAACTATTCAACATATTTATAATTTGGGTATTGGGTGTGAATCGGGTGGGTAGTAGAATGATGAAAACATGAACACATGCTTTTCCTCCCAATTCAGGGGGTAATGATTTAAACCAAGGTACCAACTTGATTTCAGTAATTGTTTTGGACCCTTCCTATAAGTATTTGTTTAGTCAGTTCTAACAGTTTTGCATCGTTCAGTTTCAGTAGTTTCGGACCCTCCAATTCCAATATGAAACTGCCGCAACATATTGGTTTCACCCAATAATTAAAACATGCTGGAAAAGTGAACCTATGCCTTGCCCATGGACACTGACCCGCGCACGGTCTCATGTGCACCATCACTCGGTTTACACTTTGCATGGGGTTACCCGTCAAAGTACTACTCTCGCCTATGAAAGGTTCTATGTGGTGTATGTGCAAGAAAACACCACCAATATGGACAAAGAAACAAAAAAAAATATTGTGCCGGGTAGCCCCGCACGGTACATTAATTTGCAAATACTTTGTTACTCCAATCACGCGAATTTACTAGACGATGCTAAGACAAAAGTGTTCGCGCAGTGCATGCTACATTTTGTTCATTCTGTGGACAACTCAAATTTTGCTCCAGACTATTTATGACACCACAAAGTTCACCGAAATATTTGAAAACCTTTCAGATGACATAAATATTACTCGTGATTAACCCTTCAATGACTAATTACTATCATGTAGAATATGATTCTAATTACTTGCATGGTTAGAATTTCATTATAATTATACTTGTAAAATATGATTCTTAGATCTCATGATAATATCATTGAACATGAATCATATCTAAATACATCACCATATCTCAAATTCATATTATGCGAGCTATATTTGTATCATCTAAACGTATCTAGATTGACTTGCAATAATTGTTCCACATTTTGTCAATCATTAAACATGAGACATATCTAAATACTATCATGAGATCTAAGAATAATATTCTACAAGTATAGTTAGAATCAAATTCTAAACAAGTAAATAAGAATCATATTCTACTCAAAATACGATGCAACAAGCTGCACGAGTGTCGGACCTCTAATGGTAATCTAAACGAGCTTTCGTGCAACCAAGAATTCCACCAAAGAATGCCTTATTGTTAGGAAAAGAAACGTACAGGTAGGGGTGAGCATTATTCGGTTTTGGACCGAAAACCGAACTGAATAAGAGAATTGGTTCGGTTTTTAAAAAAATCGGTTCGATTTCGGTTTTGAAAATACTAAATTTTCTTATTACTATAGGTATATACTAAATAAATTTAGGTATATTTAGTTACTATATATATTAACAAAACAAGTAAAGAAACCGAAAAATTGAAGAAACCGAAAACCGAACCGATTTAATTTGGTTCGGTTTGATTCGGTTATGGGCCAATTCGGTTCGGTTTCGGTTTTGCTTATTCGGTTTTCGGTCCAATTCGATTTTCGATTATTCGGTTCGGTTTGAACCGAATTAACCGAATGCTCACCCCTACCTACAGGTGGCGGAAGTAATTCTTTTTTTCCTATACGTAACTCTGGGTCACCCGGCACGAAAGAGTTCGTGTTTGCACCATGCATCTGATGCACAGATCTGTTGCATGCAAATTTTTCGCACACATGACCTACGTTGTTTCCTTCGAATGATCAAAGGATCGATAGGTTTCATGATAAATCCACAAATCCGCGTTCGCAATTTGTCACGACCCGATCCCAAATAATTGGGTCGAACCGGATCATGCCCAGCCTGCACCGTTGTTGAGACGGCGGCAGTAAGCTGTTCCATTAGCAGGTAACCACAACAACATCTATAATTGTCACAACTCAATATTCGGGAATTTAAAACTTTATTAAACATTGAAATAAATACAACTGGAATTAAAAGAACTGAATTCAAATAACAGAATTTTTCAAAGAAACAACAAAACTGGAAAAGAAAATCTAGCTAAGCATTCGGCTCATCGGCCTCAGTTCCTGCGTCCTCCAATGGGGACTCTGGCAACACCACGGAGTACAGAACCGGGTCGTAATAACTGTTGATTAACAGCTCAGCATCCTCAATATCCCCTAAAAATGTTATCTCCAGTCAGGAGGGAGCAAAGTACAATTCATGCTAATTTGACAATTAAAATAATAATAGAATCATGCACTTTTAAACAATTTGGAATAAATTCCAGCAGTTACAGTATTGTGATGTGAATAGGCAATGAATATGACCGGCTTGGGTTGTACAGTTGTATCCTATTGATACGATACGGCTTATCCCCGTGTGTATGAGGGGTAAGCTAATACAGTTCTAAGTTACTTTGGATGTGGTCATACTCATTACACTACTCCCCCAGTCCCCAAACAGTTACAGTAGTTACAGTCAGTGCTCTCAGAGAGAGTTCCGTGTTGCATCATGGTTTAAACTTGCAATAAAACGATTATTAAATAATTGTAAACTAACACAAAATGTACTTGCCTCAAGATGGACTGGACTTGAAGGGATGAAAACTTCGAGATGGGATTTAGACTCGTCCTCGAAATCCTACATTCGAGAAGTTGACTCAGAATTCAGGGTTACCAAGCTAACTATGCTAGTTGAAATCTCTAATTGTGTCCTAATCAATTTTAATCTCTATTTATTAAACACGAACCAAACGCGTTTATCGGTGCGTTGTAATTAATAACGAGGGAAAGATCAATTTAACTTTGTATTTGGAAAAACTCGTAGTTACCAATTTAATTGATTAAAACTTTGTATTTTCGTAATTATACATATAAAACTATATTTCTTGTTTTAATGAGAAAAACATGATCGTTGTTAATATTAAAACTTGTCAATTTTAATGTGAGAAAACTTCATTAATTTTCTATTCAAAATACTATTTATTTTTGATTTACGTGAACGCTAAAAATCAGCAAAAACCAGAAATGACAGAAAACCTATGCTACAAAATTACAGGTCACAGAGAAAAATACACAAGCTGGGCTTATGCCCATTACAATTTATTTTACATAAATTGAAATAAGAAGAAACGGTTGTTAGTTCTAAAATCTTCCTACAATTTAATTATGAATAAATTAAATAATATAAATAAATTAAATATTAATGAGTCTCAGATATTGGTCCAATCGTCATATAGGCTAATGCCTCAACGTCCGGGCGAAGCCGATTTCGTTTGCACTTAGCCAGGGCCCATTGACCAATACGGTCGTCGCCCAAAATCCAAAATATTAATATTTTCCGAAAAATCATTCTAAAAATCATTTTAAAAATATAATTAAATTTTATGGAAAATCCGACAGCATTTCCTCTATTTTGGTCAACCCAAAAACTGGGAAAGTGTGCCATAAAATCCAGTATAAATCCCAAACCAGGGAAACCCATGAATATATATATATATATATAACTAACCACAATCATTCCCAATATTAATTTGGAACGACCCGAAACGAATTCGGAAATCCGAAACCAACCCAAAAACATCACAGCACAAATCGGAAAGATCCGAAAAACCAAATTATTCACAGAATTCATTTCCGAAGGTTTCGGAAAAACAAACCAAACTAACAGAAGCTTTCCCGAAAGTTTCTCGGAAAATCCCGGAAACAAACGTAACCCAAAAATCGAATTCCTGAAGGAGATTCGTGGACCAATCTCATCATTGACACAGGAGGGACGAACTACTGTGATTAATCAGAAATTACCCAAAATCGACGGAATCCGAAGGGTTGCCTCGGACTCGGGACGCGCGAATCCGCGGAAACGAACTCGGAAACTCGTGGACAGCGCTGGACAGTGCTGTCCAGAACAGCGGGACACGTGCTCGGGGTGGCGACGCTAGGCACGCAGCCGAGCAAGGCTCTGGACGGGCTGGGTGCGCCAGAGAGGGTGCTGGCCGGGCACGGGGGCGGCCGGCGAGAACAGCGCGGGCGGCCGGGTCGGGGTCCGGCGGGCCGCGGGGTGCGCTGGAAGGGCGCAGTGGCGGCGATGGGCGCCGGGGGTCGGGGCCGCGCCGGGAGACGCGCACGGGGCGCGGGTGGCCGGGAAATGACCGGAGCTCGGCAGGGGGTCGGGGCCGTCGGCTGGAAGAGGCCGGACGGGGTCGGCGTGGAGTCGAGGGCTCGGGGAGAGGGTTTTGAGTAGGGGTTGATGGAGAGTGAAGTGGTGGTGGAGAGCTTTTGTTCTCTGGAAGGAAATGGAGAGTTGGGTTAAGAGAGGAGTTGGTGGTGGCTTGCTTAGTAATGGGGAGAAGTGATGGGGTTATAAGAAGTGGGAGGGAAAGAATGTGCTCTCTGTTGTGTAAGAATAATGTGCGGTAGAGATGGGAGTCAGGAGAGGAAAGTGAGGAGGAGAGGGGAACGTGGGGGAGGGGAGTTGGTCCACGGGTGGACCAACTCAAAGAGTGAAATTGATTTATTTTATTATTTTTTTAAATAAAATCAGAATTCAAAAGAATGGGTTAGGACCGGGTCTGGGTTTCGGGAACTGGTCCGGACTCGGGTCAGGTCAGCAATCAAAAGCCAGAAATCTATTTTGAAATTAATTTTAAAAACCCACCATTAATAATAATAATAATAGTAATAATATTAATAATAATAATAATAATAATAATGATAACCTTACAAATAAAGTTACACTACAAACCAATAATTAATAATTCTAAAAATATGGGTTTCACACAATTGATCTTTGATTCGACACGTATCATTACCGTACGATCTATTACAAGCCCGTTACGAACTTGATCAATAACTAAAATCGTGTCATACACGTGTTATAATTACTAACAAATAACAAAAAAAATTGTGATTAAGAACAATCTAATTAATCTATTAAACAACTTTTAGATTATAGGATTTATCGGTTAAGTTAAAGATGCATTAATCGCACAATCGTCCGGTCTCTAAAGGCGATCCACACAAGCGCGTCAGCAAGAAGACCAACGAACACCTTTGCCACTATCAAAATCACAAACCCACCTTATGTCTCAAAGATCTCCTCAAAGACGACAATGAAGAGCACGACTTATGCTTCTACTCCCAATTTATGCCCTCGGGCAAACTAGAAGGTATGTCAATAGAATATTGTCGGTATTTCATCGACATGTCGGTAAGTAGGTTTGGGTTTTTATTTGTCGAATCTCTTGCATGAAAGTAGCAAATAAAACTTATAATTTCAGCAAACCCTAAGGCCTATATTTATAGGCCTTGATCAATGGTAGCTTGGTAAATAATCTGGTAACCTAATTTGGATATGACTAGGAATCCTTATTCAATGTCAATCATTGATTTGATTTGATTTGATTCAAATCTTTCTAGACTCTTCTAGAATTCTCTAGATGCAATCCTAATTCTGAATTAGGATTGCTCATTAGGATTTGACTAAGCCAATATCTAAGTTGTGTCTAGTACAAGTTGTTTTGGTTGAACAAGCCAATCGGCCATGGTCAATCACCATTAGACCAAACTCGAACTTGAGCATGTCCTATATTGCCAACTATTGTGTGTAAGACTCACGAGATTTCGCTGGTATAGACATACTTAGACACACACTTTAGTTTGGGGTTTGTTCGTCCTTTTTTAGCACAATTTTGATAACGTGTGGTCATAATTTATTGAGCCCCAACGAAGAGTTTGTTGTTCGGTGTGATGGAATCCTTGGAGATCGCAAGAGTTGCGAGACCATGGATTATTGGAGCTCGCAACAGTTACAAGTTCGTAGAAATGAGACATCGAAATGTTCAATGTTCGTTAAGATATCAAATGCGATTGTTCAGGGCAATAAGTGATACGTCCTAGCAGCCAATTTGAAAGATGTTTAGGAATATCACCAGATGTAACAAGGCATTTTGATTATTAATTTGATGATATGTTATTTATCATATTTAAATTTTATTTATAATTGTTGATAATGTGATGAAGTTTCAAGAGTAGGAGCAATATATTTCGTAGTATGTGATTACTTGGATGCAATACGAATGGCTTAAGCTCTCTAAATATATGTTCATGGCCATATGTTCACCAAACGGGACGTAAGTAAAATAGGTATGTCGGTGTGCTCTACGTTAAACTTACATGAGCGCAACTGGTCTCATAAGGTGCTAGTGTAGTTGACACCATAGTGATACTATGTGTGCTTAGTTAATCGGACATGTTCAGTGAACGACCCAACAAGGATACCCTAATGGATTAAGTATGCTTATGTCATAGAGATATCCTTTGTGTCAGAAGTGCAAGTGGTCTCCAGACCTGAGATCATTACAATATCTTATGTGTGCACCAACACTTAACTATGTACCTTTAGCGAACCCAACAATTGGGACGATCATATATTGGGTGTGGAATCATGAAGATAATACATGGCCAATAAGAAATCTACTACTACTATCATATAATGAGTAGGCCTACTTGGTACACATGAGCATTAACAAATGTTATGAGATACATAGTTACTACGATGGAACGACGATATGTATCCATGTCGTAAGTCTAGTTGGGACATAGTATGACAGAAAGACTAAATTGCACAGTAACTGAACATCAAAAGGTTCTTGAGTGGATGCTGTTAACATGCTCACAATATAGGCCTTTACACACTGCTAGGTGTCAATCTAGGGCATCAAAGAAAGATTCCTACTAAAGTAGTTCTGGAATACAAGTCAAGTTGGAATACGGTGCACTGATACTAAGTATGTTTCTCCATAGAATACAACAATAAAGCCTTTATCCCAAATTTTTGTGGTCCGTTGTTTGAATCAACTTCTTCCATTGTCTCTTCTATTAAGGGTTATGTCCTCTATAACGCTAACAATATCCATATCCTTATTTAACACTTCAAACTTTGTTATCTAGGCCTACCTCTAGTCTTAGCGGCTCCATTAAGATATTATTTCTCCTTACATGAGCATTTATTGGTCTACGTTGCATATATCCAAACCACCAAAGTCGATTTTTTTTCTCGTCTTTTGCTCAATTGGTGTTATCTCTAATTTCCTATGGATACTCATTTTGTATCAGATCCTTTAGTATATTGTCATTCATCTATCTTATCATTATCATTTCAGCTATAGTAACTTTCAGAACATGTCTCTTAATTGTTCAACACTTTGATCCATAAAGCATGGTTGGTCTTACAGTAGTGCTATAGAATTTTCCTTTAAACTTAAGAGGTATTTGGCAATCACCAAGTACTCCAGTTGCACTCTTCTATTTCAACAATCATGTTTTAATTCTATGCATGAAATACTTCTCAATCTCTCTAGCATGATGATGAATAATTGATCATGTTTTCTCCTTTTAAGTCCTACCATTTGGTTTTTGGTCTCTTCTTCACAAAGTCTTTCTCTTCCATTTTCTAATGCTAATATCTAAGACCATCAAGCTATGTTTAGTGGTTACACTCTCTAATGGTAAAGCTTTAGAATCTTTACATGCTAGTTTATCAATCTTCCTAGTAAGAAAGTAATATATCTTGCTAATATTGGGTCTGCTCTTAAAAGTAATTAAATGTTCATCTATGTTCCTAAAACAAGTATTTGTTATTATAAGATAATATGAAACTGCAAAATCAAGAATTTTATCGCCCTCTCCATTCCTAACTTCATATCCATAACCTTAATGCACGCTATCATAATAATTATTCTCCTTTCCAACATGACCATTTAAGTCACCTCCATGTACTCCTTGAATCAAGCTATCCATATGTTCTCAAAATTTCTTTTGTAATTTCATGTAATCCTACTTAGGGTGCATATACACAAATAACAATAATAACATCCTCCCATAATAATATTATCTCATGTCCTTTTTTACATCTATAACAGTATTTATTAATGATTTATCCACAAGTATACATATCCCTTTTTTGTCTCTTTTTACCTGTATACCAAATTCTAAAACTACTAGTATCAATTTCCCTCGATTTCTCACCTAGGTACTTTGTTTCTCGCATACAAACATTATTAATCTTCCTCCTAAACATTGTATCCATGAACTATACTCTCTTTCTCGTTAATATTCCTATATTCCAAGTAGCTATATGATCATACTCTCATGCACCAACCTCTTATATTGTTGTTTCCTATACCTTATAGTGCCTTGTCTATTTGTCACATATTGGAGCAGTGATGTGGCATGTCACTTATGGGGAACACCCTAGCCCAACTTTGCTTAATTGACACTGCACTAGAGTGGTATCGATACAATGTGTCACTTACGGGTGACGACCTAGCAATCCACCCTTCTCATCTTTCGTCACACTGAAGTGGGAGATGCAACACGTCCCTATTGAGGAATGTCCCAACGTGTATTCTTTATGGATTCATTCCATAGAGATCCAACAATATTTTACACTCGTTGCACCTATCTAACGCAACCCTCCTCATTTATACGGGCTTGGGACCAGCCATGAAAACATAGAACATTACGCACAACATAGGCTCCATAGAATAAGACTTTTTAAGTTTATGTCACACATTTGTGCTTAGTAGAGCATCAACTATGCATACACAAAAAGTTAATAAAGAAGTTAGAGATTAAGCAAGCACCTCCCCGTTCACATGAACTAACACATCACCAGGCTCCAGATGTTTATGTGCAGGACCACCTGGCACCTGCAAGCCACATAACCCTTAAAAAGATCACAGAAAAGTTTCTTATCTACAGACATCAAGCTATACAAAAAGTACAAGTTAAAAGACAAGTTACCACAGAATCAACAACGAGCATCCCTGTCTCACTAACAGGAGATACATGTCTGACCATCTGATTCCAGTAATCACATAGAAAATCAATGTGAGTGCAGCGAAGGACAAGAACAAGAAATTTATTAAAAAGGTGAACTTGCTTGAACTAGTAAACATTTTCGCTCAATTAATTGCAAGTACTTACCTGTTCTGTTTCACTTTGTAGACCAAGCCGACGTGTTTCATCAAATCCTTTATGCAGAAAAGTCACCTGAATCGACAGAATATGAATATATAGCGTGGACGAAAGATATTAAATTGCATATAAATATACATGCAACTTAATTAGAAGTTTGATTGTCCAGTTCTCAGATAGTATATAGAAATAAAATATTTATTTAACTGTACATGTCAAGAAGATTTTCTTCCTATATTGAGGACAACGGCAAAATATAGTTCAGCATGTTATGGGGTGGGGAGAAGGTTGGGTGGAATAAAGCTATGTTTGGTACAGCCTATTTCAGCTGCTGCTTATTTTTTTCGAAAAGCAGCAGTAAAAGTTGATGGTAATATCAGCTTTTGTTTTTTTTTCTCTTTGATAAGCTAGTTCATTTTGGGGCAGCTTTTGAAAGCAGGGAACAATACTTTCAAAAGTTGCTTTTTGTTTCTACTTTTTGAAAAGCAGCAGTGATACCAAACCAAAGTGACTAAAGGCCCCTGAAATCCATTCGCATTGGCTTTCTAGTTTGTAAACTCCATGTCAACCCAAAAAAAACATGGATATAGGTAATAAAAAATATATGGAATTTGCTAATGTTAGGTTACATTTAGGGTAATGCAATAATATGATTTGCGTAGCCAACCCTACCATTTTGGGACAAAGGCTTAGTTGTTCTTGTTGAGAGAGAGAGAGATA
Source organism: Iris pallida (assembly GCA_029216955.1). NCBI lineage: Eukaryota > Viridiplantae > Streptophyta > Magnoliopsida > Asparagales > Iridaceae > Iris > Iris pallida. The sequence continues at coordinate 1,379,842 of JANAVB010043017.1, forward strand.
GAGAGAGAGAGAGAGAGAGGTTGTCAACAACACAAATGACAATACAATCTAGAAATATATCAAGAAAGTAGAGTGGCAATCATAACGAAGTAAAAAATTAGTTCCTGTTGAACGACCGGTGCAAGTAGATAACATGTGAATCTTACTAGCTGTTCATGATTTCACTTTTTTATCTAATTGATTACCTTGTGGATTTCATCTCCAAGATTGCCTTGGCATTGGAACTTTCCTTTTATCTTAAAGATTGATAAGATATAAATTATAAATTATCCATTCACAAAAAAAAGGATGAAATAGGTACAACGAATACTTCTGCTCTAGGAAGCACAGACACTCAAAAAGTCAAAAGTCGATGCTGAGTCTGTGTTGGTACATGTCGAAGATGTATTAGATATAAGACGGACATTCCAAAATAGACTACAACACACCAAACTATGTACCATACTCGTTTTTCCAGATCCATATTGTGCTGTATCATATATGCGTCCATGCAACATATGATTTGATAGTTTCACATGATTTACTTGCACTAGGAACAATAATCAGGAACTGGAATGAAAATAAGTGGCAAAACACAAGACAAGAGTTCACATTATTCTAATAAATGTGTGAAACTGCCTTAACATATAATAACTTCTCTTGCAGCAAATTTTCTCCAAGGGAACTATGGCGATACGGTTATCTTAAAAAATCAGTTGTTTAGAATAAGGTGCCATTTAACTAGTCAAACGTATTACTGTATAATAAATCAGATAAGTAAATAATATATGTTGTTAGTATCTTACAATACAATACGATATACTAAATTTCTCGTTACGTATTGGTTGATCAGATACGATACATATAGGATAATAGGTAGTATAAGTTTTTCCTTGAGTCATGCAATGTATACTTAAGAATATGATTCTAGAACTAGGTAGACTTACAAAGATATAACAAATAAAAAAATGAGAAAATTATATAAAATCATGTTCCTATATGGATTTAGAAGTATAGACTCTAGACTTGTAGAGTTATTGTATCATATCCTACACAATACGATAAGCGATACTATGCAAAAGCAGATTGATACACGAGTCGACAATGTAGTAAATAATCAACAAACCTGAAGTGTACCACGGGGAATTGTCACCGCATTTGCCTTGCTTCCAAAATCAACCCAACTCTTCTTTATAAACTCCAATGCTCGCACAACCTGCAAATGATATTATGAGACAGATTTCTCTAACAGTAAGATCATATGACAAAAAGTAAGTTATTTTGAGATAAGTAGTAGTTAAGTGAATTGACATTCTCAGCCAGTAGAGTTTGCACGACCCTATCAGGCATTAACAGGTATACTTCAACCAAATTAGATAACCATCTTTCAAACTTCAAAAACCATCCCATTTAGCAGGTTGTGAAAGTTTGAAAGATGGTTATCTAACTTGGTTGAAGCATGCCTGTTAAAGATCACCTATAAATGGGCCAGCAAAAGTAAATCTTATTTAATTTCTAATCTAGCTGGAATCAACAAGCATTTAGCAGTTGTCAATAAAGATTCCAACACATGTTAGTTTTTTATTTTCTTTCAGAAAAGAAAAAGAGTAGGTAGGGAGAACCAGCAAGAGTTGTGAGACTAAGTACAACTAAATGGGGCCAAATACTCCATCAGATCTCATAGGGGCTCAAACTTGTTTCTACACATTAACACTAGTGGTGGTATAAGTTAAGTAGATAACAATGTTCATTGTGATTGCGCTCTCTTGTTGGGCCAGAGCCATTTCTTTCTGTGCACAATTTCAGAAAGGGATTTCTGATCAATTTTTCCATCTAAGATAGTTGGAAATGTCTAAATACAAATGAATGCAATTGGTAAGGAATGATAATTTATAATTGAAGTAACTGACGAAAGACCAAAATGAACTTAACCTGAAAGTTCAGAAAACACGGTACTGGCTCATGAAACAAAAAAATGGAGCTTAATAAAGCTAACAGAGATCACAGATGAACACTTTGCTGGTGTAGTTGACGTTGTAGAACCAAATAAGAGGACTATGACCATAGAGAAAACAGAGAGTCATAAAATCTTCAACATAAGAAAAGTCTACTATTTGAAAGCACCATAGAAAGGTGATGTTAAGATTGAATAAACCGGAAAAAAATTGGCATAGGGAGATGAAAAGAGAGTAAGCAAAGAAGAAATGTGAAAACGATTAAAATTTTTTGAAGTATTTATGCTTCAAAGACATTGTGTAACCAATAAATGAGTCAAGTAGAAAGAAGATCAAACTTTAAACAGTGCTGCTATAGAATTAGAGAGAAGCATATATTTATTTCTAAAGGGGTTGAAAAAGAAAGCTGTAAAAGAGGACTACAGCAAGAGTAATAGGAACATGCTTAAAATCATTTACTGTCTCAAGGCATACAAGGAGAGAGATCCTGCTACAATTAACTTGCATTGAGATACAACATTAAATACACAATTATCCAAGCTTTCCAGAATTATTTGTTCAAATCGATTCAATGAGATGATTGGTAAGAATACAAAATAATAGTAAGCATATACAGGATTTATCATAACGAAGCTTTCTCTGTAACATTTTTAGCATATTAAACTTACGTGATACCCATCCAAATAGGTATATCGCCAAAGTATTGAGAGGTAGATGTTAAAATAACTAAACTTAGTTATCAACTGTATGTTCTGTCATATAATAGACCTAAATGTTTCAATCTGTTTAGATGAGCAAAGAGGAGTTGCTGACACTTTAAAGGTAGCAGGTAGTTGTAACAGAACCAAAATATTATTTATGGCAAAGAAGTGCCGTATAAATTAGCCTTTGGCTTTCTTAAGAATAGTTAGAGAAGCTAACTTGGGGCCTGAGCATGCTCTATACATCCACATGGTTACATTGTACTTTCTAGCACAAATGCAACCATTATGACGGGCTTGAATTTGTGCTCAAACAAATACAAACAAGAAACAAGTATAATTGAACAACCAGAGGTTCAGTTAGGGACAAGCGAGAAGTTCATACTACGAGCCTCACAAATCATTAGGGACTACTTGAGATTCTACCTTAGTATTGAATTCAACTTAAGTATGAACTACGAAGGATAATCTAGTTATAAATGCAAACTGGATGAACTGCTCAATACCAAAGAAACAAGAAGAAAATGATGCCTTTTGGAACATTCCAGAAGAGTTTTGCAAAAGATGAAACTTACAGCAGAGAATTTACCACACAAGAAATTTTCAGTGATAGATACCACAAAATATCGTTATAATTGGTAATGTTGCTCCATTAGATGTGAATTTATAAAATGCAAAAGTACAATAGTGCAGGTCAACGAAAACTAACTCGTTCCAATGGAAGAAAAAAAGCTGAAGCACTAGACAATTTGCTCCCGGCATTTAGGGCTACGGCTCTTCCTCGGCAGTCAATAACAGGAGAACCACTAGAACCCCTTTTGTCCCAGAAGCAGCCTGCACAATGACAATAGAATTACCATCTAAATGACTACACTCAATGATTTTACCTCCTAAAATAAATTTTGAGCACAAAATTCTAAATGACCCCCTCAGATGTACAATTAGATTATGATTACTAGAAGGCAAGAAAATTAGCAATAGTAAAATGACTTTAGAGAGAGCTAAAATTGTAGCACAGAAGAGCATCAACATGAAAGAGGAAGTAAGCTTGGATCCAACAAAGAAGTCACAGTCTTGGTTGACATACAAGGATCCATACATGGTGACAAAGCCTTTCTTGAGTCCTATAAGATAAAGAGCAACCAAAGTTTTCTTGGAGGGAAGAGCCAATGCAGGGATAATTTTAGTCCAGTGCAAATCCTTTGGCCAATCAGATGCATTCATCTGTCTAAATCAAAACAGCATGAAATCAAACCATCAAGTCCACGACCTACATGAACCACTATTGATCAGCTTCCCTATCAAGGTATTGACTGAAGACAGGAACCTGAGTGATAACATTAACAGGTCCATGACAGATCCAAAGTCGCAAGGTACAAAGATATTCTAACAAGGTTCAACCATCGCCTTGTATATTGTTTTATTGCATTCGGGAAGTCTCTCTTCTAGTGGACCCGAAATTTACTTCCCTGTTTTCCTTGTGTCAGAATGAAGATATGCCGAGTTCTATTTACAGATAAGAGACTGTGTGAGGAGATTGAATCTAAAACGATTCCAGTCTTGCTCATTTAGGATTCTCCAGTTACAGATTTTGTTTTAAGTTCTTTTTTTTCTAATGTCTTCGCGGAGCTATCTATATAACACTATTTTCTTACTGTTTGAAGTAAAAAAGAACGACCTGGTATTTGGATCTGTTACGAGTTTCTCTGATTTCTACAAAAACCAGATGGTGTTCTTGTTCCAGTGAACCTATTGGTACGGTTTGACAGTTTTCGTCCAGAATAACATAGTTCATCTATTTTGTGTCTACTATTCTCTTAATCATTATTATAAACAGCAGAACGATCAATGCAAATCATCCCTACAGTACCCTTCAGAAATATGGCACCAAAAGTCCAAAGGAAAAGGTCAACACAACCTCAGACCTAGGAAGCATCATACTCAAAATTGTTACCATTGTATCCAAGCTGGATCTGTATCTGACTCCCCAATACACACTAGGACATGCCAAAATCAGTATTTCTTCAACTCACCTGTCTGTATCACTTGATCGTATTTGCATCCATGCAACATAGGTCAAACCAATTACTTTTACGAACTACTAAGTAACATCTATTACTAATTATTTTTATCACCATGATAACATTTTATCATAATAATCACAACCAGCAAGCATGGTGTGTATTCTGTGATATCAATATCAGTAAAGTAGGGGTCCAACTCGGGCGGCTAAACCCGAGTCCGATCGGGTAAACCCGTTAATGGGTTGGGTTAGGGTTGAAGGTACTCGGGCTCGGGTTAAAATATTTGAACCCGATCAAAAATCGGGTTGGGCTCGGTTCATGTGTCGGGTTACCCAAAGAACCCGAAACCCGATATATATATATATATATATATATATATATATATATATATATATATATATATATGCTGACGACCTCTTGGTATTCCTGCATCCATCTATGAGAGGGATGAGGGCGCTTTCAGATATTATGGAGGAGTTTGGAAGGTTGTCCGGTCTGCAGCTGAATAGGGAGAAGAGCAGGGTCTACTTTAGCTCTCTGTGCACCCTCAAGGAGGAACGGGCCCTTTCTCTGGGAGTGGAGAAAGGAGAGTTACCGGTGAAGTATCTGGGGGTTCCGTTGACGGTCAATTATGCCAGGGATCAGGATTGTCTCAGCCTGGTGAATTTTGTCCAAAGGAGAGTGGAAGGCTGGCAGGCAGCTGGACTGTCCTTTGATGGCCGTATTGAGCTAGTGAGGTCTGTTATCTCTGGCATCGCTATGTTTCTGGTTGCAGTCGATTCAGATTCTGGTAGCTACCATAAGGAAGGTGGAGTCCATTTGTGCTAATTTCATCTGGAGAGAAGGTATGCATGCCATCGCTTGGGAACAACTCTGCCGGACCCGGGAGGAAGGAGGAGTGGGGTTGCGACCTCTTCGGACGGTTAGGGAGGCTTCTCGGGTACGGATGGTGTGGCGGTTCATCAAGGGAGGTTTCCTTTGGGCAGAGTGGCTGGCTAGCAGATATGTGCGGCGGATTAATTTCTGGACATGCAGGATTGATAACAATTTCTCGGTCTCATTTAAGGCTATACTTAGGTGCAGACCGGTTCTACAGTCCGCTATATGCAGGATTATGAAAGATGGGGCGAATACTGATCTCTGGCTGGACTCATGGATGGAAAATGGCTCCCTTCTGGATATCTTGGAGGCACAGATGAACAGAGAACGAGCAGGGGAGTGAAATGTAGTCGGATCATCAGGATGGGTGCTGGAGGCCTAGGAGTACCGATTCACGGCTCCGTTTGGAGAGGCGATTCGTCGATCACTATCGATCCTACCTGACTGCGGACTCCTCGAGTTGGATTGATCCTGGTTCGGTTGGAGGGCAGGAATATTCAGTTTTAAAAGTTGCTATAATCTGATTCGGACTACTCATGACAGGATTGCGGAGTATGACTTTATCTGGACGAAGGGGATTGCCCGCAAAATGCAGCTTTGTTCATACATACTCCTCCTAGGCAGGTTGATGACGCGGGACAACTTATTATGTTTGGGATGCAGATTCCAGACCCGAAGTGTGTTCTCTGTACGAATGACGCGGAGTCTATGGACCACATATTCTTTGAGTGTCCGTGGACTTGGCACATCTGGGAGGAGCAGTGCATGCGATCGTTGGGTGGAGTTGGCAGTGCCAGAGATATCCGGAGGATCCTCAGCTGGATCAAAGACCGACGAGGCATGGACCCTGGTTGGCCAGGATGGCTAGAGTTAGACTTGCAGCATCAGTTTGGTATGTCTGGAGGGAGCGCAACAGGCGTATCTTTGAAGGACTGGCTACTCCGCCAGTAGGAATTCTACATAATATAGAATTCGATGTATCTGTAATGGCCCCTTAATTGGGGAGGGAGATGTGAGAATAGCGTATTGTAATACCTTTACTGTGATTTGCGTTGAATAAAATTTACCCTTATTCCAAAAATATATATACACTATTTCTACTTTTTTAAATAAAAAGTTTAAATCCTAAATTTCTCCTACCAAAATCTTCAACTCCGTACCATAAATCACATTTTAGTTTGTATTTCGTAATAATTGAGGCATAATTGTTATGTAATTATGTGTTTAATATAATCTTCTTTAAAATTATTTCAAATATCATATTAGAGTCCGATAAAGCCGATGGACCTTACCCAACCCGAGGAACTTGGGTACTTTTCTATTCCTCTGGCGGCTCGGGCTAGGCTTATGATTCTTCGGATTGGGCTCGGGTTGAGCTCAAACCCGATCCAACCCGCACGAATTGCACCCCTACAGTAAACGTTAAAACCTTTAGACGCCGTTAGGATGCATAATTACAAAGGAATTAAGTAGCTCATTCCAAGGAGGAAGTAGGCCTAATTCCCATATTTTGAAATTACAAATTGGATAAGGAATTGTGGTTCAGTTTCCAATGTCTTCCCTTAGAAACTTAGGATCTTTAATTTCTCGATTCGATCCCCAAATACTGTTATGAACTACCAAGTAACATCTATTACTGATCATTTTTATTACCTTGATAATGATTTCATAATAATCACAACAAGCAAGCATGGGGTGTCGTCTTTGATATCAATATGAGTAATGGCTAAGACCTATAGACGCCATTAGGATGTGTAATTGCAAATTTTAGGAATTAAATAGCTCATTCCAAGGAGGAAGTAGGCCTAATCCCTGTATTTTTAAAATTCCTTGACAAAATGACAACTGGACAAGGAATTGCAGTTCAGATTCCAATGTCCTTCCTTTTGTCTAGAACCTTAGGAGCTTTAATTTCCCGACTCCATCCCTAACAGTAACCTAGGAATTAGCCAAAACACAATAAGACAAGAATGTGATGCCAAAATATCATTTGGGATGAATTTAGCAAGAATAGACCCTTAAGCTTAATTACTGAAACTAATTCCAGTGTCCAAGCGGTAAAGAGTTTTGCACATAATATTAATATTAACCCTCACTCACACCCTAGAGTTTTCTATGCCGAATTTGTGGGCAGAGCTGGATTCATGCAGTGGTATAGTTATTTAAAATCACTTAAAATACACATCAGAGATGATTAGAATCACTTAAAATACACATCAGAGATGATTAGAACCTAGGTTGTACTGGTATTATGTTAAAGACCCTTCCACTAGCACCAAAGCTCTAGAGTTTTGGTGCAATGTCAGGGACTTTAACAATATGAATTAGCAAGAATAAGATAGGACTAGTAGATTAAATTTGTCTTTGTGAATATAATCAAAGAAGTTCTGAAGTCTAATCATATAATCCATAGATAGTTGCTTACAAACCTAGAAGAAGAAGAAAAAATGCAAACCTGCATGTAGAACGTATTGAAGTCATTATATCCATCCCTGAGCATAGAAGGATCATTAATTAATTGAAGTGAACGAAGAAATTATGGTCAAACTTTATTCTCCCTAGAGATGGGACAAATGGAAGCAAAAGACACCAAAAAGTATTATAATTTACAAATAATATTGCAAAAACAAACATGTATATGTTTGTAACGGTAACATCAAAAGGAAATGCATGAGAAAAGAATATCAAGAATTAGAACAAGCATGAAGAAAATCATGTTGTTTCCTACATATTCCCTAACATGGAATTTGGAGATAAATTATGTTACATGTGCTTGAAGGTCCTATGACATCCTATTGGAGCCACTTGATTAGTTATGAGAAGAAGAAAAATCAGGGGAAATAATTATAGATCTATATGAGTTAAGAGGAAATCCAATTCCGATTTTAATTGAGATTCAAGGATTCAAATTACTGATTTAGTCGAAATTCATACTCACAAACATGTGGATGACAACTAATTTCATGATTTACTTTCACCATAGTCTAAGGGCCTGTTTGGTAAACTGAAAGTGGAGAAGATTTGGATTTAAACTTTCAAGTATGGAATTAATATGAGAATCCATGCACTTTCTTGTCCCCTAGTAGAGGACAAATGTGCTTGGTTGGGATAAGAAAATAAGGAAATGAAAGTTTGAAAGAGCATATTATAATAATAGTAAATTGTAATTTATTTTTATAACAAATTAATATAGTCCTTAAATACTAATAAATTAAGTAATTAGTTAACAAATTAAGATAATTAGTAATATAATTATCTAATATTAAAAAATTAATAATTAGTATTTTATAATTACTATATTTTATAATTTTATTAATGAAAGGAGGAAGATTTAGATAATTATTAACATAATTAATATAAATCTTTCCAAACTTATTTAACTATTTAGTTATTGATTGTCTTAATAATTACTCTAAATCTTCTCCCATTAATTATATTAATTATACTAATACATTTGAGGAGGTTGGCTTAAAAATCACATGTTAATTACATTAAATATAATTATTTAACTACATTAATTATCTAAATCTTCTCCCTATCTTCTGAAGGTTAATTATCTAAATCCTCTCCCATTATTTACTCAAGTATGGCTGCTTAAAATCCATCTTCTTTTGAGGAGTTGAGAGACTTGCATCTCTCCGAGAACAAAACAAAAAAACACTTGAACCCTCCTCTCCCCCGCCGCCGCCTTTCGATTCCCTCCTCCGCCACCTCCCAACTGACCCTAGGTGGCTGCGGTGACCTCCTCTCCCTCCGATTGATCCCCTTCCAACGGTGATAGGTGGCGCAAACACACGTTCAATCGCAAACGACGACTCCAAACACCCTTCAGTTGTTCAGTTGTTCAGTTGCTCGTTGTCCCCTCCACTCCCTCTACGACCTCGTCGACGTCGACCCCTCCGCTCCTTCTCCATCGATTAGCCAGAGGATGTGGAAAACCATGATTTGGAGGATTTTCAAAGGAAACAGGAACTGTAATCCAAATCTTGTCCCTATAATCCTGCTGAACCAACCAAGAGAATGAGAATTTGTATCCACTTTTAGTGGAAATCCTGCTCCTTTTAATGTTCCAAACATACCCTAAAGCATTTGTAGAAAAGCTACATTAGGATTTCTTGTATCTTTCACTGAGTGGTTTGAGTACATATACATAGGAGGAGAAACTGCTCATTGAAGTCTATTTAATATTGACTAAAGTAATTACATAGGCTCATTAACTCTAACAATTCTACCAGTTTCCTAAAACTGGAGGACATTAAATATGTCAACTTGTTACATGAAGTAGAAAAACAAAAATAATAATAAAACCAAAAACATAGCTCGCAGTATCGTCTGAAACGAAACTAGAGATGGTTATCAGACGATACTGCGAGTTATGTTTTTTGGTATGCCAAGCATGTATCAACTTTGAAACGAAACTAGAGATGGTTAGGATTTTTTGGATGGATACATGGTTTGGAGATCTAGAGTTTGGAGGCTAGCTAATGGTCACTAGGATTTTAGGTTTTTCCTTTTTGTACGTTATCACGATTTCAAAACTGAAGATTAGACCTTCATAAGGGGGAAAAAAAAAATCTCTAAGAGAACAAAATTATAATTCGGTAAAATTAATAAATTAACAGAAAAAACATAAGTAACCAAAGCCAAAGCGGCGTCCATAGTTATGAGACACTGACCAAATATCGACCCGGTCAAGACTCGAGGACATCCGACTGGTGGGTCAGCAATCGGACTTGTTTATATATATATATATATATATATATAATATAATATTATCATGCAAGGTGGGGGTCGCCAAGACGCCGGCATCGATGGAGTACGTTGCACCTCTGGCGATTGGGGGTGAGCTCTGTGCCGACTTCCCCCGACGAAGTGACGAAGGTGACGGCATTCTGGGAGAACACGTTAGTGCTATACGTGTTGGGAGCAAGCCCTTCTACGGGCAGATCAGGATATGCGGACAGAGTCTGGCGGCCGAAGGGGAGCATGGAGTTCTTCTCCAAGGAGAACGGCTTCTACTTCGTTAAATTTGGGTTGGCGGAAGATGTGACTCGATACTCCAGGGAGGGCCATGGACATTTGACGGCCGCCTCATCATTCTGAAGCAATGGACCCCCGACTTGAGGTGCGAGAAGGAGGTGCTTAATGCTGTGCCAGTGTGGGTTCGTTTCCCTGAGTTCCCGGTTCGCTTCTGGAGTGTCCCACTTCTTATGAGACTTGCCAGCCTCATTGGCAAACCGATTAAGGCGGATGATGCCACCACCGCTTTCAGGTCTAGACTGATGTATGCACGGGTTTTTGTGGAGATTGACGCCAGGTTGGACCTACCTGAGCAGTTGAAGTACAGGACACCTTCTGGCCAGTTCGCTTTGCAGAAGGTAGAGTATGAGTGGGTCCCCCCCCAGATGTCCGGCATGTGCCTGCTTCGGCATCTCCCGAGTGCGTGTAGTGGGGGAGCTTCTGAGGTGGTGCCGGAGGAGGCTGTGCAGGTGGCAGGTGGTGCAGATGACTCCCCCGTTGTGGACCAGGTGGGCGTGATGGAGGATGATATGGAGGCAGACTCTCCCCCCGTCTCGGGGGAAGGTGAGGGGTCCCCGACGGAGGATCTTGCTGGAGCGTTGGTTGAGTATGTGGGGACGAGGACCATGACCACCAGGAGTATGGGGCAGGAGGTCAGGCGACAGGGAGATAAAGAAGCGCTTGCTCTTCAGTGTACAGTCGGAAGCGCCAGGCTACGGAGGCACATGGTGAGGACAGCGGACAGGGTGGGACAGAGAGAGTGTGGCAGGTCAACCCTAAATGGGTGGCAGTACTCGCACAGCCTCCCCCACAGGGGGATCCACACGGGGCCACGGCCCCCCTCCTTCTACAGGGGGATAGAGATGAGGATACCAGAGATATGGAGGTTGCACTCTCCCCGGGTGCCCCTTCAGAGGATGTTCAGGGGACCCCACCCGTGGTTTAGATGTCGGCCCTTGCCTGGAATGTCCGGGGGGTGTTCTCTGGGGATGGAGGGAGATTAGTGAGGTGCTGAGGAAGGAACAGTGTGAAATCTCGATATTACTTGAGACTAAGATCAGGGGGGCGAAAACTCTGTCCCGTAGAACCCCTACGGACTGGGTCCAGCTTCACAACCTTGGTCTCTGTGATATGGCGAGGATCTGGGTTAGATGGAATGGAGCTAGTTGGGAGGGTGAGGAGGTTTTCATGTCTGACCAGCTGGTGGCTATCTCCTTCACCAACAAGGGGGGGTTCCGCTTCTTACTGGGTGCCGTCTACGGGCACAATGACAGGAGGCGTCGTGAGACCTTGTGGCAGGACATCATCAGGCTGAGTTCATTAACGAGGCATCGGCATCTCCCTCTTCTTATTATGGGAGACTTCAATGCTACGCTATACCGGGAGAGAAGCTGGGGGGGAGGCCGGTGCCGGACCAGATACTCTCAGATTTTCAGTCTTGCCTTCTCCAGTCTGGGCTCAGGGACCTGGAGAGGATAGGACACATATGGACTTGGCACAACAAGGCGGAGGTGAGCAGGGTGGCATGCCAGCTGGATCGGGCTTTGGGGAACATTCCGCCTATTCCCCTCTTCTGTGGCTGAGGGGCTCCCTGCGGGGACCAGTGACCACTCGCCGATCCTGGTGCGCTTCGTGGAGAGTCCCAGATGGAGAGCCCGTCCATTCCGGTATAACAACAGTTGGTTCCTATCGGCTGGCTATGAGGAGACTGTGGCGGGAGGACTTGGCCAGGAGGCGGTCGGCACTGCCCAGTTTTGTATGGTTCACAGGCTGAAAAACGCCAAACGCGCCATCCGAGACTGGGTGAGGGCTCTTCCCCGGACCTCCCTACAGGAAAGGAGACGGAGTTGAGAGACCTGCAGGCAGAGCTTCAGGGCGACATGTTGAGTGGGGAGATGGCGGCTAGAGAGAAGAGTTTGGCTGCAGAGGTCAACACCTTGAGGCTTCAGCAGGAGATTAGTGCGGCCCAACGGGCCAAATGCTCTTGGCTCAAGGATGGGACCGTTGCACCAAATTCTTCTATGATGTCATCCGGGCGCGTCAGCACCGGAACCGTATCCAAAGACTGATTGGCAGGGACGGGCGCCTTGTGACCGACCAGGTTGCTATCCAGAGGAGGCTGTCCAGTTCTACTCTGAGCTCTATCATCAGACGGACTATCCCTCGGTTTTTCCGCAGCTGATTACGAAGACGTTGATTACGGAGTACGGCAATAGTCTCCTTATGGCCCCTATCCGGATGGCGGAGGTGGAGACGATTGTGATGCAGGCTGATGCTTCCAAGGCTCCTGGGCCGGATGGGTTCTCCAGTGGTTTCTACAAACGCCATTGGAATACCCTCAAGGCCCCGGTCCTTGCGGCTGTTCAGGAGTTCTTTAATACGGGCAAGCTCCTGAAGGAGCTAAACCACACCTTCCTGACACTTGTGCCCAAGAAGGAGGGGGCGACATCTCTTGCTGACTTTCGACCGATTGCTTGCTGTAATTATTTGTATAAAATAATTACTCATCTTATGTGCAGGAGGATGGAGGATGCTATGCAGGGTCTGGTGTCTCGGAATCAGGCGGCCTTCATTAAGGGACGGTCTATTGCGGAGCATAGCCTGCTGGCTCATGAGCTGATCCGGGAGTTCCACAAGCCTGGAGGGATGAAGGCATGTGTGAAGCTCGACCTGAGGAAAGCATACGACACTGTCAACAGGGACTTCCTCTGTCATTTGATGGCTGCGATGGGCTTCTCCGCGACTTGGGTGGATAGAGTCAGAGAGTGCATCACCTCTCCTACTTTCTCGGTCCTCATCCAGGGTATCCCTTACGGGTTCTTTGGTAGCAGCAGGGGGCTTCGGCAGGGGGACCCGCTTTTCCCCTACCTATTCACCCTTGTGATGGAGTATTTCACATGTTTGATGGACATCGCGGTACATCGGGAGAGGATTGTACCGATATACAGCAGGGTCTCCCCGGTGGTCTCTCATCTCATTTATGCAGATGATCTTTTGGTCCTGTTGAGGCCTTCCATGCGTGGGATGAGGGAGCTTGCGGCAGTGGGAGGAGTTCGGACAGCTATCGGGCCTTCGGTTAAACAGGGACAAAGCAAAGTCTACTTCAGCAGCTCTTGCACTTTGAAGGAGGAGCGGGCCTTGGAGCTTGGGGTGGAAAAGGGGGATCTCCCGGTGAAATATCTGGGGGTGCCCCCTTTCCGTCAACTACGCGAAGGATCGTGATTGTCAGAGTCTGGTGGATTTTGCTCAGAGGAGGGTTGAGGGCTGGCAGCGGCTGGCCTATCGTTTGGAGGACGTATTGAGCTGGTTCGCTCAGTTATCTCTGCTATTGCGCTGTTCTGGCTCCAATCGATTATGGTCCCTTTGGCTACTATCCGAAAGATTGAGGGCATATGTGCCAAGTTCATCTGGCATGGGGGGATTCATGCCATCTCTTGGGAGCAGCTCTGTCGGCCCAGGAAAGAGGGAGGTGTGGGTCTGCGATCACTTGTTTCTGTCAGGGAGCGGCGGGATCAAGCTGGCATGGAGGTTCCTTCAGGGTGATTCTCTATGGTCGGCCTGGATGACTAGTCGATATCTCCGGGGCAGAAACTTCTGGGTATGTGAAATTGACAACAACTTCTCTGTGTCTTTCAAGCATATCCTGAGGAACCGTCCTGTCCTTCGGACGGCTTTGCGGAGGAGGATGGGGAGGGAGGGGAGACGGACCTATGGCTCGATCCGTGGATCTCAGGTCAGTCTCTCCTGGAGATACTGGCCCCCAGCGGGACGGCGTGGCATACAGGGGTCTGACGTGTAGGCACATCATCCGTGGTGGGGTCTGGAGGCCAGAGGAGTACCGTTTCACTGCTCCGTTAGGGGAGGGATCAGACAGGTGCAGATCACTCCTACGGCACTGTCTGATGTCTGGATTTGGGCCCCTCCTGGCCGCTCGATGGGTGCAGGGGAGTTCCGATTTAGCAGCTGCTACGACCTTGTCCGCACTCACTTCGATGATATTGAGGAGTTCGACTTTGTCTGGGGGAAGGGGCTAGCCAGGAAAATGCAACTGTCTGCATACAAACTGGTGATGGGCCGGCTGCTTACTCGGGACAGATTGCTGCGGTTCGGGGTTTCTGTCCCTGACCCTAAGTGTGTTTTGTGTGCGACAGAGACTGAATCCATTGGGCATCTGTTCTTTCATGCCATGTGACGTGGAGCATCTGGACAGAGCAAGCCGGAGACACTTGGGAGGGTTTGGAAGGGAGCGTGACTTCAGAGAAATCCTTAAGTGGATTGGGGATTGCGGGGCAAGGAGCAGAGCTGGGCTAGGTGTGCTAGATTGAGACTTGCTGCTTCAGTTTGGCATGTCTGGCGGGAGAGGAACCGGCGCATTTATGAGGGACTATCCACCCCACTGGTGGGCATACTTCATAACATTGAGTCGGATGTACTAGTATGTCCCCCTGAGCCGGATTGTATCTCTATGTTGTAACCTTATTGAGATGATGGAATAAAATTTACCTTTTTTCCAAAATATAATATATATATAGATATATATATATATATATATATATATGGCTTCACACTATTTGCTAACATATCTCATTTTA
The DNA here is from genome assembly GCA_029216955.1 of Iris pallida. Taxonomy (NCBI): domain Eukaryota; kingdom Viridiplantae; phylum Streptophyta; class Magnoliopsida; order Asparagales; family Iridaceae; genus Iris; species Iris pallida. Next base: position 1,394,991 of record JANAVB010043017.1, read on the forward strand.
TAAATCATTATAATTTCTAATATTATTCTATTGGTGTCTATTTATTTCTTTATTGAGGAACATACTTAAGCTCAAAGAAGGCCGCTACAACAATGTTATTGGAAGTTGCTGGTTTGACTTTAAGATGGAGGTCATTTGGCCATTTTGTTATCTTTCAGCTCTCTGCTATCATCTCATGTTTATAAATCATTATAATTTCTAATATTATTCTATTGGTGTCTATTTTATTTCTTTATTGAGGAACATACTTAAGCTCAAAGAAGCCGCTACAACTATGTGTATTGGAATTGCTGGTTTTGACTTTAAGATGGAGGTCATTTGGCCATTTGTTATCTTTCAGCTCTCTGGCTTGTATACAGCAAGAGCTCTTTAGTGTTGTTTGTTGAAGGGCATTTTTAGGGGGCGTTTGGTATGAGGTATTTTTTTTATTCCTGGAAAATTTCAGGGTGGAAATCTATTACCATGTTTGTTTGGGCTACAAAAAATTTATTTTCGGGAATTAGAAATACCCAGGTAAATAGTTTACCCATAAAATATGGGAATCCTATCCCTTGAGAATATCTGGGTATTTTTTTTTTTTTTTGCCCGGGCAAAAGAAAAAATTTGTTAAAGCTTTTTTTTTCTTCTTTTTTTGATCATTTTTTGAACCTTTTTTCGTTTTTTTCTCGTTTTCTCCTCTATCGTTTTTTATCGTGTTAAGTCGTTATTTTGTTGTTTTTGTCGTTTTTTTTTTTCTTTTTTGTATTCTTGTCATTTTTGTTTTTTGTCGTTTTTTCATTTTTATCATTTTTTGTCGTTTTGTAGTAGTTTTTGTCTTTTTGTCATTTTTTTTCTTTTTGTCGTTTTTGGTCTTTTTGTCCTCTTTTG
>JANAVB010043017.1:1395870-1488915 GCA_029216955.1 Iris pallida
TAAATAGACATGATTTTTCCCATTCCTACACACTCAATCTTTCGATCCTATAGTGGGCTATTCCTCAGAGCTTTAACTTTCTCATCTCCAAGATCAACTCCTCAGCCTTCTAGTGCCAAGTACGATCTTGGTTTAGAAGTCTGCAAGAGTTATAAGAGCTTGGTTCAACAAGTTTTTCCTTCTAGCTTTGAAGTCGCAATTCATCGTATCAAAGCTTGTGGTTGTGAAGTCGTCGTGTCCTTCGGATCAAAGCACGAGTTTGTAAGAAGTTGCAAGTCTTAGGATTAAAGCTTGTGTTTCACTTGATAGTGGATTCAACTCTGAGCAAGAGTTCCCGGGCCTGCACTAGTCCTTTCAGAGAAAAACCAATAAATTGTTGTCGCGTTTGCTCTATTATCTCTCATCTACTTCACTGCTTTACATATTTGCTTTACTTCTAGCTAATATTTTAATAACTATCTTGACATCTCATAATTATTGAGTTGATAATTGCTTTCAACTCACGTAATTTTCAATTGGATAGTTTGTACTGCTGCCACTCTATTCACCACCCTCTAGAGTTGCCATACGATCCTACATTATTCTCTACCGCATGTGGGACTAAACAATAATACTCAACAGATCACAAAAGTATATTGGCATGTATGCACGATGTTATTTTATACCAACTACTAAATCAGACAGAACTAGCCGCTAATGTCAGCATACTCTTGTTTTCCGAAAGAAGTGGTTGAACACAAAGGAAAACGTGTATTGATTGTCGACATATTACAACTTTATAACAGAAGCTTTATATGTAATGTCTATAACTTTTTACATAGTTCTCGGGGTGTGTGGTGATGGATGTATGATTAGCGCGCGATCACTTTGTTTCTTTGACAATTCGAATCCAAGATTGGAGCTTCTTCTCGACGATGATAAGTTCTTCTCAGATGGTTTGAAACTCTAAAATGTTGGAGGCTTGTAGCCGAGCTATGAAACGATGAGCATTCTTTTATGGGGCTTCTACGGAGAAGCTTATAGCCAATATGGCTCGGGAGAGATTGAGATCGCTTGGGATCGATTTCTTGTTGCAACCGAAAAGTTATTACCAAAAAATGGCCTTGGGGGTCTCTCATTTGTACGCGTGGAGTGAGTTCTTAGGAAGAAGATCAGGATTTAGCCGCGCCATGGGCAATTTATAGAGGAAACACCTCTGGAACCGTTTAATGGACTGATGAAAAATGGTTGGAACCATTTGAACATGACCTTTTTTTCTTTTCTTTTGGGTGGGTGGGTTGGGGGGGAGGGGGGGGGGGGGGGGGGGGTGGGTTGGCATCCATTATGTGCAAATAGGGTCTCTAATGGACTAGACATAAGACAAGGCATGTTATATATACATAATTCGGCGAAAGCAGTTGGACATGAATCTGTATAAATGGGTTGTAAGGTGTAAAAATACCTTCCAATTTTATATTAGTAAATGCATCTCACATTTAAAACAACTTCTACATACCCAGTGAAAGATTTCATTTGGCAGTTTAATACATCTACATCTAACAAAATTTTAGTATTACTACACAAAAACAAAAGAGAAGGGAAGAAAATGACATTTTGAAAAACATGCATAAGTATCTGGTAGACATATGACCCAAAAAAAACCCACTAATATATCATACATAAAAAACTTATTTGCGTTCATGTTTATATCATATTGCATGCTGTCAATTAAATTTATCATTCTGGTATTACAAATTTCATAAAGATCATAACAGAAATTTAGACTTACTACATCAAATTTTATGCACACAGGACAAGAACAAGAAAATAACGAATACAACAGCTTGGAACTTTTTAAGTATCTTTAACATATACTATCAAGTAACTAAAAGCAAAATGTCTGGGCATAGAGTTATGCAACACAAAGTTTTTTTTTTCCCTCAAAGAAACGTAAGCAAAAAAATTTAACGATAATAATTATGCAAAGCTTTTCCCTAAGAGTCAGCTTTATTAATAGTAATAACAATAACAATCAGCAAAAGAGGAAGAGGGCAGTAGAGTGTGGATGGAAGAATTATCCAAATTTTGTAGCCTCACTTGTTGAAAGTGATTCTACTGTTCTTCCTCTTAAATAAACTATCTTGGGTTCTCAAAAAAAGATCTATCTATCATCATCACCATCACTATTCTCTTCTATAGTATGTATCGAAAATAAAAATATATATGCATCACAATCAGCTGATGCTTACCCTGTCTGGGAAACATAAACTAGCCCGGTATTAAAGCGAAAATTCCGTGCCTGTAGATAAATGCAGATAAACTTGCATAAGGCGCATATCAAATAAACCTTACAATAGTTGACCATTTAATCACGATTCAGAACAATTATATGATACATAAGCATGAGGATGCAGAAAATCTGTTACAAACCCAATAATAACTGTAGAGAAGAGCAGAGCATATGATATAATACAATTACACCAAAAAAGGTTGCAAGTATTTCTTAGTCCTGAATTCTCTTAGGGATGCAACTACATCCTATGATAAGTGCAAAAGTATACTAAGAATTGCTATTGAAGGAAATTGTACCTGCTGGTAGGAAAGAGGAAGGATCACTGCACCACTAATTTCTAAGAAGTGATTTGGAGTTATAGAATGCAAATCTTGAACCTGAGATTTATGGAAACAAGCATGTTAAATAAGCCAAAACCAGCCGAACACATCATAGCAATATCAAATTCCAACAATAAAATTGAAGAAAAGAATCTCAAGTAGTTTATGTAAATAACCAAAGGGGTATCATAGGAACCTCAATTTTACCATCAGCTTTATTGTCAACGATATTCCACCCCTTTCAATATGAAAGTCAACTTCCTTGCCTACGCTATCATCAAGCAACGTCTCCAATTTAAGAAACTGTGAAACTACCTGGATAGATGCAAGGAGTACATAGAAATGAATTATTTGATCATGAAGCTTAAACCGATAACTTGCTAACACTCAAATAAAGCACAACATACCAATAGCCAGAACTCATACTTATTTGCTACAATATATGAGTTGAGTGACCCAAGGAGTAAAGTCCCCGTTCATAAAATGTTTGACTAACAATTAGATAAGTAATATGCACCAAACGCTGTTCATAATTAACTATTCAACATATTTATAATTTGGGTATTGGGTGTGAATCGGGTGGGTAGTAGAATGATGAAAACATGAACACATGCTTTTCCTCCCAATTCAGGGGGTAATGATTTAAACCAAGGTACCAACTTGATTTCAGTAATTGTTTTGGACCCTTCCTATAAGTATTTGTTTAGTCAGTTCTAACAGTTTTGCATCGTTCAGTTTCAGTAGTTTCGGACCCTCCAATTCCAATATGAAACTGCCGCAACATATTGGTTTCACCCAATAATTAAAACATGCTGGAAAAGTGAACCTATGCCTTGCCCATGGACACTGACCCGCGCACGGTCTCATGTGCACCATCACTCGGTTTACACTTTGCATGGGGTTACCCGTCAAAGTACTACTCTCGCCTATGAAAGGTTCTATGTGGTGTATGTGCAAGAAAACACCACCAATATGGACAAAGAAACAAAAAAAATATTGTGCCGGGTAGCCCCGCACGGTACATTAATTTGCAAATACTTTGTTACTCCAATCACGCGAATTTACTAGACGATGCTAAGACAAAAGTGTTCGCGCAGTGCATGCTACATTTTGTTCATTCTGTGGACAACTCAAATTTTGCTCCAGACTATTTATGACACCACAAAGTTCACCGAAATATTTGAAAACCTTTCAGATGACATAAATATTACTCGTGATTAACCCTTCAATGACTAATTACTATCATGTAGAATATGATTCTAATTACTTGCATGGTTAGAATTTCATTATAATTATACTTGTAAAATATGATTCTTAGATCTCATGATAATATCATTGAACATGAATCATATCTAAATACATCACCATATCTCAAATTCATATTATGCGAGCTATATTTGTATCATCTAAACGTATCTAGATTGACTTGCAATAATTGTTCCACATTTTGTCAATCATTAAACATGAGACATATCTAAATACTATCATGAGATCTAAGAATAATATTCTACAAGTATAGTTAGAATCAAATTCTAAACAAGTAAATAAGAATCATATTCTACTCAAAATACGATGCAACAAGCTGCACGAGTGTCGGACCTCTAATGGTAATCTAAACGAGCTTTCGTGCAACCAAGAATTCCACCAAAGAATGCCTTATTGTTAGGAAAAGAAACGTACAGGTAGGGGTGAGCATTATTCGGTTTTGGACCGAAAACCGAACTGAATAAGAGAATTGGTTCGGTTTTTAAAAAAATCGGTTCGATTTCGGTTTTGAAAATACTAAATTTTCTTATTACTATAGGTATATACTAAATAAATTTAGGTATATTTAGTTACTATATATATTAACAAAACAAGTAAAGAAACCGAAAAATTGAAGAAACCGAAAACCGAACCGATTTAATTTGGTTCGGTTTGATTCGGTTATGGGCCAATTCGGTTCGGTTTCGGTTTTGCTTATTCGGTTTTCGGTCCAATTCGATTTTCGATTATTCGGTTCGGTTTGAACCGAATTAACCGAATGCTCACCCCTACCTACAGGTGGCGGAAGTAATTCTTTTTTTCCTATACGTAACTCTGGGTCACCCGGCACGAAAGAGTTCGTGTTTGCACCATGCATCTGATGCACAGATCTGTTGCATGCAAATTTTTCGCACACATGACCTACGTTGTTTCCTTCGAATGATCAAAGGATCGATAGGTTTCATGATAAATCCACAAATCCGCGTTCGCAATTTGTCACGACCCGATCCCAAATAATTGGGTCGAACCGGATCATGCCCAGCCTGCACCGTTGTTGAGACGGCGGCAGTAAGCTGTTCCATTAGCAGGTAACCACAACAACATCTATAATTGTCACAACTCAATATTCGGGAATTTAAAACTTTATTAAACATTGAAATAAATACAACTGGAATTAAAAGAACTGAATTCAAATAACAGAATTTTTCAAAGAAACAACAAAACTGGAAAAGAAAATCTAGCTAAGCATTCGGCTCATCGGCCTCAGTTCCTGCGTCCTCCAATGGGGACTCTGGCAACACCACGGAGTACAGAACCGGGTCGTAATAACTGTTGATTAACAGCTCAGCATCCTCAATATCCCCTAAAAATGTTATCTCCAGTCAGGAGGGAGCAAAGTACAATTCATGCTAATTTGACAATTAAAATAATAATAGAATCATGCACTTTTAAACAATTTGGAATAAATTCCAGCAGTTACAGTATTGTGATGTGAATAGGCAATGAATATGACCGGCTTGGGTTGTACAGTTGTATCCTATTGATACGATACGGCTTATCCCCGTGTGTATGAGGGGTAAGCTAATACAGTTCTAAGTTACTTTGGATGTGGTCATACTCATTACACTACTCCCCCAGTCCCCAAACAGTTACAGTAGTTACAGTCAGTGCTCTCAGAGAGAGTTCCGTGTTGCATCATGGTTTAAACTTGCAATAAAACGATTATTAAATAATTGTAAACTAACACAAAATGTACTTGCCTCAAGATGGACTGGACTTGAAGGGATGAAAACTTCGAGATGGGATTTAGACTCGTCCTCGAAATCCTACATTCGAGAAGTTGACTCAGAATTCAGGGTTACCAAGCTAACTATGCTAGTTGAAATCTCTAATTGTGTCCTAATCAATTTTAATCTCTATTTATTAAACACGAACCAAAACGCGTTTATCGGTGCGTTGTAATTAATAACGAGGGAAAGATCAATTTAACTTTGTATTTGGAAAAACTCGTAGTTACCAATTTAATTGATTAAAACTTTGTATTTTCGTAATTATACATATAAAACTATATTTCTTGTTTTAATGAGAAAAACATGATCGTTGTTAAATATTAAAACTTGTCAATTTTAATGTGAGAAAACTTCATTAATTTTCTATTCAAAATACTATTTATTTTTGATTTACGTGAACGCTAAAAATCAGCAAAAACCAGAAAATGACAGAAAACCTATGCTACAAAATTACAGGTCACAGAGAAAAATACACAAGCTGGGCTTATGCCCATTACAATTTATTTTACATAAATTGAAATAAGAAGAAACGGTTGTTAGTTCTAAAATCTTCCTACAATTTAATTATGAATAAATTAAATAATATAAATAAATTAAATATTAATGAGTCTCAGATATTGGTCCAATCGTCATATAGGCTAATGCCTCAACGTCCGGGCGAAGCCGATTTCGTTTGCACTTAGCCAGGGCCCATTGACCAATACGGTCGTCGCCCAAAATCCAAAATATTAATATTTTCCGAAAAATCATTCTAAAAATCATTTTAAAAATATAATTAAATTTTATGGAAAATCCGACAGCATTTCCTCTATTTTGGTCAACCCAAAAACTGGGAAAGTGTGCCATAAAATCCAGTATAAATCCCAAACCAGGGAAACCCATGAATATATATATATATATATAACTAACCACAATCATTCCCAATATTAATTTGGAACGACCCGAAACGAATTCGGAAATCCGAAACCAACCCAAAAACATCACAGCACAAATCGGAAAGATCCGAAAACCAAATTATTCACAGAATTCATTTCCGAAGGTTTCGGAAAAACAAACCAAACTAACAGAAGCTTTCCCGAAAGTTTCTCGGAAAATCCCGGAAACAAACGTAACCCAAAAATCGAATTCCTGAAGGAGATTCGTGGACCAATCTCATCATTGACACAGGAGGGACGAACTACTGTGATTAATCAGAAATTACCCAAAATCGACGGAATCCGAAGGGTTGCCTCGGACTCGGGACGCGCGAATCCGCGGAAACGAACTCGGAAACTCGTGGACAGCGCTGGACAGTGCTGTCCAGAACAGCGGGACACGTGCTCGGGGTGGCGACGCTAGGCACGCAGCCGAGCAAGGCTCTGGACGGGCTGGGTGCGCCAGAGAGGGTGCTGGCCGGGCACGGGGGCGGCCGGCGAGAACAGCGCGGGCGGCCGGGTCGGGGTCCGGCGGGCCGCGGGGTGCGCTGGAAGGGCGCAGTGGCGGCGATGGGCGCCGGGGGTCGGGGCCGCGCCGGGAGACGCGCACGGGGCGCGGGTGGCCGGGAAATGACCGGAGCTCGGCAGGGGGTCGGGGCCGTCGGCTGGAAGAGGCCGGACGGGGTCGGCGTGGAGTCGAGGGCTCGGGGAGAGGGTTTTGAGTAGGGGTTGATGGAGAGTGAAGTGGTGGTGGAGAGCTTTTGTTCTCTGGAAGGAAATGGAGAGTTGGGTTAAGAGAGGAGTTGGTGGTGGCTTGCTTAGTAATGGGGAGAAGTGATGGGGTTATAAGAAGTGGGAGGGAAAGAATGTGCTCTCTGTTGTGTAAGAATAATGTGCGGTAGAGATGGGAGTCAGGAGAGGAAAGTGAGGAGGAGAGGGGAACGTGGGGGAGGGGAGTTGGTCCACGGGTGGACCAACTCAAAGAGTGAAATTGATTTATTTTATTATTTTTTTAAATAAAATCAGAATTCAAAAGAATGGGTTAGGACCGGGTCTGGGTTTCGGGAACTGGTCCGGACTCGGGTCAGGTCAGCAATCAAAAGCCAGAAATCTATTTTGAAATTAATTTTAAAAACCCACCATTAATAATAATAATAATAGTAATAATATTAATAATAATAATAATAATAATAATGATAACCTTACAAATAAAGTTACACTACAAACCAATAATTAATAATTCTAAAAATATGGGTTTCACACAATTGATCTTTGATTCGACACGTATCATTACCGTACGATCTATTACAAGCCCGTTACGAACTTGATCAATAACTAAAATCGTGTCATACACGTGTTATAATTACTAACAAATAACAAAAAAAATTGTGATTAAGAACAATCTAATTAATCTATTAAACAACTTTTAGATTATAGGATTTATCGGTTAAGTTAAAGATGCATTAATCGCACAATCGTCCGGTCTCTAAAGGCGATCCACACAAGCGCGTCAGCAAGAAGACCAACGAACACCTTTGCCACTATCAAAATCACAAACCCACCTTATGTCTCAAAGATCTCCTCAAAGACGACAATGAAGAGCACGACTTATGCTTCTACTCCCAATTTATGCCCTCGGGCAAACTAGAAGGTATGTCAATAGAATATTGTCGGTATTTCATCGACATGTCGGTAAGTAGGTTTGGGTTTTTATTTGTCGAATCTCTTGCATGAAAGTAGCAAATAAAACTTATAATTTCAGCAAACCCTAAGGCCTATATTTATAGGCCTTGATCAATGGTAGCTTGGTAAATAATCTGGTAACCTAATTTGGATATGACTAGGAATCCTTATTCAATGTCAATCATTGATTTGATTTGATTTGATTCAAATCTTTCTAGACTCTTCTAGAATTCTCTAGATGCAATCCTAATTCTGAATTAGGATTGCTCATTAGGATTTGACTAAGCCAATATCTAAGTTGTGTCTAGTACAAGTTGTTTTGGTTGAACAAGCCAATCGGCCATGGTCAATCACCATTAGACCAAACTCGAACTTGAGCATGTCCTATATTGCCAACTATTGTGTGTAAGACTCACGAGATTTCGCTGGTATAGACATACTTAGACACACACTTTAGTTTGGGGTTTGTTCGTCCTTTTTTAGCACAATTTTGATAACGTGTGGTCATAATTTATTGAGCCCCAACGAAGAGTTTGTTGTTCGGTGTGATGGAATCCTTGGAGATCGCAAGAGTTGCGAGACCATGGATTATTGGAGCTCGCAACAGTTACAAGTTCGTAGAAATGAGACATCGAAATGTTCAATGTTCGTTAAGATATCAAATGCGATTGTTCAGGGCAATAAGTGATACGTCCTAGCAGCCAATTTGAAAGATGTTTAGGAATATCACCAGATGTAACAAGGCATTTTGATTATTAATTTGATGATATGTTATTTATCATATTTAAATTTTATTTATATAATTGTTGATAATGTGATGAAGTTTCAAGAGTAGGAGCAATATATTTCGTAGTATGTGATTACTTGGATGCAATACGAATGGCTTAAGCTCTCTAAATATATGTTCATGGCCATATGTTCACCAAACGGGACATAAGTAAAATAGGTATGTCGGTGTGCTCTACGTTAAACTTACATGATGAGCGCAACTGGTCTCATAAGGTGCTAGTGTAGTTGACACCATAGTGATACTATGTGTGCTTAGTTAATCGGACATGTTCAGTGAACGACACCAACAAGGATACCCTAATGGATTAAGTATGCTTATGTCATAGAGATATCCTTTGTGTCAGAAGTGCAAGTGGTCTCCAGACCTGAGATCATTACAATATCTTATGTGTGCACCAACACTTAACTATGTACCTTTAGCGAACCCAACAATTGGGACGATCATATATTGGGTGTGGTGAATCATGAAGATAATACATGGCCAATAAGAAATCTACTACTACTATCATATAATGAGTAGGCCTACTCGGTACACATGAGCATTAACAAATGTTATTGAGATACATAGTTACTACGATGGAACGACGATATGTATCCATGTCGTAAGTCTAGTTGGGACATAGTATGACAGAAAGACTAAATTGCACAGTAACTGAACATCAAAAGGTTCTTGAGTGGATGCTGTTAACATGCTCACAATATAGGGCCTTTACACACTGCTAGGTGTCAATCTAGGGCATCAAAGAAAGATTCCTACTAAAGTAGTTCTGGAATACAAGTCAAGTTGGAATACGGTGCACTGATACTAAGTATGTTTCTCCATAGAATACAACAATAAAGCCTTTATCCCAAATTTTTGTGGTCCGTTGTTTGAATCAACTTCTTCCATTGTCTCTTCTATTAAGGGTTATGTCCTCTATAACGCTAACAATATCCATATCCTTATTTAACACTTCAAACTTTGTTAGTCTAGGCCTACCTCTAGTCTTAGCGGCTCCATTAAGATATTATTTCTCCTTACATGAGCATTTATTGGTCTACGTTGCATATATCCAAACCACCAAAGTCGATTTTTTTTCTCGTCTTTTGCTCAATTGGTGTTATCTCTAATTTCCTATGGATACTCATTTTGTATCAGATCCTTTAGTATATTGTCATTCATCTATCTTATCATTATCATTTCAGCTATAGTAACTTTCAGAACATGTCTCTTAATTGTTCAACACTTTGATCCATAAAGCATGGTTGGTCTTACAGTAGTGCTATAGAATTTTCCTTTAAACTTAAGAGGTATTTGGCAATCACCAAGTACTCCAGTTGCACTCTTCTATTTCAACAATCATGTTTTAATTCTATGCATGAAATACTTCTCAATCTCTCTAGCATGATGATGAATAATTGATCATGTTTTCTCCTTTTAAGTCCTACCATTTGGTTTTTGGTCTCTTCTTCACAAAGTCTTTCTCTTCCATTTTCTAATGCTAATATCTAAGACCATCAAGCTATGTTTAGTGGTTACACTCTCTAATGGTAAAGCTTTAGAATCTTTACATGCTAGTTTATCAATCTTCCTAGTAAGAAAGTAATATATCTTGCTAATATTGGGTCTGCTCTTAAAAGTAATTAAATGTTCATCTATGTTCCTAAAACAAGTATTTGTTATTATAAGATAATATGAAACTGCAAAATCAAGAATTTTATCGCCCTCTCCATTCCTAACTTCATATCCATAACCTTAATGCACGCTATCATAATAATTATTCTCCTTTCCAACATGACCATTTAAGTCACCTCCATGTACTCCTTGAATCAAGCTATCCATATGTTCTCAAAATTTCTTTTGTAATTTCATGTAATCCTACTTAGGGTGCATATACACAAATAACAATAATAACATCCTCCCATAATAATATTATCTCATGTCCTTTTTTACATCTATAACAGTATTTATTAATGATTTATCCACAAGTATACATATCCCTTTTTTGTCTCTTTTTACCTGTATACCAAATTCTAAAACTACTAGTATCAATTTCCCTCGATTTCTCACCTAGGTACTTTGTTTCTCGCATACAAACATTATTAATCTTCCTCCTAAACATTGTATCCATGAACTATACTCTCTTTCTCGTTAATATTCCTATATTCCAAGTAGCTATATGATCATACTCTCATGCACCAACCTCTTATATTGTTGTTTCCTGTACCTTATAGTGCCTTGTCTATTTGTCACATATTGGAGCAGTGATGTGGCATGTCACTTATGGGGAACACCCTAGCCCAACTTTGCTTAATTGACACTGCACTAGAGTGGTATCGATACAATGTGTCACTTACGGGTGACGACCTAGCAATCCACCCTTCTCATCTTTCGTCACACTGAAGTGGGAGATGCAACACGTCCCTATTGAGGAATGTCCCAACGTGTATTCTTTATGGATTCATTCCATAGAGATCCAACAATATTTTACACTCGTTGCACCTATCTAACGCAACCCTCCTCATTTATACGGGCTTGGGACCAGCCATGAAAACATAGAACATTACGCACAACATAGGCTCCATAGAATAAGACTTTTTAAGTTTATGTCACACATTTGTGCTTAGTAGAGCATCAACTATGCATACACAAAAAGTTAATAAAGAAGTTAGAGATTAAGCAAGCACCTCCCCGTTCACATGAACTAACACATCACCAGGCTCCAGATGTTTATGTGCAGGACCACCTGGCACCTGCAAGCCACATAACCCTTAAAAAGATCACAGAAAAGTTTCTTATCTACAGACATCAAGCTATACAAAAAGTACAAGTTAAAAGACAAGTTACCACAGAATCAACAACGAGCATCCCTGTCTCACTAACAGGAGATACATGTCTGACCATCTGATTCCAGTAATCACATAGAAAATCAATGTGAGTGCAGCGAAGGACAAGAACAAGAAATTTATTAAAAAGGTGAACTTGCTTGAACTAGTAAACATTTTCGCTCAATTAATTGCAAGTACTTACCTGTTCTGTTTCACTTTGTAGACCAAGCCGACGTGTTTCATCAAATCCTTTATGCAGAAAAGTCACCTGAATCGACAGAATATGAATATATAGCGTGGACGAAAGATATTAAATTGCATATAAATATACATGCAACTTAATTAGAAGTTTGATTGTCCAGTTCTCAGATAGTATATAGAAATAAAATATTTATTTAACTGTACATGTCAAGAAGATTTTCTTCCTATATTGAGGACAACGGCAAAATATAGTTCAGCATGTTATGGGGTGGGGAGAAGGTTGGGTGGAATAAAGCTATGTTTGGTACAGCCTATTTCAGCTGCTGCTTATTTTTTTCGAAAAGCAGCAGTAAAAGTTGATGGTAATATCAGCTTTTGTTTTTTTTTCTCTTTGATAAGCTAGTTCATTTTGGGGCAGCTTTTGAAAGCAGGGAACAATACTTTCAAAAGTTGCTTTTGTTTCTACTTTTTGAAAAGCAGCAGTGATACCAAACCAAAGTGACTAAAGGCCCCTGAAATCCATTCGCATTGGCTTTCTAGTTTGTAAACTCCATGTCAACCCAAAAAAAACATGGATATAGGTAATAAAAAATATATGGAATTTGCTAATGTTAGGTTACATTTAGGGTAATGCAATAATATGATTTGCGTAGCCAACCCTACCATTTTGGGACAAAGGCTTAGTTGTTCTTGTTGAGAGAGAGAGAGATAGAGAGAGAGAGAGAGAGAGGTTGTCAACAACACAAATGACAATACAATCTAGAAATATATCAAGAAAGTAGAGTGGCAATCATAACGAAGTAAAAAATTAGTTCCTGTTGAACGACCGGTGCAAGTAGATAACATGTGAATCTTACTAGCTGTTCATGATTTCACTTTTTTATCTAATTGATTACCTTGTGGATTTCATCTCCAAGATTGCCTTGGCATTGGAACTTTCCTTTTATCTTAAAGATTGATAAGATATAAATATATAAATTATCCATTCACAAAAAAAATGGATGAAATAGGTACAACGAATACTTCTGCTCTAGGAAGCACAGACACTCAAAAAGTCAAAAGTCGATGCTGAGTCTGTGTTGGTACATGTCGAAGATGTATTAGATATAAGACGGACATTCCAAAATAGACTACAACACACCAAACTATGTACCATACTCGTTTTTCCAGATCCATATTGTGCTGTATCATATATGCGTCCATGCAACATATGATTTGATAGTTTCACATGATTTACTTGCACTAGGAACAATAATCAGGAACTGGAATGAAAATAAGTGGCAAAACACAAGGCAAGAGTTCACATTATTCTAATAAATGTGTGAAACTGCCTTAACATATAATAACTTCTCTTGCAGCAAATTTTCTCCAAGGGAACTATGGCGATACGGTTATCTTAAAAAATCATTGTATGTTTAGAATAAGGTGCCATTTAACTAGTCAAACGTATTACTGTATAATAAATCAGATAAGTAAATAATATATGTTGTTAGTATCTTACAATACAATACGATATACTAAATTTCTCGTTACGTATTGGTTGATCAGATACGATACATATAGGATAATAGGTAGTATAAGTTTTTCCTTGAGTCATGCAATGTATACTTAAGAATATGATTCTAGAACTAGGTAGACTTACAAAGATATAACAAATAAAAAAATTATGAGAAAATTATATAAAATCATGTTCCTATATGGATTTAGAAGTATAGACTCTAGACTTGTAGAGTTATTGTATCATATCCTACACAATACGATAAGCGATACTATGCAAAAGCAGATTGATACACGAGTCGACAATGTAGTAAATAATCAACAAACCTGAAGTGTACCACGGGGAATTGTCACCGCATTTGCCTTGCTTCCAAAATCAACCCAACTCTTCTTTATAAACTCCAATGCTCGCACAACCTGCAAATGATATTATGAGACAGATTTCTCTAACAGTAAGATCATATGACAAAAAGTAAGTTATTTTGAGATAAGTAGTAGTTAAGTGAATTGACATTCTCAGCCAGTAGAGTTTGCACGACCCTATCAGGCATTAACAGGTATACTTCAACCAAATTAGATAACCATCTTTCAAACTTCAAAAACCATCCCATTTAGCAGGTTGTGAAAGTTTGAAAGATGGTTATCTAACTTGGTTGAAGCATGCCTGTTAAAGATCACCTATAAATGGGCCAGCAAAAGTAAATCTTATTTAATTTCTAATCTAGCTGGAATCAACAAGCATTTAGCAGTTGTCAATAAAGATTCCAACACATGTTAGTTGTTTATTTTCTTTCAGAAAAGAAAAAGAGTAGGTAGGGAGAACCAGCAAGAGTTGTGAGACTAAGTACAACTAAATGGGGCCAAATACTCCATCAGATCTCATAGGGGCTCAAACTTGTTTCTACACATTAACACTAGTGGTGGTATAAGTTAAGTAGATAACAATGTTCATTGTGATTGCGCTCTGCTTGTTGGGCCAGAGCCATTTCTTTCTGTGCACAATTTCAGAAAGGGATTTCTGATCAATTTTTCCATCTAAGATAGTTGGAAATGTCTAAATACAAATGAATGCAATTGGTAAGGAATGATAATTTATAATTGAAGTAACTGACGAAAGACCAAAATGAACTTAACCTGAAAGTTCAGAAAACATGGTACTGGCTCATGAAACAAAAAAATGGAGCTTAATAAAGCTAACAGAGATCACAGATGAACACTTTGCTGGTGTAGTTGACGTTGTAGAACCAAATAAGAGGACTATGACCATAGAGAAAACAGAGAGTCATAAAATCTTCAACATAAGAAAAGTCTACTATTTGAAAGCACCATAGAAAGGTGATGTTAAGATTGAATAAACCGGAAAAAAATTGGCATAGGGAGATGAAAAGAGAGTAAGCAAAGAAGAAATGTGAAAACGATTAAAAAAAAAATTTGAAGTATTTATGCTTCAAAGACATTGTGTAACCAATAAATGAGTCAAGTAGAAAGAAGATCAAACTTTAAACAGTGCTGCTATAGAATTAGAGAGAAGCATATATTTATTTCTAAAGGGGTTGAAAAAGAAAGCTGTAAAAGAGGACTACAGCAAGAGTAATAGGAACATGCTTAAAATCATTTACTGTCTCAAGGCATACAAGGAGAGAGATCCTGCTACAATTAACTTGCATTGAGATACAACATTAAATACACAATTATCCAAGCTTTCCAGAATTATTTGTTCAAATCGATTCAATGAGATGATTGGTAAGAATATAAAATAATAGTAAGCATATACAGGATTTATCATAACGAAGCTTTCTCTGTAACATTTTTAGCATATTAAACTTTCGTGATACCCATCCAAATAGGTATATCGCCAAAGTATTGAGAGGTAGATGTTAAAATAACTAAACTTAGTTATCAACTGTATGTTCTGTCATATAATAGACCTAAATGTTTCAATCTGTTTAGATGAGCAAAGAGGAGTTGCTGACACTTTAAAGGTAGCAGGTAGTTGTAACAGAACCAAAATATATATTTATGGCAAAGAAGTGCCGTATAAATTAGCCTTTGGCTTTCTTAAGAATAGTTAGAGAAGCTAACTTGGGGCCTGAGCATGCTCTATACATCCACATGGTTACATTGTACTTTCTAGCACAAATGCAACCATTATGACGGGCTTGAATTTGTGCTCAAACAAATACAAACAAGAAACAAGTATAATTGAACAACCAGAGGTTCAGTTAGGGACAAGCGAGAAGTTCATACTACGAGCCTCACAAATCATTAGGGACTACTTGAGATTCTACCTTAGTATTGAATTCAACTTAAGTATGAACTACGAAGGATAATCTCGTTATAAATGCAAACTGGATGAGTGAACTGCTCAATACCAAAGAAACAAGAAGAAAATGATGCCTTTTGGAACATTCCAGAAGAGTTTAATGCAAAAGATGAAACTTACAGCAGAAATTTACCACACAAGAAATTTTCAGTGATAGATACCACAAAATATCGTTATAATTGGTAATGTTGCTCCATTAGATGTGAATTTATAAAATGCAAAAGTACAATAGTGCAGGTCAACGAAAACTAACTCGTTCCAATGGAAGAAAAAAAGCTGAAGCACTAGACAATTTGCTCCCGGCATTTAGGGCTACGGCTCTTCCTCGGCAGTCAATAACAGGAGAACCACTAGAACCCCCTTTTGTCCCAGAAGCAGCCTGCACAATGACAATAGAATTACCATCTAAATGACTACACTCAATGATTTTACCTCCTAAAATAAATTTTGAGCACAAAATTCTAAATGACCCCCTCAGGATGTACAATTAGATTATGATTACTAGAAGGCAAGAAAATTAGCAATAGTAAAATGACTTTAGAGAGAGCTAAAATTGTAGCACAGAAGAGCATCAACATGAAAGAGGAAGTAAGCTTGGATCCAACAAAGAAGTCACAGTCTTGGTTGACATACAAGGATCCATACATGGTGACAAAGCCTTTCTTGAGTCCTATAAGATAAAGAGCAACCAAAGTTTTCTTGGAGGGAAGAGCCAATGCAGGGATAATTTTAGTCCAGTGCAAATCCTTTGGCCAATCAGATGCATTCATCT
Source organism: Iris pallida (assembly GCA_029216955.1). Taxonomy (NCBI): domain Eukaryota; kingdom Viridiplantae; phylum Streptophyta; class Magnoliopsida; order Asparagales; family Iridaceae; genus Iris; species Iris pallida. The sequence goes on from JANAVB010043017.1 coordinate 1,412,485, forward strand.
GTCTAAATCAAAACAGCATGAAATCAAACCATCAAGTCCACGACCTACATGAACCACTATTGATCAGCTTCCCTATCAAGGTATTGACTGAAGACAGGAACCTGAGTGATAACATTAACAGGTCCATGACAGATCCAAAGTCGCAAGGTACAAAGATATTCTAACAAGGTTCAACCATCGCCTTGTATATTGTTTGATTGCATTCGGGAAGTCTCTCTTCTAGTGGACCCGAAATTTACTTCCCTGTTTTCCTTGTGTCAGAATGAAGATATGCCGAGTTCTATTTACAGATAAGAGACTGTGTGAGGAGATTGAATCTAAAACGATTCCAGTCTTGCCTCATTTAGGATTCTCCAGTTACAGATTTTGTTTTAAGTTCTTTTTTTCTAATGTCTTCGCGGAGCTATCTATATAACACTATTTTCTTACTGTTTGAAGTAAAAAAGAACGACCTGGTATTTGGATCTGTTACGAGTTTCTCTGATTTCTACAAAAACCAGATGGTGTTCTTGTTCCAGTGAACCTATTGGTACGGTTTGACAGTTTTCGTCCAGAATAACATAGTTCATCTATTTTGTGTCTACTATTCTCTTAATCATTATTATAAACAGCAGAACGATCAATGCAAATCATCCCTACAGTACCCTTCAGAAATATGGCACCAAAAGTCCAAAGGAAAAGGTCAACACAACCTCAGACCTAGGAAGCATCATACTCAAAATTGTTACCATATTGTATCCAAGCTGGATCTGTATCTGACTCCCCAATACACACTAGGACATGCCAAAATCAGTATTTCTTCAACTCACCTGTCTGTATCACTTGATCGTATTTGCATCCATGCAACATAGGTCAAACCAATTACTTTTACGAACTACTAAGTAACATCTATTACTAATTATTTTTATCACCATGATAACATTTTATCATAATAATCACAACCAGCAAGCATGGTGTGTATTCTGTGATATCAATATCAGTAAAGTAGGGGTCCAACTCGGGCGGGCTAAACCCGAGTCCGATCGGGTAAACCCGTTAATGGGTTGGGTTAGGGTTGAAGGTACTCGGGCTCGGGTTAAAATATTTGAACCCGATCAAAAATCGGGTTGGGCTCGGTTCATGTGTCGGGTTACCCAAAGAACCCGAAACCCGATATATATATATATATATATATATATATATATATATATATGCTGACGACCTCTTGGTATTCCTGCATCCATCTATGAGAGGGATGAGGGCGCTTTCAGATATTATGGAGGAGTTTGGGAGGTTGTCCGGTCTGCAGCTGAATAGGGAGAAGAGCAGGGTCTACTTTAGCTCTCTGTGCACCCTCAAGGAGGAACGGGCCCTTTCTCTAGGAGTGGAGAAAGGAGAGTTACCGGTGAAGTATCTGGGGGTTCCGTTGACGGTCAATTATGTCAGGGATCAGGATTGTCTCAGCCTGGTGGATTTTGTCCAAAGGAGAGTGGAAGGCTGGCAGGCAGCTGGACTGTCCTTTGGTGGCCGTATTGAGCTAGTGAGGTCTGTTATCTCTGGCATCGCTATGTTCTGGTTGCAGTCGATTCAGATTCCGGTAGCTACCATAAGGAAGGTGGAGTCCATTTGTGCTAATTTCATCTGGAGAGAAGGTATGCATGCCATCGCTTGGGAACAACTCTGCCGGACCCGGGAGGAAGGAGGAGTGGGGTTGCGACCTCTTCGGACGGTTAGGGAGGCTTCTCGGGTACGGATGGCGTGGCGGTTCATCAAGGGAGGTTCCCTTTGGGCAGAGTGGCTGGCTAGCAGATATGTGCGGCGGATGAATTTCTGGACATGCAGGATTGATAACAATTTCTCGGTCTCATTTAAGGCTATACTTAGGTGCAGACCGGTTCTACAGTCCGCTATATGCAGGATTATGAAAGATGGGGCGAATACTGATCTCTGGCTGGACTCATGGATGGAAAATGGCTCCCTTCTGGATATCTTGGGGGCACAGATGAACAGAGAGGCGAGCAGGGGAGTGAAATGTAGTCGGATCATCAGGGATGGGTGCTGGAGGCCTAGGAGTACCGATTCACGGCTCCGTTTGGAGAGGCGATTCGTCGGATCACTATCGATCCTAGCCTGACTGCGGACTCCTCGAGTTGGGTTGATCCTGGTTCGGTTGGAGGGGCAGGGATATTCAGTTTTAAAAGTTGCTATAATCTGGTTCGGACTACTCATGACAGGATTACGGAGTATGACTTTATCTGGACGAAGGGGATTGCCCGCAAAATGCAGCTTTGTTCATACATACTCCTCCTAGGCAGGTTGATGACGCGGGACAGACTTATTATGTTTGGGATGCAGATTCCAGACCCGAAGTGTGTTCTCTGTACGAGTGACGCGGAGTCTATGGACCACATATTCTTTGAGTGTCCGTGGACTTGGCACATCTGGGAGGAGCAGTGCATGCGATTGTTGGGTGGAGTTGGCAGTGCCAGAGATATCCGGAGGATCCTCAGCTGGATCAAAGACCGACGAGGCATGGACCCTGGTTGGGCCAGGATGGCTAGAGTTAGACTTGCAGCATCAGTTTGGCATGTCTGGAGGGAGCGCAACAGGCGTATCTTTGAAGGACTGGCTACTCCGCCAGTAGGAATTCTACATAATATAGAATTCGTTGTATCTGTAATGGCCCCTTAATTGGGGAGGGAGATGTGAGAATAGTGTATTGTAATACCTTTACTGTGATTTGCGTTGAATAAAATTTACCCTTATTCCAAAAAATATATATATACACTATTTCTACTTTTTTAAATAAAAAGTTTAAATCCTAAATTTCTCCTACCAAAATCTTCAACTCCGTACCATAAATCACATTTTAGTTTGTATTTCGTAATAATTGAGGCATAATTGTTATGTAATTATGTGTTTAATACTAATCTTCTTTAAAATTATTTCAAATATCATATTAGAGTCCGATAAAGCCGATGGACCTTACCCAACCCGAGGAACTTGGGTACTTTTCTATTCCTCTGGGCTCGGGCTAGGCTTATGATTCTTCGGATTGGGCTCGGGTTGAGCTCAAACCCGATCCAACCCGCACGAGTTGCACCCCTACAGTAAACGTTAAAACCTTTAGACGCCGTTAGGATGCATAATTACAAAGGAATTAAGTAGCTCATTCCAAGGAGGAAGTAGGCCTAATTCCCATATTTTGAAATTACAAATTGGATAAGGAATTGTGGTTCAGTTTCCAATGTCTTCCCTTAGAAACTTAGGATCTTTAATTTCTCGATTCGATCCCCAAAATACTGTTATGAACTACCAAGTAACATCTATTACTGATCATTTTTATTACCTTGATAATGATTTATCATAATAATCACAACAAGCAAGCATGGGGTGTCGTCTTTGATATCAATATGAGTAATGGCTAAGACCTATAGACGCCATTAGGATGTGTAATTGCAAATTTTAGGAATTAAATAGCTCATTCCAAGGAGGAAGTAGGCCTAATCCCTGTATTTTTAAAATTCCTTGACAAAATGACAACTGGACAAGGAATTGCAGTTCAGATTCCAATGTCCTTCCTTTTGTCTAGAACCTTAGGAGCTTTAATTTCCCGACTCCATCCCTAACAGTAACCTAGGAATTAGCCAAAAACACAATAAGACAAGAATGTGATGCCAAAATATCATTTTGGATGAATTTAGCAAGAATAGACCCTTAAGCTTAATTACTGAAACTAATTCCAGTGTCCAAGCGGTAAAGAGTTTTGCACATAATATTAATATTAACCCTCACTCACACCCTAGAGTTTTCTATGCCGAATTTGTGGGCAGAGCTGGATTCATGCAGTGGTATAGTTATTTAAAATCACTTAAAATACACATCAGAGATGATTAGAATCACTTAAAATACACATCAGAGATGATTAGAACCTAGGTTGTACTGGTATTATGTTAAAGACCCTTCCACTAGCACCAAAGCTCTAGAGTTTTGGTGCAATGTCAGGGACTTTAACAATATGAATTAGCAAGAATAAGATAGGACTAGTAGATTAAATTTGTCTTTGTGAATATAATCAAAGAAGTTCTGAAGTCTAATCATATAATCCATAGATAGTTGCTTACAAACCTAGAAGAAGAAGAAAAAATGCAAACCTGCATGTAGAACGTATTGAAGTCATTATATCCATCCCTGAGCATAGAAGGATCATTAATTAATTGAAGTGAACGAAGAAATTATGGTCAAACTTTATTCTCCCTAGAGATGGGACAAATGGAAGCAAAAGACACCAAAAAGTATTATAATTTACAAATAATATTGCAAAAACAAACATGTATATGTTTGTAACGGTAACATCAAAAGGAAATGCATGAGAAAAGAATATCAAGAATTAGAACAAGCATGAAGAAAATCATGTTGTTTCCTACATATTCCCTAACATGGAATTTGGAGATAAATTATGTTACATGTGCTTGAAGGTCCTATGACATCCTATTGGAGCCACTTGATTAGTTATGAGAAGAAGAAAAATCAGGGGAAATAATTATAGATCTATATGAGTTAAGAGGAAATCCAATTCCGATTTTAATTGAGATTCAAGGATTCAAATTACTTATTTAGTCGAAATTCATACTCACAAACATGTGGATGACAACTAATTTCATGATTTACTTTCACCATAGTCTAAGGGCCTGTTTGGTAAACTGAAAGTGGAGAAGATTTGGATTTAAACTTTCAAGTATGGAATTAATATGAGAATCCATGCACTTTCTTGTCCCCTAGTAGAGGACAAATGTGCTTGGTTGGGATAAGAAAATAAGGAAATGAAAGTTTGAAAGAGCATATTATAATAATAGTAAATTGTAATTTATTTTTATAACAAATTAATATAGTCCTTAAATACTAATAAATTAAGTAATTAGCTAACAAATTAAGATAATTAGTAATATAATTATCTAATATTAAAAAATTAATAATTAGTATTTTATAATTACTATATTTTATAATTTTATTAATGAAAGGAGGAAGATTTAGATAATTATTAACATAATTAATATAAATCTTTCCAAACTTATTTAACTATTTAGTTATTGATTGTCTTAATAATTATCTAAATCTTCTCCCATTAATTATATTAATTATACTAATACATTTGAGGAGGTTGGCTTAAAAAATCACATGTTAATTACATTAAATATAATTATATTAACTACATTAATTATCTAAATCTTCTCCCTATCTTCTGAAGGTTAATTATCCAAATCCTCTCCCATTATTTACTCAAGTATGGCTGCTTAAAAATCCATCTTCTTTTGAGGAGTTGAGAGACTTGCATCTCTCCGAGAACAAAAACAAAAAAACACTTGAACCCTCCTCTCCCCCGCCGCCTTTCGATTCCCTCCTCCGCCACCTCCCAACTGACCCTAGGTGGCTGCGGTGACCTCCTCTCCCTCCGATTGATCCCCTTCCAACGGTGATAGGTGGCGCAAACACACGTTCAATCGCAAACGACGACTCCAAACACCCGTTCAGTTGTTCAGTTGTTCAGTTGCTCGTTGTCCCCTCCACTCCCTCTACGACCTCGTCGACGTCGACCCCTCCGCTCCTTCTCCATCGATTAGCCAGAGGATGTGGAAAACCATGATTTGGAGGATTTTCAAAGGAAACAGGAACTGTAATCCAAATCTTGTCCCTATAATCCTGCTGAACCAACCAAGAGAATGAGAATTTGTATCCATTTTTAGTGGAAATCCTGCTCCTTTTAATGTTACCAAACATACCCTAAAGCATTTGTAGAAAAGCTACATTAGGATTTCTTGTATCTTTCACTGAGTGGTTTGAGTACATATACATAGGAGGAGAAACTGCTCATTGAAGTCTATTTAATATTGACTAAAGTAATTACATAGGCTCATTAACTCTAACAATTCTACCAGTTTCCTAAAACTGGAGGACATTAAATATGTCAAACTTGTTACATGAAGTAGAAAAACAAAAATAATAATAAAACCAAAAAACATAGCTCGCAGTATCGTCTGATACCGATCCAATACGGCCAATACCGATATGGTTTGGCATATCCCGATCCGATATTGACCGATACCGACATTGGGGTCTCTTTTCCAGTCAATTCAGCAAAGAAAATTGAAAGAAAAAGACCAATCAGCAAGGGTGTAAAAGCATTGAAAGTTTATAAAGGCATGTAAAAGAAGATAACTTATCTATCGTATGTAAATCAATCGGTAAGGGTGACTACTATTTCATTCAATTTCAAAACTACTAAGAAACAACACTCAAAATATTAAAACTATGCCTAAATGTCAAAAATGTTAAAAAAATTATTTAAAATTATTTGTTTTCCGGTACCAAAAAATCCAATACTTCGATCCAAAACCTCCGATATTGCTGATCCCCATACTCATAGGAATGGTCCGATACCGATACTTCGAACCTTGCCAAAAATAATAGTAAAAACAACACCATCTGTGGATGATCACAGTAGCAAAGTTTTGACACGCCCCAGAAAAGAGCAATAATAGAGGCTCACATACGACACATAGTTGAGAGGTCGGCACAAGGACGCTCACACGAAGAGCAGCATATGAAGTCAATAGTCGTGAGAGGTTGACGCACAACCAAAAATAGTTGCAATGCAAGATAAAGTGACCGTGAAGAACAACAGTCCGAAGAAAGACGTGAAAATCAGCAATGTCAAGAGAGGAGAGAGCGACGAACAATTGAAAAAAAAAAAGACAATCACAAATAGCAGAGATGGCTAGATATTACTATCAGAATATGTGGCTCAACACTCCCCCATCAAGTTGGGTATGCCAAGCATGTATCAACTTTGAAACGAAACTAGAGATGGTTAGGATTTTTTTGGATGGATACATGGTTTGGAGATCTAGAGTTTGGAGGCTAGCTAATGGTCACTAGGATTTTAGGTTTTTCCTTTTTGTACGGTATCACGATTTCAAAACTGAAGATTAGACCTTCATAAGGGGAAAAAAAAATCTCTAAGAGAACAAAATTATAATTCGGTAAAATTAATAAATTAACAGAAAAAACATAAGTAACCAAAGCCAAAGCGGCGTCCATAGTTATGAGACACTGACCAAATATCGACCCGGTCAAGACTCGAGGACATCCGGTCACTAGTCCGACTGGTGGGTCAGCAATCGGACTTATATATATATATATATATATATATATATATATATATATATATATATATATATATATATATATATATGGCTTCACACTATCTGCTAACATATCTCATGTTTATAAATCATTATAATTTCTAATATTATTCTATTGGTGTCTATTTTATTTCTTTATTGAGGAACATACTTAAGCTCAAAGAAGGCCGCTACAACAATGTGTATTGGAAGTTGCTGGTTTGACTTTAAGATGGAGGTCATTTGGCCATTTTGTTATCTTTCAGCTCTCTGCTATCATATCTCATGTTTATAAATCATTATAATTTCTAATATTATTCTATTGGTGTCTATTTTATTTCTTTATTGAGGAACATACTTAAGCTCAAAGAAGGCCGCTACAACAATGTGTATTGGAAGTTGCTGGTTTGACTTTAAGATGGAGGTCATTTGGCCATTTTGTTATCTTTCAGCTCTCTGGCTTGTATACAGCAAGAGCTCTTTAGTGTTGTTTGTTGAAGGATGCATTTTTAGGGGGCGTTTGGTATGAGGTATTTTTTTTATTCCTGGAAAATTTCAGGGTGGAAATCTATTACCATGTTTGTTTGGGCTACAAAAAATTTATTTTCGGGAATTAGAAATACCCAGGTAAATAGTTTACCCATAAAATATGGGAATCCTATCCCTTGAGAATATCTGGGTATTTTTTTTTTTGCCCGGGCAAAAGAAAAAATTTGTTAAAGCTTTTTTTCTTCTTTTTTGATCATTTTTGAACCTTTTTTCGTTTTTTTCTCGTTTTCTATCGTTTTTTATCGTGTTAAGTCGTTATTTTGTTGTTTTTGTCGTTTTTTTATCTTTTTTGTATTCTTGTCATTTTTTGTCGTTTTTTTCATTTTTATCATTTTTTTTCGTTTTGTAGTAGTTTTTGTCTTTTTGTCATTTTTTTCTCTTTTGTCTTTTTGGTCCTTTTTTATCGTTTGCATATACTGCAGAAATTATTTGCTTTGGTATGGATAGTAGGAGAAAGAAATGAAGCTTAATTATAAGAAGTACTTGTCCGTGGAGGAGTATATTTTCTAGATGTTTTACTATTTATATTTTGAGTAGGAGCAAGTGAATCACACACCAACAAACAAACAAAAAGTTTCCAAAGTCTTTGTTGTCGTTGGTTTGATGGGGGTTGGTAAGTCAAGACAAGGAAATTTTCCAATTAGGAGTAAATTGATCTTCAGCCAATTTTTTTGTTGTTTTTTGTCGCTTTTGTCGTTTTTTGGTCTTTTTTTTGTCCCTTTTTTTTTTATCTTTTTGGGGTCTTTTTTCATTTTTTATCCTTTTTGTCGTTTTTTTCTCTTTTTTTGGTTTTTTTGTCGTTTTGTGTCTTTTGTCTTTTTTCATTTTTTTTCATTTTTTTTGTCGTGATATTTGATTTTTGTGTTTTTTATTTTTTTCGTTTTTGATTTTTATGTTTTTGTTGTTTTTCGTTTTTTATTTTCTTTGTCGTTTTTACTTTTTTCTCCTTTTTTGACGTTTTATTTGTTTTTGGGTTTTTTTCCTTCTTTTTTTTCCTTTTTTTATCCTTTTTTTTTGGGGGGGGGGGGGGGGGGAATATTTATATAGTCACGAAACATGGGAATGTAATTTTTCAGGAAATTCAATTACTTGTAATTTGATTCCCGAAAATATAAAATTCTCGGGTATATAGTATTCTGCATACCAAACGCCCCCTTAATAGCTACTTTTGGTCCGACATCGAAAAGGGAAAGGAAATGATAGGTGATACAGCTTATAAATAGTAGGACTGGATGTTCAAATTCGAGCAAAAACATGCTAGGTTGAAGGTCCAAAGCCATTAGCTTAATTTTATAGACCCGGTTGGATTCACAAGACTTGGGTCACACGGGTTTCAACAAACTCAGCCGAGTCATTTCGGTTTTTCGTGGGTCAAGTATAAAAAAATGGTCTAATAAAAAGAAGAAAAGCAAGCCAAAATATCTAAAGGGACAAGGGAGGAAGTTATTGTTGAAGCTGGCACGGGAGTTGGGATAGACGTAGGGGTCGAGAACGGCGATGACGAATTCGGAGGCGTAGTCGAGGAAGTCAGTCTCGGACGAGGACAAAGATGTGAGGGCATTGGAGCGGGAGATAGAGTGCCGAGTATATTTTGCAGCGACCCTTTTGGAAGCCAATGATGTTAGGCATCTCGTTACTGGAGGCACATAAGAGGGAGACAGGTTCTTGGGTCAGGCGCACCCAGGATTGGAAGGTTGTCAAGCAATATCTATGTTGTCAAGCAATACACCATAGATGGTCGTCGTATAAATGGTTGGCGGTCACTTAACAATGAGACAGACCCATTATCTCTAACAACTCTATAAGCATTAAATGAGGAATTCCACTTGCAATTCAATGGTCGAATTATGTGTTGAACCTTGAATCCATCATATCCAAACCAGTATTATTAAAAGCACATTCAGGGGCAAGGCATAGCAACTAAACTGCGAGGAGGTGCAGATTTGTGCCTCGCTTAATTTGAAGCATACCCAGTCATCCGAAGCACCGTCTAGGCCAAGGTTGTAAAAGTCGCTAGACGCTAGTTGCGCAGACACCTGCCACCTAGCCCGTCTAGGCGGCCGCCTAATTCTAGACGGTTTATAAAAAAATGTAAAAACAAAAAACATGCTGAAAATTATGGCAATTGTCCATAAAAAGGCACTAGGCGGGGCGCCTAGGCAGGCACCGGACACCTAGGCGGCCGCGTAAGCCTATTTTTAGAACAATAGTATAGGCGCACGTTAAGGATGCAGAGACGAGCTACCTAGGCGGGCGTCCATGTCTATTTTTTTTAGATTTAATTAAAAAAAACACAGTCTCTCTGACCCAAACTCTGACATCTTATTCCGTAACCCCTGAAAAATGAAATTATTTTTCAGGAAGAAACAATCCCAATTGGACTCTGGATTGAAATCGCTCTCAAAGTTCAACTCCAGCCAACCGCCAACCTCACACACCAATCTCGCCGCTGACTGTAAAAGCATGAAAAATCAGTACAAATAAACAATGCGCCTGACAAATCCTACACAACTCAACACATGCAACACCAACACCTGTGAAACCCAGTTTTTGTTTCGTAATTTATTATTATTATTATTATTATATTATTGCTCTTATTATTATTATACTGCGGGTTTAAAATTATTTTCAAAATATCAATGGGTTTTTGGTTGCTGACCTGATCCGAGCCAGGACCAGTTCGAACCCAAATCCAAACCCGATTTGAACCCACCCTGTTATTTCCTCTAAAAATCGGGTTATTATTCGTTTTTTAAAAAAAATATTAACTCCCCACGAGCTGGTCCACCCGTTGGACCAGCACTTCCCCATGATCCCCTTATTTCTCCTTTCAATGATCTCCTCCACACATTTTTCCCTCTTCTTCTCCTTTTATTAGCAACCCACCACCATCACCACCTCACGAAGAGAAATATCACCAGCACTCTCAAATACATATTTCATTTCTCTCTCTTTCTTCCATTCACCCTCTCACTCACAACCCTCTCGGCCCGAGCCCCGACGCCGACACCCGACGCCCTCCCCTGCCGGCGCCGCCCCGCGGCCAACTCCGCCCGACCGACCAGCAGCCCCAAGCCGCGCCCCGCCTTCCACGCGGTCTCCCCGGCGCCGCCCCTGCGCTGCCCTAGCTCAGCGCGCCCGTGGCCCCCTCTCGGCCCCGACTCCGGCTCCCTCCCGCCGGACCCCCCTTGGTCGGCAGTGCCCTAGCACCGCCCTCCAGAGCCGAGCCCTTCCCGCTTGGCTGACCCGCGCCCCGCGAGTCCCCGCCCCACCTTCGGCCGCCTCCCAGCGCCCGCGGCTCCCTCCGGCGCTGTCCAGCCGCGCGCCTCCAGCGATCCGTCCCTGGCCGAAGACCCAGCCTCTGCTGCTGTCATTCCGTGTCCCATCGGTTTCCGTTCCCGATCTGGTCTGCGGTTGCGCAGTCGAACTCCGGCGAGGCGTGTCCCGAGTCCGAGGCAACCCTTCGAATTCCGTCGATTTGGGTAATTTCTGGTTAATCACAGTAGTTCGTCCCTCCCGTAATTGTCTATGATGAGATTGGTCCCCGATTCCCTCCCGGGAATTCGGTTTTTGAGCGACGTCGTAATTCCGGATTTTTCGGAGATGTTCTGTGTTATTCTGTGTTTATTTCGGATTTTTCCGAAATATATTTTCTGGATTTAGGCGCTGTGATTTCCGAATTCATTTCGGGAATTCCCGAAACTATACTGCGGGTTTCCGATTAAGATTCGGGAATTATTTCTGTGAGTTTAATTTTGGTGTAAAATGGTTTGGAAGTTGAATTCTGGGTGTTCCCTGGTTTGGGACTTTTTTATAAATGGTGTTTATGGCACACTTCCAGTTTTTGGGTTGACCGAAAATAGAGGAAGTGCTGCCGGATTTTCTAAAAAATTAATTATATAATTTTAAAAATGGTTTTTTCGGAAAAGAATATTGTTTTGGATTTTTGGGCGACGACCGTATTGGTCAATGGGCCCTGGCTAAGTGCAAACGAAACCGGTTTCGCCCGGACGTTGAGGCATTAGCCTATATGACGATTGGACCAATATCTGAGACTCAATATTAAATTTATTTTAATTATTAGTTTTATTTATGATTAAATTGTAGGAGAGTTCAGGACTAACCCAGGTCTATTTCTTATTTAAATTCAATAATTTGTAAGGGCATAAGCCCAGCTTTTCTATTTTCTTTCTCTGTGGCCTGTAATTATTGTAGCGTAGTTTTTCTTTCATTTTCTGGTTTTGCTGGTTTTTAGCGTAGACGCGTAAAACTATAATAAATAATATTTTTGATATAGAAAAATTAATGAGATTTTTCTCACATTTACAAGTTGTAATATTTAAACAAAGATCATGTTTTCTCATTAAACAAGAAATTTAGTTTTATATGTATAATTACGAAAAATACAAAGTTTTAACCAATTAAATTGGTAACTACGAGTTTTTCCAAAATAAAAAGTTAAATTGATCTTTCCCTCGTTATTAATTACAACGCACCCGATAATCGAGATTCGTTGTGATAGCGTAATCAAGATTAAAATTGATTAGGACAAGCTTAGAGATTTCAACTAGCATCGTTAGCATGGTAACTCTGGAATCTGAGACAAACTTCTCGAATGTAGGATTTCGAGGACAAGTCTAACTTCCATCTCGAAGTCTTCAACCCTTCAAATCCAGTCAAACCAAGGCAAGTACATTTTGTGTTAGTTTACAATTATTTAATAATCGCTTTACTGCAAGTTTAAACCACGATGCAACACGAAACTCTCGCTGAGAGCACTGACTGATTGACTGTTGGGTACTGGAGGAATAGTGTAATGATTATGACCACATCCAAAGTAATAACTTAGAACTGTATTAGCTTACCCCTCATACACACGGGGATAAGCCATATCGTATCAATAGGATACAACTGTACAACCCAAGCCGGTCATATTCATTGCCTATTCAAATCACAATGTTTTAACTGCTAGAAAACTGTTTACTTCAAATTGTTTAAAAATGCATGATTCTATTATTATTTTAATTGTTGGATTAGCATGAATTGTACTTTGCTCCCTTCTGACTGGAGATACATTTTTAGGGGATATTGAGGATGCTGAGCTGTTATACAATAGCTATTATGACCCAGTTCTGTACCCCGTGGTGTTGCCAGAGTCCCCATTGGAGGACGCAGGACCTGAGGCCGATGAGCCGAACGCTTAGCTGGATTTTTCCTGCTTTCCGTTTTGTTGTTTTTTTAAAAATTTTGTTATTTGAATTCAATATTTAATTCAGTTCTTCTACTTCCATTGTATTTATTCAAATGTTTAATAAAGTTTTAAATTCCCGAATATTGAGTTGTGACAAATATAGATGTTGTTGTGGTTACCTGCTAATGGAACAGCTTACTACCGCCGTCTCAACAACGGTGCAGGCTGGGCATGATCCGGTTCGACCCAATTATTTGGGATCGGGTCGTGACATGTTTTTAGTGGTGGCCCATGCAGGTCAGTGAACAACAACTTAGGAAAACATACCTAGAAACAATTAGAACACTAGAACATTGATTTGTCACAATATAGGTCCGAATTATATACATAAATATTTTTGTTTGTTTATAGACTAGTAGGATACCTTGCTTATGTTTTCATCCTAAACCTTCCAGAATATGACCAAGGAAAAGACCACCCATGCTGGCGATGAGGTGTCATCACCCGAACACACCCCATCTCCCCCAACACGTCCAGACCCTTCACCGTTGCAGCTGACCGACCGTCCCCATCAATCTCCAGCACCCCGCGGCGCTTACGCCACTACTTCTCAAGCGGCGAACCCTACACTTCCTCGGACTGAGCCGCAGACCCCTGCGGTAGTGTCCGCACCAGCTGCCCCACCAGTGCCCGTGGACCCCACCGATCTAGTGGGCATGCTACGAGGAGTGCTTGAAGCCCAGAGAGCCCAAGCAGAAGCTCATCGAGAACAGACTGCAGCCCAAGCTGAAGCCCATCGCGAGCAGACCGCGATTATGAGAGAAGGCATGGAGAATGCCCACAATGTGGCTATGGCTGCCCTCGAGAGAGGAGGAACCACTTCATTGGAGCCACGACCTGCCAAGGTAAACATAAATTCAGGAGATAAGTTATATATCATTAAGGCCATTCTTTTGATTAGAGGCGTATTATTACATGAAGGTTGGAGATATAGAGAGTTTCAAGAAGCAAGGCCCTCGACCTTTCAAAGGAACCGAGGGTATCATCTACGCCGATGAATGGCTAGATAGCATGGAGCGTCTCTTGAGCGTCGCTCGACTCCCAGAGCACCTCAAGACCGAAGCAATAGGACTCCAGCTGCAAGACGTGGCAAGCACCTGGTATCGGAATGAACCCCGACTCCAGGACAAGCAGCTTAACTGGGACACCTTCAAGAGGCTGTTCCGCAGGAAGTTCTTTCCAACATCAGAGATGCGGGAGATGGAAAGACAATTCCAGGACCTGAAGCAAGGGAACATGACGGTTGGAGAGTATGCGGCAGAGTTCGGCCGACTTAGTCGCTTTGCCCAGAACTTGGTTGCTGACCCCAAGGACCGTGCCGAAAGATTCAGGTATGGACTAAGGGAAGGGATTCGCACCCCTGTGATCGCAGGTGGTGCCAAGACATATGAGAAGATTCTGATACGAGCTCAGGACGTGGAGAAGAGCCAGCCCTCTCGTTCAAAGAGGGAGTATCCTGGAACTAGCAACTTCCAGGGTGACCAGAAGAGGCCCAACAACAACAACAACAGGCCTTCACACCATCAGCAGCAGCATCATCAGGCAAGGACCAATGACAGAGCGCCTCAGAGGCAGATCCCTGTCTGTGATTTTTGCAAGAGGCCAGGACATCAGTCGAACATATGCAGGAAGAGGCTAGGACACTGCCAAGTCTGTGGGTCTGCCACCCACCAAGTGAAGGACTGCCCCTCGTCAGTCCACCGGACCGGAGCAACTCAGCAAAGAGCTCCCCTACCCACTCAGCAACAACGGTTCGGACAACACCAGCAGAAGACCGGGCGAGCATATGCCCTGGCAGCAGAAGAGCAAGAACCAGAGCAGGAACCCACCGCTGATGTCATCACAGGTTCCATTTATGTGTTTTCACATCCTACTCTAGCATTATTTGATTCGGGTGCATCACATAGTTTCATATCATCAAAGTTTATTTCTGCACACCACCTAGATACGGGACTTAGCAAGGTGATTAGTAGAGTTATGACCGGTTGTGGTCCCATACCCATCACTGAGGCTTGTAACTGTCCCATAACTATCTCAGGCCACCAATTTTTAACACCCTTACTTGTGATGCCCCTGCCCAACTATGATGTAGTCCCAGGGATGGACTGGTTAAGTGAGCAGCATGCGCTGATAGATTGTCATAGAGGATGTGTAATCTTCAGCCCACCAGGAGAACCGGAGTTTGAAATCTCCCGAGCTCCGGAAGACATGAAGAGTGTTACCTACTCCTCTATCACCGAAGAACCCGGGCCTCCTCACCGTATCATAGCGGAATTCATGGATGTCTTTCCAGATAGTCTTCCAGGATTGCCGCCAGATCGAGATGTGGAATTCACCATCGACCTAGTACCCGGCTCTTCCCCTATTTCTCGGGGATGCTACAGAGTCAACCCCAAGGAGGCAAAGGAGATGAAGGACCAGATTGACGAACTGAAGGCACAAGGATTTATCAGAGACGGGACTTCACCCTGGAGAGCACCAGTTTTGTTCGTGCCCAAGAAGGATGGAACCGTGCGGATGTGCATTGATTACCGGGCGCTGAACAACATCGCCATCAAGAACAAGTACCCTCTGCCCCGGATCGACGACCTGTTTGATCAACTGAGTGGAGCCAAGGTATTTTCGAAGATAGATCTCAGATCAGGCTACCACCAAATCAAGGTCAGGAAGGAGGATATCCCGAAAACGGCATTCAACACCAAGTATGGGCAATTTGAATTCTTGGTCATGCCGTTTGGACTGACAAATGCTCCTGCAGTATTCATGAACCTCATGAACAAGGTCTTCCATGAATACCTGATCAGTTTGTTGTTGTCTTCATCGACGACATACTGATCTACTCAAAGACTGAAGAAGAACATGAAGAGCACCTGAGGAAAGTTCTGAGCACCTTGAGGAAGGAGAAGCTCTATGGTAAGCTATCCAAATGCGAATTCTTTTTAGACAAAGTGGAATTTCTGGGCCATGTTGTCACAGGAAAAGGAATTTCGGTGGATCCAAAGAAGATAGCTGCTATTGAGAAGTGGACTGTACCAAGTTCGGTTGCTGAAATCAGAAGCTTTTTGGGTTTAGCTGGCTACTACCGAAAGTTTGTGAAGGATTTCTCCAAGATTGTTGAACCAATGACGAAGCTTACCAGGAAGAACGAAGAATTCATTTGGTCTGAAGCTTGCCAGTCAGCTTTTGAGGAACTGAAGAAGAGGCTTACAACGGCGCCGATACTTGCGCTACCCGCAGGTACCGGTGGTTTCTCAATTTATAGTGATGCTTCCGGTAAGGGATTGGGTTGCGTTCTTCAACAACACGGGAAAGTAATTGCTTACGCATCTAGGCAATTACGGACTCATGAGAAGAACTATCCCACACATGATTTGGAGCTTGCAGCGGTGATATTTGCATTGAAGCTATGGAAGCACTACCTTTATGGAGAGAGAGTGGAAATATTTACAGACCACAAAAGTCTTAAATATGTTTTCACTCAGAAGGAGCTGAACATGCGACAGAGACGATGGCTGGAGCTGATGAAGGATTTCGACATCAACCTGCAGTATCATCCGGGTAAGGCTAATGTTGTTGCAGATGCACTTAGTCGATACCCGATGGCAATGTTCTTGACCAAGGAGCGTCATTTGCTGGAGGACATGGAAAAGCTTGGACTGAAAATTGTACTGCCTGAAGAAGAAATGAAGAAACTGGGAAGAGAAGCCATTGTACCAGGAGCTGAATCAACAATGATGCAGTTGCAAGTGCGTTCAAGTCTGATGGACAGAATCAAGGAGGCACAATTCCAAGACGAGACGCTTTGCAAACTCAGAGATCAAGTGCTGGCAGGAACACTTGAAGGATTCTCAATCGCCAGTGACGGAACACTGAAGAATGGTACGAGGCTTTGCGTACCAACTGGCGAACTGAGGAACGAGCTGATGCAAGAAGCGCACCAGTCACAGTATTCCATACATCCTGGAGCCAACAAAATATATCGGGATATGCGTACTATAGTGTGGTGGTACGAAATGAAGAAGGATGTATCCAGGTATGTGGCTAGATGTTTAATTTGTCAACAAGTAAAAGCTAGCAGACAGAGACCAGCGGGACTGTTGCAGCCGCTTGACATTCCAGAGTGGAAATGGGAGCACATAACAATGGATTTTGTGTCGAGACTGCCTCGATCCCAAGGAGGGAAGGATGCCATTTGGGTAATCGTGGACCGACTGACGAAGTCAGCTCACTTTATCCCCTTCAAGGTTGGTCTATCCACCGAGAAGTTGGCAGCACAGTACATGCGGCACATCTACCGGATTCATGGAGTTCCGGTAAGTATTGTGTCTGACAGAGATACTAGATTTACCTCTCACTTTTGGAAGAGTTTGCATGACAGTTTGGGAACACAACTGAAGTTCGGCACCGCCTACCATCCCCAGACTGACGGACAATCGGAGAGAACAATCCAGACGCTAGAAGACATGCTGAGATCCTGCGTCTTGGAATTTGGAGGGTCTTGGGAAGACCATTTGCACTTGGTAGAGTTCTCCTACAACAACAGCTACCAAGCTAGCATCGGTATGACATCGTTCGAGGCACTCTATGGACGTCGTTGCCGCACTCCACTTGCTTGGGACGACGTCGGAGAATGAGTATTGCTTGGACCTGAGATGGTGACCGATGCAGCAGAGAAGGTAAGAATGATCAGAGACAAGCTTAGGATTGCCCAGGACAGTGTGTTTGTGAAGATCTCTCCTACCAGAGGAACTATACGTTTCGGCAGAGCAGGAAAGCTAAGCCCCAGGTATATTGGTCCTTTTGAAGTACTCAGCAGGATTGGAGAAGTGGCTTATCGGGTGGCTCTACCCCCAAGTCTCGAAGGCGTCCACAACGTCTTCCACGTTTCGCAGCTGAGACGCTACATCCCGGACCCGAGCCACATCTTGGACCATTCGGAGCTGGAAATTGGACCCAGCCTCACAGTGCCAGAGAAGCCAGTGGCAATTTTGGACAGAGGCGAGAAGAGAACCAGGAACTCTGTGACGCTGATAGTCAGAGTCATGTGGCGGCACAACTCACCAGGCGAATCTACCTGGGAACGAGAAGACCAGACGCGGAAGCAGTACCCGTACTTGTTTGAGACTTGAGGTACCCCCTAACCCTACCTTTAATTTCGAGGACGAAATTTTCTAAGGAGGGAAGATTGTGAAACCCAGTTTTTGTTTCGTAATTTATTATTATTATTATTATATTATTGCTCTTATTATTATTATACTGTGGGTTTAAAATTATTTTCAAAATATCAATGGATTTTTGGTTGCTGACCTGACCCGAGCCAAGACCAGTTCGAACCCAAATCCAAACCCGATTTGAACCCACCCTGTTATTTCTTCTAAAAATCGGGTTATTATTCGTTTTTTTTTAAAAATATTAACTCCCCACGAGCTGGTCCACCCGTTGGACCAGCACTTCCCCACGATCCCCTTATTTCTCCTTCCAATGATCTCCTCCACACATTTTTCTCTCTTCTTCTCCTTTTATTAGCAACCCACCACCATCACCACCTCACGAAGAGAAATATCACCAGCACTCTCAAATACATATTTCATTCCTCTCTCTCTTTCTTCCATTCACCCTCTCACTCACAACCCTCTCGGCCCGGGCCCCGACGCCGACACCCGACGCCCTCCCCTGCCGGCGCCGCCCCGCGGCCAACTCCGCCCGACCGACCAGCAGCCCCAGGCCGCGCCCCGCCTTCCGTGCGGTCTCCCCAGCGCCGCCCCTGCGCTGCCCTAGCTCAGCGCGCCCGTGGCCCCCTCTCGGCCCCGACTCCGGCGCCCTCCCGCCGGACCCCCTTGGTCGGCCGTGCCCTAGCACCGCCCTCCAGAGCCGAGCCCTTCCCGCTTGGCTGACCCGCGCCCCGCGAGTCCCCGGCCCACCTTCGGCCGCCTCCCAGCGCCCGCGGCTCCCTCCGGCGCTGTCCAGCCGCGCGCCTCCAGCGATCCGCCCCTGGCCGACGACCCAGCCTCTGCTGCTGTCGTTCCGTGCCCCGTCGGTTTCCGTTCCCGATCTGGTCTGCGGTTGCGCAGCCGAACTCCGGCGAGGCGTGTCCCGAGTCCGAGGCAACCCTTCGGATTCCGTCGATTTGGGTAATTTCTGGTTAATCACAGTAGTTCGTCCCTCCCGTAATTGTTTATGATGAGATTAGTCCCCGATTCCCTCCCGGGAAATCAGTTTTTGAGCGACGTCGTAATTCCGGATTTTTCGGAGATGTTCTGTGTTATTGTGTTTATTTCGGATTTTTCCGAAATATATTTTCTGGATTTAGGCGTTGTGATTTCCGAATTCATTTCGGGAATTCCCGAAACTATACTGCGGGTTTCCGATTAAGATTCGGGAATTATTTCTGTGAGTTTAATTTTGGTGTAAAATGGTTTGGAAGTTGAATTCTGGGTGTTCCCTGGTATGGGACTTTTTTATAAATGGTGTTTATGGCACACTTTCCAGTTTTTGGGTTGATCGAAAATAGAGGAAGTGCTGCCGGATTTTCTATAAAATTAATTATATAATTTTAAAAATGGTTTTTCGGAAAAGAATATTGTTTTGGATTTTTTGGGCGACGACCGTTTTGGTCAATGGGCCCTGGCTAAGTGCAAACGAAACCGGTTTCGCCCGGACGTTGAGGCATTAGCCTATAAGACGATTGGACCAATATCTGAGACTCACTATTAAATTTATTTTAATTATTAGTTTTATTTATGATTAAATTGTAGGAGAGTTCAGGACTAACCCAGGTCTATTTCTTATTTAAATTCAATAATTTGTAAGGACATAAGCCCAGCTTTTCTATTTTCTTTCTCTGTGGCCTGTAATTATTGTAGCGTAGTTTTTCTTTCATTTTCTGGTTTTGCTGGTTTTTAGCGTAGACGCGTAAAACTATAATAAATAATATTTTTGATATAGAAAAATTAATGAGATTTTTCTCACATTTACAAGTTGTAATATTTAAACAAAGATCATGTTTTCTCATTAAACAAGAAATTTAGTTTTATATGTATAATTACGAAAAATACAAAATTTTAACCAATTAAATTGGTAACCACGAGTTTTTCCAAAATAAAAAGTTAAATTGATCTTTCCCTCGTTATTAATTACAACGCACCCGATAATCGAGATTCGTTGTGATAGCGTAATCAAGATTAAAATTGATTAGGACAAGCTTAGAGATTTCAACTAGCATCGTTAGCATGGTAACTCTGGAATCTGAGACAAACTTCTCGAATGTAGGATTTCGAGAACAAGTCTAACTTCCATCTCGAAGTCTTCAACCCTTCAAATCCAGTCAAACCAAGACAAGTACATTTTGTGTTAGTTTACAATTATTTAATAATCGCTTTACTGCAAGTTTAAACCACGATGCAACACGAAACTCTCGCTGAGAGCACTGACTGATTGATTGTTGGGTACTGGGGGAATAGTGTAATGATTATGACCACATCCAAAGCAATAACTTAGAACTGTATTAGCTTACCCCTCATACACACGGGGATAAGCCATATCGTATCAATAGGATACTGTGAGACCCGTCTCACTGTATCGGTATTTTATACGGATACGTATTTATTTGAGCCGTATTTCGTATTTCTCGATTTGTGTGATATTTTAAAATTTTCCAAGATATAGGAATTTTATGACTTGGTTTAACTTGGACTTGGTTTTATTTGGTTCGGTTCCACTTTGACTTGGCTTGGTTTAGTTTGGTTTTTATGAGATGAGGTGTACGGTTTAGATTTAGTGGAGAGGAATGAATGGTGGGGATTGCTTGGGCTTGTTATATAAGCCACCTACCACTCTCTCTCCTCCATTATTTTCATTTCCATCTTCATCTTCTTCCCCCAGCCCAAGGCAAGTACACCTTGCCGAATGTTGGACGATTTCAATTTCGTTTGTTCCATTCTCTTTATTGTTACATTCTAAGAATGATTAGAACTTGGGGTTTTCCATTTTGACGGCTAGATTGTCGTAGATCTAACCTTGAAACGATTTCGGTTTTCATGGGTTTTGATCTATTAAACCCTGTTATTTTCAAGTTTTGATTGTTCCATGTTGTAGAGAATTTCAATCTACCCCAAATTGACCTATGGAAGTCCAAATTTGGACTCCGGTTGGAAGTTTGGTGGTGTGGAGAAGTCATGGTATTTTTTCCCATGGACATCTCCTCTGTGGGAAGCCATCATTTGCATTTTGGCTTACATGCGAGCTTGCTGACATTTTTGGAGCCACATGCATGATGTTCATTTTAGCTGGCCGCATAGCAAATGTGGCTTGCATGCATGAGTAATTGAGGGCCGCATGGCCATTTCCACTTTCTTGGCCGCATGGCTTAGTGCCAGTTTTAGCCGCATATAGGAATCAAGTTCTTGGCCGCATATAGAATTGCTTTTAGCATTTAATGGCTTAATGCATCAAAGCATTAACAAATGCTTTAGCAGAGGCTCAAGCTTTGTTCCTAGCCGCATATAGAACTCATTAAATGCACTTATGCATTTTAGTCCCTAAAAACATGCTTTAATGCCTTCCAAGAGGGATCAGCCGCATATAAAATCCACTAAAGGCATTTTATGCGTTTTAGTCCCTAAAAATGCATTTAATGCACTTTATGCATATAGGTCCTTAATATTTTAAATGCTTATATTCTAAGCTATATTTTAATGCATTATAATTCAATGCATTCAATACATTGCAATCCATGAGACTAGATTCGGGGGAATGCATTATTTTAATGCATTCTTGCATGCACATTTCTTTAATGAACTTATAATGCATTCTCCAGCACTAGCCGCATAAGGCCTGGCCTCTTGTTTGTCGTTAATGCATGAAGCAATGTGGAGCCGCATAAGAAAATTGTTTAATATTTAGTTGCTTGTTTGCATTTTCGTACAAGCAAACCGCATGGCCATTATTTATTTATTTTGTTTTGTTTGTATTTTCATGCAAGCAAATGTGAGAGTGAGCCGCATGCAGATTTTGCATGTGCTTGCATATTTAAATTCCTTGGCCGCATGGCCTCTTCCCACTTGCTGGCCGCATGGCCATTGTACTTCTGGAACTTGAATTTAATATTGGCCGCATGGCTTTTATTGAGCTGCATGTACTTGCATAATATATTTTATTATATGTCATCATTGCTTGGCCACGTGAACCTTTTTTCTTATTGTATTAATTGTGGGGGGTCCCACATAGCTTTCCTTAGTTGACTTGCTTGCTGAAGTGGAAGCTTGCATTCATTGCGGGTCTCACTCTCTTTGTCTTTTCTGATTACGGAAATGTTTCTTGCTGGCATTTAATTTTGGGAGCCGCATGGCCTCCCACTCATTCTTGGCCGCATGGCCCCTTTTTGTTATTTTTCTGGCCGCATGGGTGGCCTCCCACTCTCTATGACCGCATAATTGTTCTCCCACTTTTGGACCGCATGGGTCCCACTTTGATTGTTTAAATGTTTTATTTGCCTGGATTGTGGTCAGAATTTCTTCCCACTCCCAACATGAAAATTGTAGAGTTTCTCCTTGGCTTCAAGAATATATATATTATTAATATATATTATTATTTAATTGTGCAAGTTTCTCTTCTCCTTGATAAATGACATGACACGACGGTGACCCGTAGTGGTGCACTCTTGAAATGAACTTGACATGATAATTTGACAGTGAACTTGGCATGATAAACTTGACATGATATACCTGACATGCTTGATAGTGGCCCGCCGTGGTGCACTCTTGACCTGATAACTTGACCTGCTATACATGACACGGCAATAACCCGTAGTGGTGCACTCTTGACAAGTACCCTGATAATGCTTGATAGTGGCCCGCCGTGGCGCACTCTTGATAAGTAATAATGATAATGATAGTGGCCCGTCGTGGCGTACTCCTGACAAGAATTAATTAGTATCCTGACACCGTGGGTGATTGTGCTTGTACAAATAATCCAGTCCTGTCTTGCATCATGTCTAGGAGGGGACTCCTGAGTACCACGGTCAGGAGTACCTACTGAAATGGACTAAGGTAAACAACTAGAATAATCCAGTAGTCATGAAGAGATTTTTCAGCTACAGGCAATCCCGTTACCTGGGCGCGCCTGGGATCTGTAGCCTGCCGTCGAGTAGGGCACATTTCCAGCACACTGTCATGTGTTGCACCCTTCAAGCTACCTAAGGGTACATGCGTTTCCTGGACGATGTACCCACCTGAATTCAACCCTTAATTTCGACCTGGGTAACCTGGATGGTCTGCAGGGCTTGTGGCTGTGGAGTAATCTCGCTGCATCTTGCTAGTAACTAGGCTTGTGATAACCTTAGTTAGTTAATGTAGAAAGCCGTAGGCAATGATTGGCCGTGATTGATTGGATGGAGTCTACTCAGTGCAAGTCTTGTCTTGATCATGTACCTGAATGTTACATGTCCAGATTTCTTATATTCATCTTGCCGATAAATGGTGGGAGAAACCAAGTTCCGTTCAGACGAAGGGTTACAACCCCGGTCCTTGTTTGGTTTACGGGTTGTAACCTGGTTATCTGAATAGTTCCATGGCTATCTCATCGTATATCACCTTTCCAGTCTGAGTCTTGTCCAGATCCAGTTCCTAACTGTTCCAGTTTATTTATTTTATATGTTCTCCAGTTTACTTTATGCTCAATGATGATTTACTTACTGTCTTCCTATGTTCGGGATAAGTGCATTGGTACTGCACAAATCCCAATCCCCCTTTACTTATTTGCCTGCTTTGTTTGCTAATGATTGCTGGTTTTAAGTTCATAGTTCGGCCTCCTTTGTGGTACTTGCTATTTGGGGTCTGACCCCACTGGTTTTGCATGGCCAGGTTCTGATAGAAGAGCCCGAAGGATCTACCGCACCATCTACTCGACGGTGACCAGCCGGAGCACCAGAGTGCCTCAGTGGGTTTCTTCTTCATCCTCCCACTGATATGTAAATTCTCTTCTTGTAACCTTTAGCCCCGAGCACGTGTTTAGCTCGTGTTTTGGTATTTTCCTTGATATTGTAGCCTACGGGCATAAACATGATATGTGTATTCTAGACTATAGCTAGTCCTTATCATGTACGACTATTACTCTAGCTAGTCATCAGCTTTGTGGTACTAGCTTCATGATCATTCATGTATATATGGTTCGGGACGCCTTACTATTGTATGTATGATGATCGTACTCTTGCTCTTGTATAATTGCCTGTGATTGAGATACCTAGGATTGTTAAAACATAGGATTGACTGATGGCTTGTAGAGTAACCCCCATGTCTTGACAGCTTATACGTGATTTCAGAGTATTAATGTACTTTGGGATTACGTAGCTGGCTATGTCTGCCCCCGCTCTCCAGTATTCTGGTTCTGGGTCGTGACATGGTTTTAGTGGTGGCCCATGCAGGTCTGAATCTCGATTTTCAGATTTGTGGGGGTTACCATGTTTAGATATCTCAATCACGATTATCCTTATTGATCTCCTTCGGATTATTCTCTATCTCTGATACTTGACTTGATATCTGTTTTGATCATTGATCATTCATGTTCCCATGATTTGATCTTGTGTCCTTCAACTTTCAAGGGCACTGTTCTTGATCTTTCTGATTATCTTGTTCATGTTTTGCCGAGGGCAGCTCAGCATTCTTCAGCCAGGCCAGTTATGGAGGATCAGTCTCAGCATGCAAGCAGAGATGTCAGTCCATCCCAATCAGCCAGTCGCTTCTGTCTTCGTAACTTGAGACAGGTGATAAGGTTCATGCATCTGTTTCAACTACGATGACACGTCCTGGGTAGAGTCATGTCTTGAACTAAGTCATTGGTACCGACTTACCTTGAGGCTTGACTTTTATCCATTTTTGGGAGTCAGCTTAGGCCAGCGAGGACGTTGGTTTCTATACAACTGACTCAGGAGACATACTGATCCATATGCCTCCAGCCCTTCTTGATCACGATTGTATTTGTTCTTGTGCCTTTATTTACTGCTTACGTATTTATTTACATTTATGATTACTTTACCTTACTTACTTGCCATGTTTATTTTGTTTGAGATTGTTATGTTTCCTGGAGCTTTTGTTTTGTTGTCTTGCTCGACTAGCCTCAGGAAATTCCGAGGACGGAATTTTTCTAAGGTGTGGAGAGTTGTGAGACTCGTCTCACTGTATCGGTATTTTATACGGATACGTATTTATTTGAGCCGTATTTCGTATTTCTCGATTTGTGTGATATTTTAAAATTTTCCAAGATATAGGAATTTCATGACTTGGTTTAACTTGGACTTGGTTTTATTTGGTTCGGTTCCACTTTGACTTGGCTTGGTTTAGTTTGGTTTTTATGAGATGAGGTGTACGGTTTAGATTTAGTGGAGAGGAATGAATGGTGGGGATTGCTTGGGCTTGTTATATAAGCCACCTACCACTCTCTCTCCTCCATTATTTTCATTTCCATCTTCATCTTCTTCCCCCAGCCCAAGGCAAGTACACCTTGCCGAATGTTGGACGATTTCAATTTCGTTTGTTCCATTCTCTTTATTGTTACATTCTAAGAATGATTAGAACTTGGGGTTTTCCATTTTGACGGCTAGATTGTCGTAGATCTAACCTTGAAACGATTTCGGTTTTCATGGGTTTTGATCTATTAAACCCTGTTATTTTCAAGTTTTGATTGTTCCATGTTGTAAAGAATTTCATTCTACCCCAAATTGACCTATGGAAGTCCAAATTTGGACTCCGGTTGGAAGTTTGGTGGTGTGGAGAAGCCATGGTATTTTTTCCCATGGACATCTCCTCTGTAGGAAGCCATCATTTGCATTTTGGCTTACATGCGAGCTTGCTGACATTTTTGGAGCCACATGCATGATGTTCATTTTAGCTGGCCGCATAGTAAATGTGGCTTGCATGCATGAGTAATTGAGGGCCGCATGGCCATTTCCACTTTCTTGGCCGCATGGCTTAGTGCCAGTTTTAGCCGCATATAGGAATTAAGTTCTTGGCCGCATATAGAATTGCTTTTAGCATTTAATGGCTTAATGCATCAAAGCATTAACAAATGCTTTAGCACAGGCTCAAGCTTTGTTCCTAGCCGCATATAGAACTCATTAAATGCACTTATGCATTTTAGTCCCTAAAAACATGCTTTAATGCCTTCCAAGAGGGATCAGCCGCATATAAAATCCACTAAAGGCATTTTATGCGTTTTAGTCCCTAAAAATGCATTTAATGCACTTTATGCATATAGGTCCTTAATATTTTAAATGCTTATATTCTAAGCTATATTTTAATGCATTATAATTCAATGCATTCAATACATTGCAATCCATGAGACTAGATTCGGGGGAATGCATTATTTTAATGCATTCTTGCATGCACATTTCTTTAATGAACTTATAATGCATTCTCCAGCACTAGCCGCATAAGGCCTGGCCTCTTGTTTGTCGTTAATGCATGAAGCAATGTGGAGCCGCATAAGGAAATTGTTTAATATTTAGTTGCTTGTTTGCATTTTCGTACAAGCAAACCGCATGGCCATTATTTATTTATTTTGTTTTGTTTGTATTTTCATGCAAGCAAATGTGAGAGTGAGCCGCATGCAGATTTTGCATGTGCTTGCATATTTAAATTCCTTGGCCGCATGGCCTCTTCCCACTTGCTGGCCGCATGGCCATTGTACTTCTGGAACTTGAATTTAATATTGGCCGCATGTCTTTTATTGAGCTGCATGTACTTGCATAATATATTTTATTATATGTCATCATTGCTTGGCCACGTGAACCTTTTTTCTTATTGCATTAATTGTGGGGGGTCCCACATAGCTTTCCTTAGTTGACTTGCTTGCTGAAGTGGAAGCTTGCATTCATTGCGGGTCTCACTCTCTTTGTCTTTTCTGTTTACGAAAATGTTTCTTGTTGGCATTTAATTTTGGGAGCCGCATGGCCTCCCACTCATTCTTGGCCGCATGGCCCCTTTTTGTTATTTTTCTGGCCGCATGGGTGGCCTCCCACTCTCTATGACCGCATAATTGTTCTCCCACTTTTGGACCGCATGGGTCCCACTTTGATTGTTTAAATGTTTTATTTGCCTGGATTGTGGTCAGAATTTCTTCCCACTCCCAACATGAAAATTGTAGAGTTTCTCCTTAGCTTCAAGAATATATATATTATTAATATATATTATTATTTAATTGTGCAAGTTTCTCTTCTCCTTGATAAATGACATGACACGACGGTGACCCGTAGTGGTGCACTCTTGAAATGAACTTGACATGATAATTTGACAGTGAACTTGGCATGATAAACTTGACATGATATACCTGACATGCTTGATAGTGGCCCGCCGTGGTGCACTCTTGACCTGATAACTTGACCTGCTATACATGACACGGCAGTAACCCGTAGTGGTGCACTCTTGACAAGTACCCTGATAATGCTTGATAGTGGCCCGCCGTGGCGCACTCTTGATAAGTAATAATGATAATGATAGTGGCCCGTCGTGGCGTACTCCTGACAAGAATTAATTAGTATCCTGACACCGTGGGTGATTGTGCTTGTACAAATAATCCAGTCCTGTCTTGCATCATGTCTAGGAGGGGACTCCTGAGTACCACGGTCAGGAGTACCTACTGAAATGGACTAAGGTTAACAACTAGAATAATCCAGTAGTCATGAAGAGATTTCCCAGCTACAGGCAATCCCGTTACCTGGGCGCGCCTGGGATCTGTAGCCTGCCGTCGAGTAGGGCACATTTCCAGCACACTGTCATGTGTTGCACCCTTCAAGCTACCTAAGGGTACATGCGTTTCCTGGACGATGTACCCACCTGAATTCAACCCTTAATTTCGACCTGGGTAACCTGGATGGTCTGCAGGGCTTGTGGCTGTGGAGTAATCTCGCTGCATCTTGCTAGTAACTAGGCTTGTGATAACCTTAGTTAGTTAATGTAGAAAGCCGTAGGCAATGATTGGCCGTGATTGATTGGATGGAGTCTACTCAGTGCAAGTCTTGTCTTGATCCTGTACCTGAATGTTACATGTCCAGATTTCTTATATTCATCTTGCCGATAAATGGTGGGAGAAACCAAGTTCCGTTCAGACGAAGGGTTACAACCCCGGTCCTTGTTTGGTTTACGGGTTGTAACCTGGTTATCTGAATAGTTCCATGGCTATCTCATCGTATATCACCTTTCCAGTCTGAGTCTTGTCCAGATCCAGTTCCTAACTGTTCCAGTTTATTTATTTTACATGTTCTCCAGTTTACTTTATGCTCAATGATGATTTACTTACTGTCTTCCTATGTTCGGGATAAGTGCATTGGTACTGCACAAATCCCGATCCCCCTTTACTTATTTGCCTGCTTTGTTTGCTAATGATTGCTGGTTTTAAGTTCATAGTTCGGCCTCCTTTGTGGTACTTGCTATTTGGGGTCTGACCCCACTGGTTTTGCATGGCCAGGTTCTGATAGAAGAGCCCGAAGGATCTACCGCACCATCTACTCGACGGTGACCAGCCGGAGCACCAGAGTGCCTCAGTGGGTTTCTTCTTCATCCTCCCACTGATATGTAAATTCTCTTCTTGTAACCTTTAGCCCCGAGCACGTGTTTAGCTCGTGTTTTGGTATTTTTCTTGATATTGTAGCCTACGGGCATAAACATGATATGTGTATTCTAGACTATAGCTAGTCCTTATCATGTACGACTATTACTCTAGCTAGTCATCAGCTTTGTGGTACTAGCTTCATGATCATTCATGTATATATGGTTCGGGACGCCTTACTATTGTATGTATGATGATCGTACTCTTGCTCTTGTATAATTGCCTGTGATTGAGATACCTAGGATTGTTAAACCATAGGATTGACTGATGGCTTGTAGAGTAACCCCCATGTCTTGACAGCTTATACGTGATTTCAGAGTATTAATGTACTTTGGGATTACGTAGCTGGCTATGTCTGCCCCCGCTCTCCAGTATTCTGGTTCTGGGGCGTGACAGATACAACTGTACAACCCAAGCCGGTCATATTCATTGCCTATTCAAATCACAATGTTTTAACTGCTAGAAAACTGTTTACTTCAAATTGTTTAAAAATGCATGATTCTATTATTATTTTAATTGTTGGATTAGCATGAATTGTACTTTGTTCCCTCCTGACT
Source organism: Iris pallida (assembly GCA_029216955.1). Classification (NCBI taxonomy): domain Eukaryota; kingdom Viridiplantae; phylum Streptophyta; class Magnoliopsida; order Asparagales; family Iridaceae; genus Iris; species Iris pallida. The sequence continues at coordinate 1,441,599 of JANAVB010043017.1, forward strand.
GGAGATACATTTTTAGGGGATATTGAGGATGCTGAGCTGTTATACAACAGCTATTATGACCCAGTTCTGTACCCCGTGGTGTTGCCAGAGTCCCCATTAGAGGACGCAGGACCTGAGGCCTATGAGCCGAACGCTTAGCTAGATTTTTCCTGCTTCCCGTTTTGTTGTTTTTTTTAAAATTCTGTTATTTGAATTCAATATTTAATTCAGTTCTTCTACTTCCAGTTGTATTTATTCAAATGTTTAATAAAGTTTTAAATTTCCGAATATTGAGTTGTGACAAATATAGATGTTGTGGTTACCTGCTAATGGAACAGCTTACTGCCGCCGTCTCAACAACGGTGCAGACTGGGCATGATCCGGTTCGACCCAATTATTTGGGATCGGGTCGTGACAACACCTATGCCCAGAAGCACCAGGTGCTGCAACAAGGCACATCACTCAAAAGCGCAACTGTCAAAAGGCGCAGCAGTCAAAAGCGCAGCGCTAGTCCCAAGCCGCCACTTCAGCATTTGATAACACACCGTCAAGTGTTAGTTGTCAGCTGTCATTTGTCAGATATCAGATGTCATCTCGAAGTACGGGATGAACATCATCATTCGAGAGTCCCATGTACCGAGTGCTTGTTGAAAAACGTAGCATTCAAAAAAGCGCAGCAATCAAAAGCACATCATCCACTAAGCGCAATACCTAAACACGCAGCTATCAAAAAGCGCAGCATTTGAAGCGGCCATGTGGCTGACTCAAGCTTAAACCTTCATGCGTTTTTACAAAGCGAAAAGCACAGCTCCTCTTAGGCGCAGCAGAATCATTCAGTTACAGCAGAATGAGATCTTTGAGCAACTTACACATGCCACGTGTTATTGACTCAGTCATGCCTATGAACGGGTGTCAATCACCAAGATCTCAGCAACAGATGAATCCCAACAACTTTCACGTGCCAGCTCATCCGCAGTCCAACAGTGCAGTTATGACAGATTCAGTTACAATAGATTCAGTTATACCTTCTCAAAGTTCCCCTGTAACTTAGGCACATCTCATGTGCAGGAACCAAGCCAAAGGACAAACATTGTTATGACAGACTCATGTGCTCAGCTCGGATGGGCGCATAAAGTGGGTGTGCCCACAACCAATCTCCCACCAATGACCTAAACGTATCTCATGCGCTGAAATTAGGTCAGGAAGCGCATCATTCGCATACACACCCATGCACCCAACTTGGTAGCACGCACGAAGTGGATGTAAATGTGAATCTCTCTTCACACGAATTGCGTGACGTGATTAATCACAAACGCAAAGCGAGGGAGATGACCGTTACGCACGATATGCCTGCTCCATGACATGTTTGTGCTAACATCATCATGAACTGCTGCTGTAGGAAAACAGTAGCCCCTCCACCAACAAGGTAGTATGTATTCCAACGACTGCAACTAGCAACACCCGTCCGACAGCGTCTCAAAAAAATAGTGTCGATAGAAGACGAGAAAGAACTTCTTGTTGCCACGTGACATGCTACATGGAATTCGCCTTCCTTGAAGAAGAGTTCCAAATCTAATAATCCTTCGGTCTCGGCCAATGCATCAAAAAGCCAACCCCGAGGTAGCAAGCTAGCCGTGTCTAGCACTGGGGTGTTCCAGCACACCCGTTCAAAAATTAAGTCTTCCTCGAGGAGACTATTATTTCATCGACAGTATGGGCTAGGGGTAGTAAAACCCCGGTGTTCCATGATAATCCTTCATTCCAACCAGACGAGATTTATCATGGAACTGACACTGATATATCTGGGGGTGCGTGTCATCAATAGGCTGGGGGTAGCTATCTCCTGGATTCTGAAGACGACATCAATTTGCCCGTCTTCCCCTAGGATAGTGAGGCTTAGGGGTTTGAACCGGAGAGCGAGAGGTCCACTATACCGTCCACTCTCTCTCATTTGATGTCAGTGTAAAGACAGGGGTGACAACGCGAGAAGCAATGGATGGTCAAATCATCAACAACGTATAGATATCCTCGAGGCAGGTCTCCAGACGTTAAGTGAGTCCATGCAAACTTTGACCCAGGTGGTCTTGGAGCTCAAGGATAGGTTGTCACCAAGGGCCCCCGCTCCAATAAACTAGGATCCGGGAACTAATGGCGAATCTAACGCACCCTCCTAGGTCCCACCTACGACTGAGAACCGTACTCTATCACGGCCATCTGTCTCGCCAGTGTAAGAGGACACACATGAAGCTAGAACACACATGAAGCTCTCAGGGAGTTGCAGGCTCGCTTTAACGCCAAAGGACAAGCGAGAGGCACTCCAAAATCTTGGAATTCGACAACCATATCCTCTTGAATGGAACAATGTCGTTTACCCGCCCAAGTACAAACAACAATCGTTGACCACGCTCGATGGAAAGGAGTCTCCCCGTCGATTTTTGACATACTTCGTCTCTATGACGGAGAACTTGCCAAAGGGTGACGTCCTGCTCACTAATCTCTTCATCGGAGCATTGCAGGGGGTGGCATACGAATGGTTTTGCAGCCTTCCTGACAACTGTATTTCGTCCTTTGACGACCTCAAGCGACTCTTCCTTTCTATTTTACGAAGGTGACATGGATATGACAATGTCCTCCCTCATGGACATCGCCCAGAAGGAAAAGGAGTCGGTCCGTGCCTATATTGAATGCTTCCATCATGCATCCTTGAGGCTACCTCCTGGCACCCCCGAGCCGGTATTGATGGACGCATGTCGCACGAATATGCTGCCAGCAATTCAAATTCTGGACCAACTCCACTCAGCGCACAGATTGGACGGCGTTCATCTAGCACCGACGATGCCCAAAAAAATGCTAGAGAGGCTCGTTTGCCGGGGGTAAACTTCCCCACTCTTGATGACAGAGGAAAACGACCTCAAATAACAGTGACAGCCTCTACGGCCCACAAAAATGAAAATCCTTTCAACTCGTCCTCGAGGACCAGCTGCCTTGGAGACCTCCCATCTTCGATCCCCAGTAAGATGGAAGATACTCTCACCACAAACCTACATTCTCAACGGGGAACAAACTATAGTTCACGTCCATAATGTCACGCCCCGCTCCCGTAGGAGTGATCGTCCTCGCTAAGGCGTGATGCCGCACGAGCCTAGATTGCGCTCGTACAAGGCGGGTTCCATAACGGCCGATTTCAGCGGCTGCGACGGGGTCGTCGCACAGAAGTCCCAAGCAGAGACATTGAATTATAGCAGCAGAATTTTTGAACAAAACACAAGTTACTCAAAAGAAGCTCTTTATTGATATTGAACAAAGGTTACATTGGGGGCGCAAGGCCAATATTACAATCACTCAAGCTCACTCTTCTCACATTTTACAAGTTCACTCAACTCTCTCTCATCTCTCAATTACAAGTCTTGATCCAGCGGAAGCTTCGGAAGGCGATGTCCATACATTATGTCCCGTATAAGTCTTTAGTCCATGCGGCTGCACGCTTCGAGTCGCCAAGGAACTCCATGCCTCGACGCATCCAAGCGAGCTCCGTGCCACGAGCTTCTACCTGTGCCTGCACATGGAAACTATGTGGGTGTCAGTACTCAACTGTACTGGTGGAATGAGCTCCTCGTCCACCCATACAAACCCAACACGTTGATTTACTTTGTGCAATACAAGTCCCTTTACGATTGTCTTTCTAGTCTTGCCTTAGGATCAGTTTTAGGACCGACGCCTTGCCTATTTTGTGTCTTTATGTCATCCCGTGCTTGCAACAACGATGTCAACTCAAACAACGTTAGCCTATCAAGTCGTGCTTGCCTTTTGGCCGAAATCAGAGACGCAACTATGCGATGAGGCTCCATCCCCGTGTGACCGTGCTATGAATCCTTGTTGAGGCCGTGCCTCGCAACTCAAACCATAAGACTCAATCATATCGCCGCCTCGCGGCCCTTGATACTTTGACCACCAACTGACCAAATCAAGACTTGTGGGCTAAGTGCCGCTCGGCCGACTTTGCCTTGCGGCATTTCCTGACTTAAACTCAAGACAATTCAAACCAACTTATGCAACTTATATGCCGACAACTTAGAACTCGATGCCACATCTCGTGCCGAAGCACGTCGCCTATGTTGATGCCAAATCTTATGACCAAATCTTGTGTTCTAACTGTACACACATCCAACTGACTCAATCCAAAGGCACACACGCGGTTTGCCGCCCGTGCCGACTCATCTTTATGAATTGGTCACTAACATCACAAGCTATCCTGGACTATAGCCTTGCCATTCGGCGACCCTTTCAGCGCAGGTAGCTAGCCCCGCTGAAAGTTCCCGAATGACCCGAGCGGTTCGTCCAGCTACGGCTATACCGTGTTTCCCTCCGGAACACCGCGGTCCCATGGTACCCAGGGTTGTCGCGCGTGGAAACTCCTCCTTGTCGACAAGTTGTCCAATGACCATGCAAGACTCGACACAAACTGACGTCTCACACAGTCATTCCTCTTCCAATGTTACCATCTCTTTCAAAACCAATATCAAACCATCTATCATTTGAGACCCCTCGACGAACCACGGTCACGAGCATTCTTTCTATCATTTGAGACCCCTCGACGACCCACGGTCGCGCCATGTTACCATATCATTTCATTCAACTCAATGCCTATTCGATAGTCCTTCCTCCAAAACCCATTAAATCAACCGTGGTTCCTGCCTTAATACTAGGTCCGTGCATCGTGCCTCAAACCGACTTCCGATCTACGCGACGCTATCGCCCAAGTCATAATTTATATGACGGGCCTTGGGATCGTGGGACTATTTAGCCTGACAACCGCAAAATGAGCGGGACAGCACTTCGAATGACTTAGGTCGACCGACATAACTTTGCCTAACTACTCAAGCCTACAACTTAACGAGCAAAGGCCGCATCAAGCCTTGCCTCAATGGAACGTGCCGTGCACGCATTCAACTTTGAACGACCAAGTCATTTAGGTGCCTAGACTTATGGCACAAGCTGTGCAACGCAACTTAACACATGGGACAAGCCATGGCTATGCCAAGCCTTGGACGACATGACCGTGCATGCTTTATGAAGCATTCATGCGGGCGACGCCTATGACTTAGGCTATGTTCATAACTTCGCCGACTCAACCAACTTTCCTTCTCCCAAGCCACGGGACGAAGGATCGAGTGTCATTTTCAAAGCATGCCGTGCACCAACTCTAAGCCGACCGTTGGACCTTTTTTCCATATTCTAACTCATTTCGACCCGTCGGGATTATTCCCTTAGCTATGTGGATTCGTCTCTTTTATTATCAAGCCTATTGTGCAAGTTGAAAACACACGATTTATTATGTGAAGGCTAAGATGAGGCAAGTTCACCAAAACTACCCCACCTGAGCGAGCGGTCGTCTCGACCGAGCGATGTCTTCGAGTAGCCGTTGCAAGGCTAAGTCCGAACGCCGTTGGCGTTTTGATTCTGCCGATTGACTGAGCGGGACGGGGCACTACATCATACACCACTCAGAAAAAGTTTCGTCCTCGAAACTAACTGAGTACTTACTTATTTACTTATCACTTTACTCGACATTCAAGAACTCTCGCAGACACTACGCCTATGCGTTTCCTCAATCCGAGCCACGCTCGCACTATCCTCAATCTTTTCTTTGAAATTCTATTTCGAAATCCTCAACACTTTTTCATTCCTCTGGTTCACTCGATTCAACGTATCACTTAGTATGGATCGTGCACATATCTTAGGCGTCCCCAAAATACGTGCATTTCAACCAAGCCTCGTGATAGAGAATCCACCATCACCACTCGAGTCGGATCGTGCACATATTCGGGCGCCCATGATATACGTGCATGTCAACCGAGACTCGCGAGTGGTGCCTCCGTAACTCCTATCGCTTCGCGCTCGGACGTCTGTCTAACTGCTAGGCTATGTCTTTCCGTCAGTATTGGAATCATAGTTCCCAAACAACGATATCAACACTGACCCCATCCTAAGGTCAAACCAAGTTGATAGTACGGGTTTTCTACCGAAGCTCGCATCACTCCGATTTCTAAACATCGAGCATCGATTCCCTACGCACATCCCAACATTCGTCGCACGGGGTCTGAGTCATTCAGCAAAGCCATCCTACTTCAACTTACGTTCAAACAAATTTTACGACGTATCAATATCACTCGTTCAACAAACCATCTTGCATAGACTATTTCTTCGAACACGTTCGACATAATCCGCCTATCAATCCTTCCAAGTTAAGCACGCTACGACACAATCCACCGCTAAACCAAAATTCATATTTCATATTCCCTAAGTCATTCATCCCAATTCACGCATTCGATCATGAGGTCGTCTAGCTTAACAATATGTTGTGTCCCGATCTCACGCGATTCAGATTATCCATGGTGGGCATGAATCACCATGCACGCTCCCGTGGGATAATCATCCTCATCGGGACGTAACTCTTGTTTTGCGTCTAGACTAGTTCATTCTCGATGCGCGGATTGGACCTGCTTAATCCTCAAGTATCATTCATTCATCAATCGCAAGTACTCGCATCCTCGAATTTTTCTTCGCATCAAGCCAACAAGTCGAGACAATCAAAGTTGCCGCGTCCTGATTTTCCGAGTTCGATCATTCCCGCGACATGAATCACCATGTCAGCGCTCACGCGGAACGATTGCCCCAAATCCGACGCAACGCATGTGCGAGGCTAGAGTTGCGCTCGCACAAGACAAGATCGTCGACGTTATGGCTATCAACGTAAACATCAAGACACGATCATTTTCATCCAACATTCCCTTAAATCAAAATCCTAAGTACAGCATCCAACCGAACAATAACACTTGTACGATCGTCGTTCGCCGAGTCAGAATACCCCCGAGTTATCGCATATCGATCTTTGATACGCCTCAATACCATCGACGATAGGCGTAACCTGACGATCTTCCTTTGCAACAAGTTCTGAGTCGTGCGAATGATGCTATCGTCCGACTGGATAATCTCCTCGACATTCAAATTCAAGCTCGATCATTATCCCTCGAATCATTCATAACATCGATTTTCCTCAAACCAAATTCACGTATCGTTCATCTGTTTATCTTAAGTCATCGACCAACGTATTTCTTCAATTCGCATCATTCCTTTATCAATCGATCGACATCCCTGAGGCTATCGCATACACCACTCAGGGATGAAGTCATTCAACAAATCCTCAACTTATCATTCGAGTCAAAATCTACTTCTTTGAATCCCGTTTGAACCATTCCTCTAATTTCAAGCACGCTCATCTATATCACATCGACGATATCGTCGTTCGATAACACCCATATCGATAGTCATCCCATTTACTCAATCAAGTCTATCTCATTCCCGTCCGACACAATTTGAATCCCGCACTCGACTTTTCTAAGGTCGACGCAACTTTGGTGTATATGCCCAGCCCGACTTAGCCAACCGTGCTTACGCGAACCATCTTTTTGTTTTGTCAAATACTGTTCCCCTACGTTTGCAAAATAGTTAGACTTATTGTATGGACATGCCGTGGGACATTTGAGAGAGAGCGCACCAACGATATCAATATGCGGAAGCAACATTCAGAGTTCGCGGAAACAACGAGTTAAAGAATTCAATCGATAGTCCAAGGACGTAAAGCCGTGCTCTGATACCATTATGTCACGCCCCGCTCCCGTAGGAGCGATCGTCCTCGCTAAGGCGTGATGCCGCACGAGCCTAGATTGCGCTCGTGCAAGGCGGGTTCCATAACGGCCGATTTCAGCGGCTGCGACGGGGTCGTCGCACAGAAGTCCCAAGCAGAGACATTGAATTATAGCAGCAGAATTTTTGAACAAAACACAAGTTACTCAAAAGAAGCTCTTTATTGATATTGAACAAAGGTTACATTGGGGGCGCAAGGCCAATAGTACAATCACTCAAGCTCACTCTTCTCACATTTTACAAGTTCACTCAGCTCTCTCTCATCTCTCAATTACAAGTCTTGATCCAGCGGAAGCTTCGGAAGGCGATGTCCATACATTATGTCCCGTATAAGTCTTTAGTCCATGCGGCTGCACGCTTCGAGTCGCCAAGGAACTCCATGCCTCGACGGATCCAAGCGAGCTCCGCGCCACGAGCTTCTACCTGTGCCTGCACATGAAAACTATGTGGGTGTCAGTACTCAACTGTACTGGTGGAATGAGCTCCTCGCCCACCCATACAAACCCAATACGTTGATTTACTTTGTGCAATACAAGTCCCTTTACGATTGTCTTTCTAGTCTTGCCTTAGGATCAGTTTTAGGACCGACGCCTTGCCTATTTTGTGTCTTTATGCCATCCCGTGCTTGCAACAACGATGTCAACTCAAACAACGTTAGCCTATCAAGTCGTGCTTGCCTTTCGGCCGAAATCAGAGACGCAACTATGCGATGAGGCTCCATCCCCGTGTGACCGTGCTATGAATCCTTGTTGAGGTCGTGCCTCGCAACTCAAACCATAAGACTCAATCATATCGCCGTCTCGCGGCCCTTGATACTTTGACCACCAACTGACCCAATCAAGACTTGTGGGCTAAGTGCCGCTCGGCCGACTTTGTCTTGCGGCATTTCCTGACTTAAACTCAAGACAACTCAAACCAACTTATGCAACTTATATGCCGACAACTTAGAACTCGACGCCACATCTCGTGCCGAAGCACGTCGCCTATGTTGATGCCAAATCTTATGACCAAATCTTGTGTTCTAACTGTACACACATCCAACTGACTCAATCCAAAGCACACACGCAGTTTGCCGCCCGTGCCGACCCATCTATATGAATTGGTCACTAACATCACAAGCTATCCTGGACTATAGCCTTGCCATTCGGCGACCCTTTCAGCGCAGGTAGCTAGCCCCGCTGAAAATTCCCGAATGACCCGAGCGGTTCGTCCAGCTACGGCTATACCGTGTTTCCCTCCGGAACGCCGCGGTCCCATGGTACCTAGGGTTGTCGCGCGTGAAAACTCCTCCTTGTCGACAAGTTGTCCAATGACCATGCAAGACTCGACACAAACTGACGTCTCACACAGTCATTCCTCTTCCAATGTTACCATCTCTTTCAAAACCAATATAAAACCATCTATCATTTGAGACCCCTCGACGACCCACGGTCGCGAGCATTCTTTCTATCATTTGAGACCCCTCGACGACCCACGGTCGCGAGCATTCTTTCCATGTTACCATATCATTTCATTCAACTCAATGTCTATTCGATAGTCCTTCCTCCAAAACCCATTAAATCAACCGTGGTTCCTGCCTTAACACTAGGTCCGTACATCGTGCCTCAAACCGACTTCCGATCTACGCGACGCTATCGCCCAAGTCATAATTTATATGACGGGCCATGGGATCGTGGGATTATTTAGCCTGACAACCGCAGAATGAGCGGGACAGCACTTCGAATGACTTAGGTCGACCGACATAACTTTGCCTAACTACTCAAGCCTACAACTTAACGAGCAAAGGCCGCATCAAGCCTTGCCTCGATGGAACGTGCCGTGCACGCGTTCAACTTTGAACGACCAAGTCATTTAGGTGCCTAGACTTATGGCACAAGCTGTGCAACGCAACTTAACTCATGGGGCAAGCCATAGCTATGCCAAGCCTTGGACGACAGGACCGTACATGCTTTATGAAGCATTCATGCGGGCGACGCCTATGACTTAGGCTATGTTCATAACTTCGCCGACTCAACCAACTTTCCTTCTCCCAAGCCACGGGACGAAGGATCGAGTGTCATTTTCAAAGCATGCCGTGCACCAACTCTAAGCCGACCGTTGGACCTTTTTCCATATTCTAACTCATTTCGACCCGTCGGGATTATTCCCTTAGCTATGTGGATTCGTCTCTTTTATTATCAAGCCTATTGTGCAAGTTGAAAACACACGATTTATTATGTGAAGGCTAAGATGAGGCAAGTTCACCGAAACTACCCCACCTGAGCGAGCGGTCGTCTCGACCGAGCGATGACTTCGAGTAGCCGTTGCAAGGCTAAGTCCGAACGCCGTTGGCGTTTTGATTCTGCCGATTGACTGAGCGGGACGGGGCACTACACATAATACCTCTGAACTACCTCCCCAAATAACCTATTCCTAAGAGCCCAGTTGCTGCATGGAATTTCTTATCTCTGGTCTAGCTAGACCTGAGGTAACCTATTTGTCATGTCCATATTACCTCTGAGCGAATACCTTCCACTTCTAACACGTCTGTATGACCCCAGATGACGCTAATCCAATTCCTTGCCAAGTCCATATTACCTCTGCACAAGACCTTGTTGATTTGGCTTTCTATAGTGTCTCGGATAGTTAGTCACCTCATCACCATCCACAAAATACTTCCAAACGCACTTTATGTACCTAATCATTAAGTATGCCATAGAAAGTGTCCACAACAAAATTCTACAACTACCCTTTGGGGCCCGGTTGACTCAAGGGTATCCTACCTTCGATCACCAGTCGGGTCGGAGGTAACCTTCCTTCCAATATCGCTCTTTTCCAGCAAAGAGCGAGATGATTCAAGCCTACAATGCACGTCCATATTACCTCTGCACTAACCGCCTAAATCGTCTTCCAGGAAATAATCATGTCTCTGTTACCTCTGAATTATTTTCCAAACCAAGGGTACTTATTCGTCATGTCCGTATTACCTCTGAACGAATATCTATCATATTACTCGTTGTTTTTAATAGCGACTACAAATCTAGAATGTTTGTCATATCCATATCACCTCTGAGTAAGACATTTCCTCATTCCGCTATCATACTCATGTGGTCCCTGATGGTATTTCACGATCTCACATTGTTATTCGTACCTAGTCTTAGGTACGCCATGGATATCAAGTCCACTTAACCCTAAAACCTCACCTTGTTGCCCGTACCTAGTCTTATGTACGCCATGGGTAGCAAGTCCACCACCGAGAGGCAATCAACGTAATATTCACTTTGAAACATGTTAATGATGTCGATCAACGACAACTTCCTCAAAAAAGTACTATGTCTAGTCCTAGCATGTACTTTTCTATTCCCAGCGGAGCAATACAAAAAAAAAGGGTGTTTACATAATATCTTATCCCCAGCGGAGCCAAATAAAAGAAACAACAAGGCCCACTTGCCCCGTAATGCCTCATGTTTGATATCCCCAGCCAAGTCGTAAAGCATTTTTCCTGACACAGTTCATAGTTCACGTCCATATTGCCCCGTAATGCCTCATGTTTGATATCCCCAGCTAAGTCGTAAAGCATTTTTCCTGACACAGTTGATAGTTCACGTCCATATTACCTCTGAACTACATAGTTGTCATTTTTGTCATTTTACTCGGCTAAATTCAGCAAACGTGACCTCGGAGCCCAACTGCTCTAGGACATTTTCTTATAATTTTTCCCAGTAGAAGACAAGTATGTCCATATCACCTCTGAATTGTTCTCTACATCCCCATTGAACTCTATCTTACCATGTTCGTATAATCTTTGAGTAAGATAATTCTACCACAATCCTAGACTTATCACGTCCATATTACCTCTGATAGGGTTTTCATATCAAAATCAACTCCCACACTCTTACAAGCATGTCCTAGGGGCCCAGTCGCTCCAACACATCTCATTTGCGATCCCAGCTGGGTCGAAAATGCCACGCCCCGATCCCGCAGAGCCCTTTCGTCCTTGCTTCGGATTCTGTGAGACCGTTCATCCTCGCTTGGGCATGATGTCGAGCAAGCCTAAGTTGCGCTTGCACAAGGCCAAGACCTGTACAATGACAAAATAGACAAGATTGACAATAACGCAGCGAAACATAATGCAGATATTTGAAGTAGAAGCGGACATATTGCAGAATATAATTAAACACAAGGTAGCAGGAACAATTCTCTTTATTGATTTCACTTGAAACATATTACACACTCTCAATTCTCTCTGATATAATACCATACTCGGCTTACATTCTCTCAGAAATTTTACAGAAATACAATGATCCCGTTCCATACATTACATTCCTTTATATACAAAACCAACTCTTTGCAACAGATGTCCATCTCTTGACATCTCTTCTGATTTTTGGCTCCTGAGGATGAGGTTCAGGCTATCGTTTCGGACTATCTATCTCGATGCATCTTGCACCTGCGTGCAGACTGATGGTGGGTCAATATATCAACATACTGGTGATTGTGAACAAATGCTACATCGTCTGAAACGATCACTAATTCATTTAGTGAGAAAATATTTCTTGTGAAGTGATCTTGCTACTTTTACCTATGTTCATTTCATGCAGTACATAGTCAGATTACATCTTTTGAAAACACTTTCGAAAAGCTACAGTTCATATCATTTAATCTCAAGCATACAAGGGGACTATTCATTTCAAGCACGATAACTATTCATTTCATGTGCAGTGCACATCGTGTTTCATGAACCATAATCATTCTTCTTGTTCAAGCAACTTTTAGGGACATTGGCAGCTTTCTAGGCATCAAAACATCTTTGGCAACTCTTGGAACAACAATATTTCATTGCATCAGATTATTCATAGAAACATTTCATTATGGAAACATAAGCATTAGCGGACATCACTTATTCAGTGATTCTTACCCATAGCCGACGGTCCATTCCTGTACAAGACAAGGATTAGAATAAATATAACATAACCAACATTTCTCCCTATTCGTCTCTGCATTGTTAGCTCAAAACCGGACTTTCTATATGCATGTCATCGATTAGCAGCTGTGACTCAAGGCTCGGTTCTGCACTAACACATGCGTAGACCAGCAGCTGTGACCCAAGGTTCAGCTCTGCACTGGTAACGCCCATGCTAGCAGCTGCGACTCAGGGTTCAGCTCTTCACTAACCGACATCCTATCTATATGATGGTACATAGGTCTGTTCTCATGATTAGCCGCTGAGACTCATGGTTCAGCGTGTCGCTAATAGATACAACATCCCCCTGATCGCGAGGTCTAGCATTTACCTCAATGATGTTATTACAATCTCTCCCGGGCCGATCGATTCCCAGCGCCCTAGGAACCGTCGAGAGACTATTACCTTGTGTACAAGTTGTCCGAGACCAATGCATGAACTATCCATTCTATCAAATAAAACCATTCAATGCACAGATTATCAATCAGCAATCATTCTGTCTTTTCTCTTCTTTTCGTATAAGCTTTTCATTTCATTCATTCAAACCACAGAGTCATAGCTCTGCTTTTCTCTTTTTCTTTCATTCATTCGATCGATACAATTGCCGCCATTCATTTCAGCATACAATCAGGAACAAGACATTCTTTCGTTAAGCATGGTAACATTTCTATAACATTACGCATAGCAGTCTACTCTTGATAGCATACAATTAGGGATGTGTAAGCATATTTTGTTTTCATCTTATTAAGCATAGCAACAGTTCATTGATTGAGGCAACATTTTAACTTTAGCATGACAGGCATCATATCATTTCTTATTAGCAGGCAACAATTCTTCTTCTTAGCATGCAGATTATCTATTTTCTTGTTCTTAGCATAGCAACATGTGAATTCTCTTATAAGCATACTCAATGATTTCAATCTTGTTATTAGCAATAGCATTCATTCAAAAACTCGGATTCTTATTAGGCGTAAGCGAATCAGAAAATGAGTCTCCGTCCACTCACTCAGATCAATCGTCTTCTGTTGCAAGGCCAACAATCCGATTTCTCCGATCATCTAGTGCCTTCGCGGAACGGGGCACTACAGGAAATGCTGCTTCCTCAAGAGTCCTCGACAAAGACCATAGTTCACGTCCTTTTTACCTCTAAACTACCCAATTATCACTTTCCCATGTCCCCGCAGAGTTATGTCTTATCACGTTCGTATAACCTCGGAATAAGATATCTCCGGCGGATTTCTATGTTTGCCATATCCACATTTTCCTAAGCAAACGTTCTTACCTGTCGACTTCTCACCAACATGTCCATAATACCTCTGATGGTGTCGGTCGCCCCAACTTACCATCCGTGCCTAGTAAGGGTGAGCATTATTAGGTTTTAAACCAAAAACCAAACCGTACTGAACCGAATAAGCAATTCGGTTCGGTTTAAAAATATTCCGGGTCGGGTACAATTTAAGAAACCCAATAATTCAATTTTCGGTTTCGGGTTCGATTATTGGGTTCGGAATCTTCGGATTCGGTTTAAAACCGAAATAGGTATGTAAAATTAACTATGTACCCTCATCCCTAACCCTAGGTATATATTGTTTATTTTCTCTCTCCTCTCATAATCTCCTAAAGTTGTGGCTGGCTCCAGACTCCCCTCTCCATCTAAAAATTTCTAGGTCTTAACCCTCCCCCCACTCCGTCTCTCTCACTCTGTAACGGTCTCACCGACCACCTCCGCCTCTCTCTCTCCCACTCTCTCATAGTCTTACCGCACATCTTCTCTTAGGATGTTAACTCTGGCTGCGCGTGACGTCGAGCCTAGTTGCAAACCTGGTGGTGAAAAGCCATGTGGCCATGTCTTCGACGGAGCCGAGGGTCTACGACGTGGTCCTTAAGCAAGTTGCTTTGGTGAAGCATCAGATGCAATTGAAGCCCGACGGCGCGCCCGTGGATGCCAACCTTGAACTGGTTGTTCCGGCCGCCGAATCCCTGACAATCGGTAAGGGGAAGTTTGTGCTGAGTATGTCAAGACCTTTACGTGGGTTGGTGAATTCTCATGAATCTCAAGATTTTATTTGAGAAATTTTGAGTCGCATCCCACTTAATTTACCAAAATTTAAGGTGCACCCCACTGTTTTACCATAATGCAAGGCACCCTCCCGCTTTTGACGGCATAATGCAAGGCACCCCCCACTTTTGACGGTTTCCGTCAGTAACTGACGGTCAAAGGGTTTGACTATTTTTTTTGACCAAAATACCCCGTCTTTCCAAACCCTCCCCCTTCCCAAGCCGATCCCCCACCCTCCGCCACCACCGGCCCCTCCCCGACCGCCGCCCCCTCCCCCGACCACCGCTGCCGCCCCCTCCCCATCACCACCACCGCCATCACCAACACCACCACCACCATCACCAACACCCCTCCACCCGACCTCGCCGCCCCCCCTACTCTACCGCCGCCGACCCCCCTACCCACCACGACCGCCGCCGCCGCCCCCTCCCCCTCTCCCCGACCTCGCCCCCCCCCCTCCCCGACTGTTGCTGCTGCTGTTGTTGCTGCTGTGGGTGGGGGGGCGGTCGGGGAGGGGGGGTCGAGGTCGGGGAGGGGGGGAGGGGGCGGCGGCGGTGGTGGTGGGAGGTAGGGGGGTCGGCGGCGGTCGAGGAGGGGGGGCGGCGAGGTCGGGTAGGAGGGGTGTTGGTGATGGTGGTGGTGGTGTTGGTGACGGTGGTCGGGGGAGGGGGCGGCGGCGGTCTAGGGAGCGGGCGGCGGTCGGGGAGGGGCCGGTGGTGGCGGAGGGTCGGGGATCGGCTTAGGAAGACGGGGGTATTTTGGTCCCAAAAAAATAGTCAAACCCTTTGACCGTCAGTTGCTGGCGGAAACCGTCAAAAGTGGGGGGTGCCTTACATTATGTCGTCAAAAGTGGGGGGTGCCTTGCATTATGGTAAAGCAGTGGATTGCACCTTAAATTTTGGTAAATTAAGTGGGGTGCGACTCAAAATTTCTCATTTTATTTTTTGTGTATTTTTTTCAAGCTCTGATTTGAATTATAATTTGATTTTTTTTCATTCTCAAGAACACTACTTAGCTCCCCTGCGAGGAAGAAGGACCGATTAAACCGAATAAATCGGTTTCGGTTTGATTCAGTTTTGACTCAGATCGGTCCAGTTTCAGTTATGATTTTACTGATTTTGGTTAATTTGGTTTTCAGAAATTCGATTAGGTTGGAACCGAATTAACCGAATACTCACCCATAGTGCCTAGTCTAGGTACGCCAAGGATGATAGGTCAACATAAAATTCCCCAGTGGAATTACCCCAACCTATCATGTCTGTAGTACCCCACTCCGCAAAGGCACTAGATAAACAGAGAAATCGGATTGCTAGCTCTGCAACAGAAGACGATTGATCTGGATGAGTGGACAAAGACTCATTTTATGATTCGCTTACGCCTATTAAAAATCTGAGTTTTTGATTGAATGCTATTGTTAATAACAAGATGGTAAATCATTGAGTATGCTTATAAGAGAATTCACATGTTGCCATGCTAAAACAAGAAACAGAGATAATATGATGCCTTGCTAAGAAATGAACGTTGCCTTCATCAACAGAACCATGCTATGCTAATAACAAGAGAAATGAGATGCTTTCATATGTCTATCGTATGCTATCAAGTATATTTCAATGCTTAATGATATTGAACTATTGCAAAAGATTGTAAAGCTGGATAGATTGCTATTGTACAAGAGTTACCTGAAAAGAGATACGGCTTGTCCGTATAGAGAAAAGAAAATGATACAGCTTGTCCGTATAGAGAAAAGAGTTGAGCTACTGGCTCGATTATATGAAAAAGAAGAGATAAAGATGGAATGTTTGATGATCGATTGATGAATTGTTAACAAGAGTTTAATTGATAGACGTTGCATTCATAGAGTCGATCCGGATAACTTGAGCTCAAGGATGTAATCTCTCGATCGGTTCCAGGGCGCTGGAATCGATCGGCCTAGGAGGGAATAGGACACCCTGGGGCTAGAAGTCCCCGCGATCAGGGGGGTGTCAGTATATTAGTGAGATGGGCTAGAACGTCCCAACTGCTAATAATGGGAACACCCATGGACCATCATGTAGATAGGTATCGATTGGTGAAGAGCTGAACCCTGAGCCGCAGCTGCTAGTATGTGCGTTATGAGTAACAAGCTGAATCCTTGGAACACAACTGCTGGTCTACGCATGTATTAGTGCAGAGCTGGGCCTTGAGTCACAGCTGCCAATCGGATTGCATGAGTCGGTAACTGTTTTGCTAAGAGGTATAAATGCAGAGACGAACAGGAGAAAAGTTGGTTATATTATGTTTATGCTAATTCTTGTCTTGTGCAGGGATGACTGTCGGCTATAGGTAAGAATCACTGAGAAGTGGTATATATGTGTTGTTTAAGTTTTCTATATGAATTGCTTGCAGAGATTAATCTATTGCAAAGCAATGATACGTCCCATTAAAGAAAAAGATGTGATATCGTGCTTATAATTGTCCCTAAGAGTGGCTTGAACAAGAGAAATGATATAGCGCATGAAACATGCTACGCACTACACAAGAATTGAAGTCCCTTGTATGCTTGAAGGAAATAAATTGTGGCTTTTCAAAAGAGATGTAAACTGACTCTGTACTGTATGAAATGAACATAGGTAAAAGTAGCAAGATCACATCACAAGAAATGTTTTCTCACTAAATGAACAGTGATCGTTTCAGACAAATGTAGCCCTTGTTCACAATCACCAGTATGTTGATATACTGACCCATCATCAGTCTGCATGCAGGTGCAAGACGCATCGAGAAGGATAGTCCGAAGCGATAGCCCGAGCCTCATCCTCAGGAGCCAAAAATCAGAAAAGATGCCAAGAGATGGGCATCTGTTGCAAAGAGTTGGTTTTGTATATAAAGGGATGTAATATATGGAACGGGATCATTGTAATTTGTAATGTTCTGAGAGAATGTAACCATTGTATCACAGAGAATTGAGAGCTTGTAATTTGTTCAAAAGAAAATCAATAAAGAGATTGTTTCTGCTACTTTGTGTTCAAATATATTCCATAATATGTCCGTTGTTACTTCAAATATCTGTAATATGTTCCGTTGCGTATTGTCTATCTTGTCTATTTTGTCATTGTACAGGTCTTGGTCTTGTACAAGCACAACTTAGGCTTGCACGGCATCACGCCCAAGCGAGGACGAACGATCTCACAGAGTCCGAAGCGAGGACGAAAGGACTCTGCGGGATCGGGGCGTGACAGAATGGTATCAGAGCAACACGATCCTCTGGCCAATTGATTCGATTGAATTCAAAGATGTTCTCCTGATCGAAAATTTCTTGTCTGCTTAATATCATTGATGAGATGAACGCTCCATACAATAAGTCCGTAAATATTTTTATGATGCCGGCATATTTTTATCGATTTGATTGATTGAGATTGAGATGTTTATTGAACATGACTTGACATGATCTGGACTGAGATTTTTATGGATTGATGATGGCGAAGGATGAGGATTATCGCTGCTATGGATATCGTAAGTTTCTCCTTAAGTTTCAAGGACGAAACTTCTTCTCGGTAGGTAATTATGTAGTGCCCCACTCCGCAAAGGCACTAGATAAACAGAGAAATCGGATTTCTGGCTCTGCAACAGAAGACGATTGATCTGGGTGAGTGGACAAAGATTCATTTTATGATTCGCTTACGCATATTAAGAATCTGAGTTTTTGATTGAATACTATTGTTAATAACAAGATGGTAAATCATTGAGTATAAGAGAATTCACATGTTGCCATGCTAAAACAAGAAACAGAGATAATATGATGCCTTGCTAAGAAATGAACGTTGCCTTTATCAACAGAACCATGCCATGCTAATAACAAGAGAAATGAGATGCTTTCATATGTCTATCGTATGCTATCAAGTATGTTTCAACGCTTAATGATATTGAACTATTGCAAAAGATTGTAATGCTGGATAGATTAATATTGTACAAGAGTTGCCTGAAAAGACATGATACGGTTTGTCCGTATAGAGAAAAGAAGATGATAAGGCTTGTCCGTATAGAGAAAAGAGTTGAGCTACTGGCTCGATTATATGAAAAAGAAGAGATAAAGATGGAATGTCTGTTGATCGATTGATGAATTGTTAACAAGAGTTTAATTGATAGACGTTGCATTCATAGAGTCGGTCCGAACAACTTGAGCTCAAGGATGTAATCTCTCGATCGGTTCCAGGGCGCTGGAATCGATCGGCCTAGGAGGGAACAGGACACAGTAGGGCTAGAAGTCCCCGCGATCAGAGGGATGTCAGTGTATTAGTGAGATGGACTAGAACGTCCCAACTGCTAATAATGGGAACACCCATGGACCATCATGTAGATAGGTATCGATTGGTGAAGAGCTGAACCCTGAGCCGCAGCTGGTAGTATATGTGTTATCAGTAACAAGCTGAATCCTTGGGACACAGCTGCTGGTCCACGCATGTATTAGTGCAGAGTTGAGCCTTGAGTCACAGCTGCCAATCGGATTGCATGAGTCGGTAACTGTTTTGCTAAAGGTATAAATGCAGAGACGAAGAGGAGGAATGCTAGTTATATTATATTTATGCTAATCCTTATCTTGTGCAGGGATGACTGTCGGCTATAGGTAAGAATCACTGAGAAGTGGTATATATGTGTTGCTTATGTTTTCTATATGAATTGATTGCAGAGATTAATATATTGCAAAGTAATGCTACGTCCCATTAAAGAAAAGATGTGATATCGTGCTTATAATTGTCCCTAAGAGTCGCTTAAACAAGAGAAATGATATAGCTCATGAAACATGTTGCACAGTACACAAGAATTGAACAGTCCCTTGTATGCTTGAAGGAAATAAACTGTGGCTTTTCAAAGATGTTTTCAAAAGAGATGTAAACTGACTCTGTACTGCATGAAATGAACATAGGTAAAAGTAGCAAGATCACATCACAGGAAATATTTTCTCACTAAATGAAAAGTGATCGTTTCAGACAATGTAGCCCTTGTTCACAATCACCAGTATGCTGATATATTGACCCATCATCAGTCGGCATGCAGGTGCAAGACGCATCGAGAAGGATAGTCCGAAACGATAGCCCGAGCCTCATCCTCAGGAGCCAGAAATCAGAAGAGATGTCAAGAGATGGACATCTGTTGCAAAGAGTTGATTTTGTATATAAAGGGGTGTAATGTATGGAACGGGATCATTGAAATCTGTAAAGTTCTGAGAGAATGTAAACATTGTAACAGAGAGAATTGAGAGCTTGTAATATGTTCAAAATAAAATCAATAAAGAGATTGTTTCTGCTACCTTGTGTTCAATTATATTCCGCAATATGTCCGCTGCTAATTCAAATATTTGTAATATGTTCCGCTGCGTATTGTCTATCTTGTCTATTTTGTCATTGTACAGGTCTTGGCCTTGTGCAATACGCAACATAGGCTTGCACGGCATCACGCCCAAACGAGGACGAACTAGGGGTGAGTATTCGGATTATTCGGTTCCAACCGAACTGAATAACCGAAAACCGAATTGGACCTAAACCGAATAAGCAAAACCGAAACCGAACCGAATTGGTCAATAACCGAACCGAACTGAATTAAATCGGTTCGATTTTTGGTTTATTCGATTTTTGGGTTTATTTGTGTTTTTTTGTTAATATATATATATATATATATATATATATATATATATATATATATATATATATATATATATATAAACTAAATTTTCTTATTCGGTTTTCTGTTTTGGACCGAAACCGAAACCCAAAACAGAAACCGAATAAGAAAATTTAGTATTTTCAAAATCGAAACCGAACCGATTTTTTTTAAAACCGAACCGAATCTCTTATTCGGTTCGGTTTTCGGTTCAAAACCGAATAATGCTCACCCCTAGGACGAACGGTCTCACAGAGTCTGAAGCGAGGACGAAAGGACTCTGCGGGATCGGGGCGTGACAATGTCCAAATCATCTCTGATAGGGTTTCAGGCAAGGTTCGCAGTATCGGTATCGGAATCGGTATCGGACCATTCCTTTGAGTATCAGTATCAGTGATATCGATAGTATCGGCGGTTTTGGATCGGAGTATCGGATTTTTTGGTATCGAAAAACAAATAATTATTAATAAATTATTAACATTTTAAAAAAATTATACATTTAGGCATAAGTTTAAGTATTTTTAGTGTTATTTCTTAATAATTTTGAAAATAAATGAAATAGTAGTCATCCTTACCGATTGGTTTACATGCAATAGATCAATTTTCTTCTTTTATATGCTTTTACAACCATATTATGCTTCAAACCCTTGTTGATTTGTCTTTTTTTTTCCCTTCAATTTTCATTGTCAAATTGATCGGAAAAGAGACCTCCAATGTCGGTATCGGTCAGTATCAGGTATCGGTTGGTATCGGATTGGGACATGCCAAATCGTATCGGTATCGGCCATATCGGATCAGTATCGGCCGATACTTTAAACTATGGTTTCAGGACAAATCATATCCAGAGCTATTTGTCCATGCTTCTTGTTCAAAATATTTCAAAACTTGTTCAAGTTTCAAAAATGTTGGGAACGCGTTGTGACCCGAACCGGAGTTGGCCCATAAGGTGCGATATTGAATTGGACTCATATGCCTTAAAAGAGAATTCTCATGTAAGGCCTGAACCAATCACAATTATCTACACCACATTATCCCACCTCCTAACCGATGTGGGACTAAATTACCAACTCCATTGGCCACCCCCCCATTTGAGCACTCAACCGAAAACGAGATACAACCCAACATCTCCACCTTAGCTCGTTTCCGCTAGCCGAATAACTTTAGCACCTTGCTACATTTGTCCGTTTCCACTAGCCGAACCATCTTAGCACCCCTGCTACCTTTTATTCGTTCCCGCCAGCCGAACAACCTTAGCACTCCTTGCTACCTTTTTATTCGTTCCCGTCAGCCGAGCACCCAGGAGATCCAATATATTGTCATCCAAATCCGTTCGACCACAGAATCTAACCGATACGTTCATCCACACCACCATTGTGCGGCAACCACAAGTCTTGCTCCACCTTGGGCTTCGTCAAACCTACCTTTGAAGCCAATTCGTGTAATTCATGCTCCGACTCAACCTTGAGAAGAGCGTGTATAATCCGATTATACACATTAACGTTCAGCACCATCTGTCTCGAACCAATTAGAGACGTCCAAACTAGCCCCGTAACCTGGCTCCGATACCACTTGTTGGGAATGTGTTGTGACCCGAACCGAAGTTGGCCCATAAGGTACGATATTGAATTGGACCCATATGCCTTAAAAGAGAATTCTCATGTAAGGTCTGAACCTATCCCAATTATCTACACCACATGATCCCACCTCCTAACCGATGTGGGACTAAATTACCAACTCCATTGTCCACCCCATTTGAGCGCTCAACCAGAAACGAGATACAACCCAACAAAAAAATTTTAAAGGTGGTCTTGTAGAAGCATGGAAAATCAGTACAAATAAACCAGGCGCCTGACAAATCCTACATAACTCATCACATGCGCCACCAAGACCTACGCTCAGAAGCACCATGCACTGCAACAACAAGCACATCACTCAAAAGCGCAACGGTCAAAAGGCGCAGCAGTCAAAAGCGCAGCGTTAATCCCAAGCCGTCACTTCAATATTGATAACACATTGTTAGGTGTCGGTTGTCAGATATCAGCTATCACCCCGAAGTACAGGATGAACATCATTATTTGACAAGTGCTTATTGAAAAATGCAGCAATCGAAAAAACGCAGCAATCAAAAGCACATCATCCTCTAAGCGCAATACCTAAACGCGCAGCTACCAAAAAGCACAGCATTTGAAACGGCTACGTGGCTGACTCAAGCTTAAGCCTTTGTGCGCTTTTTCAAAGCCAAAAGCGCAGCTCCTCTTAGGCGTAGCCGAATCATTCAGTTACAACAGAATGAGATCTTTAAGCAATATACACGCGCCACGTGTCATTAACTCAGTCAAGCCTATGAACGGGTGCCAACCACCCAAGGTCTCAGCAACAGATGAATCCCAACAACTGTCACGTGTCAGCTCATCTGCAACCCAACAGTACAGTTACAACAGATTCAATTCTACCTTCACGTGCATAGCGCTCCTGCGCGCCAAAAAAAACCATGCGCACATCGCATATGTGCGCATGGGTTGTTCGTTCGATCTATCTATAAATAAAAGGAGCCTTCCTTCATCTCTCCACCCCGGATTATCCATACAGAAACATCCAGAGAGTCGGAGCAATTTCTTCTCGTCGTCAGTGTAGAAGAATGAAAAAAAGTGCAGGAGACACAAAGTTGCTACGCACATCAAAGAACAGAAAAGCGCAGTACATGAAGAAAGATGCTTTATTAAATCATGATTACAAAGGTCTATTACAGATTCTTCAAGATTTCATATAAAGACTATCTACGTCTCAGCCTAAAGTGTGCAGCTTACAAAGTGCACAGCTTACAAGTGCGCAGCCCACAAAAAGCGCAGCACTCTTCTTTGTCGGAGCAAATCACTTTCTCGTCAGAGCGAATCACTTTCTTGTCAACGAGCGAGTGTCCTCTTCATCAGCCAACTTGTGGCTCTTCCAGCATAACGAAGGGTCGACAATCAACCCAAACCCTGTAGCCAACATCTCGATGTTCCGAAGCAAAACACAGCCAAGATGTTATTCAAGTTCGAACCCATCATGCCAAACGCTCAAGTACATCTCGAAATTCTGAAGTTGTCCTCCACCAAGACTACGACTTCTTCGAACAAAGAGATCTACAACCAACAGTCGACTTATGTAAGGCATACGGCCGTCTGAAGCTAAGTCGGAATCGAGCATGACAGAGGAGTGCCAAGAAGCAATGAACAATAGCTTCCTCAAAAGCTCTCCTTTATAGGTTGTGTGTGGTCCAACCCGCACGCCACGTGGCAGCAAGTCAAAAGGCTCCGAGTTAATTGGATGAATCAAGAATTCATCATAATGAATCTCATTTATTGAAGCCTCTAACAAAGTCTTTTAGTCACCATATTTTGAGCCCCTCAAAGTGGCAGCAATGAAGGAGGCAGTGACTCAACGCCCCAAAAGCGCAGTGACTCAACGCCTCAAAAAGCGCAGGGACTCAACGCCCCAAAAGCGCAGGAACTCGTCGTCCCAAAAACCGTAGTGTATCAACAACCCAAAAGCGCAGTGACTCAACGTCCCAAAAGCGCAGAGCCCTGGAGACCCAGAAGCGCGGCGCTCAGAACGAGGCACATACACCGTACCGTCACTTCAGCATTAATGGCACACCAAATGAAGTGTTAGAAGACAACTATTGACAGCTATCGAGTTGTCAGTCAAAGACATGTCTCCCAACACGACTCCAAGAAGCGCAACCTCAGAGACGTCCAGAAGCACAGCCTCGGTGACATCCAAAAGCGCAGCCCCAATGGCGCGCAGTATCTTCACAACGTGGCATTTGTCAAAAGAAGACCACGTGGCCAGTATGGAAACCGTATCTATCTCTTTAGATACTATCAAATCCAGTTAGTTTAAACTGAACGAGATCTTCGAGTGATGTACACACGACATGTGGCATTGACTCAGTCATGTTTATGAACGGGTGCTAACCACCCAAGATCTCAGCAACAAACAAATCTCAACAACTGCCATGTGTCAGCTCGGCAGCAGCTCCAACAGTGCAGTTACAACAGATTCAGCTTTTTTTTTTCGTGCGCGCAGTGCTCTGCGCACCAAAAACCCATGCGCACATCGTATATGTGCATGCCTATAAATAGAAAAAGTCATCCTTCATTTAGGATCTTTGACTGCTTCTTGATTGGCAAACACAGATCACCACTCACAGGCATTCAGAGAGTCAGAGCAAGTTCTTCTCGTCGTCAGATCGTCAACGGAGTAAAAGAACCACTACAGTGCTCGATCTCCCTCGTCACACTTTTCCGGAATCAAAACTGTACTTAGCATGTTTAGGAGTCTCTTGTACTTCTCTTGTTTGAAATACAAAAAGTCCGTATAACTTTTGTTTATGGCAAACAGTCAGATCATCAACGGAGTAAAAGAACTACTACAGTGTTCGATCTCCATCATTACACTTCCCCAAAATCAATTTATACTTAGATCTTCTATTTAGGAGTTCTCTTGTACTTTTCTCGTTTGCAATACAAAAAGTTCGTATATCTTTTGTCCATGGAGAACACTGACCACCTCGACCTCCAGCCACAGCACCAATTGATCACCTTCCTCTTCCTCCCCCGCCAACCATGTCGCAAATCCAGCAACAAATTTGACGTGTCTTCGAGATGGTCACATCGTCTTCCTCAACGACATCTTCTTGACGCAGTCAACTTGTCCTCGACGCAATCACGCAGTCGATGACTCAACTAAATCTCCTCAACTATTCCTCCATAGGGGTCAATGTCCCCTTGTTGTCACAGAAACTTGATAGCATATGCAAAAATGAACGAATATGAGATAAATATACACGTTATAATTTCCATGTGCTTTTTTTCTCATGCACGTGCCTCACTTTTGCGCTTTGCGTCTAGGATTCAGAGGAACTTTGCATCTAGGTGCATTTCTTGCCTGTGAAAACTATGATTCAAACCTACGAAAATATCAAAAAGATTAAAAAGAAACTCGAGAACTTGTCCAGACTTAAGCTAGTGTCATGTATCAAAGCTGTGTGCTGGATTTCTCTTACTGAATGACTTTGTACCAATTATAATATACTATAATGAACCTACAGCCGACTAATTTAATTTTTCTAGGCCAGTGTTAGGATGCACCCAGATCCTGGTGGTTTGAGTACTTATCGCAGAAGCCAAGGATATGAGAGATGGAACTCCTTGACAAATGATAGGTGTCAGTTAACACCAAGCCATCTGCATGTTATTTTACAATCACAAACTTCCATTGCTAAGGAAAAAAAAAAAGAGGGCAGTGAAGGGAGGAGGTGAAGAAAAAGAAACAAGACACAGCTATAACAACAGCAAGAAGAAAAGCAATGGCACTTGTCAAGAATCAAGATAGACAAGGAATAGGAGGAAAAGGATGATGAGAGGCAGGAGGGCAAGAAGAAGAAGAAGAAGAAGAGAGACATGGTAAAATAATAAAACTATTGCATGATTGCAAAAATAAAAAAATAAAAAATAAAGAAACAAATTTGCATAACAAAATCAAGCCAACAATCTACATTAAGTTTTCTTACCAGTTCCCAAATATTTCCATCATTCCATACTTTAACAGATATTCCAAGTGATCATAATGTTTTTATCCAGTTTACAATTACATCAATCTTTTCTACTTGCAATGTCTACAGCACCCGCATAAGAAAATATTTCTAGTAGATTCCTCCTATGTCGATTAGTTTTGGAATATATAGGCCATTTTCTTTTACTGCAAACAACAGTAACAAGAAAGCCTTGACCCCAAATTTTTTAAAATACTTGTTTTCACTTCAGCTCCATTGTGGGCCATGTGACACTAACAGGATGGAATAACTAATACATGCGACAATTGAAAATCTACAAAGGAAAATGAGCAAACATACTTCTAGGGGAAAACCTACAGCTTCTACCAGTGAATACTGCCTCAAAATCCCGAATTCTTTTATTGAAGTGATCATCCTTAGAATCATAACTGATAAATACTCAGTGAAACTTTTCCAACATACGCCCATAATATAATACTGAGTTTAATCATAAAAATCAACATGCTACATAGATAATCTCTAAACAACACCATAACAATAAACCATTCCTACAGCAAAACAGTCATAACTTCACCCGGAACATGTGTCTTAATAAAAAACCAAAGTACCATAACAGCTGGAAAACAAAATCTTTAAGATAGAATGAAACTATTTATGGACAAAGTCGGTCATAAATTGAGAAGCTACTGAGGTAATGTCATCCTACAAATATGATTGTACATCCGAAGAAATAGTGGTAGAAATAGAACATACTTCTTATAGCAAGGAGCGTCCCGATCTAGGCGTGCCAGAGTGCCCGCTAAAATTGACACCTGGAAATCAAATTATAAATCAGCAAAAAGAAAAAAAAATCAAAGTAACGGATATAAACATACAAGATGTACAAATGTTTTTGTAATGTCCATAACTATAAATACATAAACAAAGACAAGGTGTTTCATTTCAATCTAGGTTAGTAATATGGAATCGATCTGCTAAGCAAAGACAAAGACAAAGTTACTAGGTCCATGTTAACTTGTTTGGCTATAAGTGGGTCAACAGGCATAACAATTATACTGCACAACTTGGGAAACACCTCAACCAACTTCACTTGAATGACCTGTTTATAGTTAAGACAATGGGTATGAACCATGGTTTAAAGTATCGGCCGATACCAATCCGATATGGCCGATACCGATACGGTTTGGCATGTCCCGATCCGATACCCGATACTGACCGATACCGACAACGCGGGTATCTTTTCCGGTCAATTCGGCAAAGAAAATTAAATGAAAAAACAAATCAGCAAGGATTTAAAGCATAATAAGGTTGTAAAAGCATGTAAAAGAAGAAAATCAATCCGTTGTATGTAAACCAATCGGTAAGGGTGACTACTATTTTATTTAATTTCAAAACTACTAAGAAATAACACTGAAAATGCTTAAAATTATGCCTAAATGTATAAAATATATGTTTTTAAATATAAATAATTATTTGTTTTCCGATACCAAAAAGTCAGATACTCCGATCCGAAACCACCGATATCGCCGATACCAATACTCATAGGAATAGTCCGATACCGATACCGATTCCGATACCGTGAATCTTGGTATGAACCAGGCATTACAAACAGTTGGGAACAGGTTAAAGGTATTATTCGGTGAAATACATATCAGAAGTAGAACAAGAAATGAAGGGAAGAAAGAGATGTCAATAGTGATTTCCAATTTTCGTAATATTTGACAAAAATTGGTGTCTATGATAACAAAGCCTTTATCCCAAACTTTGAGGTCGGCTACTTGAACCCTTCTCTTCCATTCAGCTCTTTAAGGGTCGTGTCCTCTATAACATTAACAAAAACCATATGATTTGTTACAACCTCAATCTAAGTTCATTTAGACCAACCCCCCTGTTCACGCAGCTCCTTTGACTAATACCTTATCACTCATAATCGGTTCATCTATTAGTATAAGTTGCACATGCCCCAACCAGGTTCAGCTAAGATGATTTTTTCTTATATTGTCCTCTAACTAGTTCCATCTCTAACTTTCCTCGAAACACTTATTTTAAAGGATCGGTATCCCCTTCTGACAAGTTCCCAGGTTGCTAGGTGCAACGAAGACAAACAAGTGGCTGACATGTTGGAGGCACCAGATTTTGGAAACAACTCAAAATATCATATGGCCAAATGGCATCCTCCTTGTTGGCTTAGTTGCATCGAATAACACGAGAAATTAGCAACGTGAGATCTGGATCGTATTTCTTATCCTATCTTCAACGTATTGCTAGCAATCCATCTCAGCATTCTCATTTCAACTACACTCATTTTTTGGACATGTTTTTTAATTCTTCAACACTTGAATCCATAAATCATGGTTGGACTTATAGTTGTCTTATAAAATTTTCCTTAAAAACATTCGAGAATCACTCTTCCATTTCAACCAACATATTTTAATTGTATGAACATCATTCTCAGTCTCTCCATTATGATGGATTGATCCTAAATTTTGAAACTTGTCTCTCCTAGGTATCTCTTGTGCATCAATGTGCAATCCTCTCTCATCTCATCTTGACCTTTCGCTGAAGTTACATTTCATCTATGTTATCCACCTAGGAGGACAGTATCTATTTTTTACACAAATTCTACACATATTGAGCACGATACTTTCTCGACACTCATATGGAATATGCCTCACCTATGAGCTCCAAAAGGACCCAAAACATAGTTGATGGTGATTTGACATAGTCGTGACATGCCAGAAATTGAGTTATCAGAAAGTAACATTTGTTTGCATCTAATATTTTCAAAAAAATTATGCAACCAAGTTACTATCAAAATCATGCTTAAACATAGATATCATTAAGATCTAATGTATAAAATATGTATATAAATATCTTTTATGAGCATATATAATGCTACTATGTCATACATGTATATATTTTGGATTTATATCGTATCCGTATTTGAATTCTTGTCCATGTAACCTAACATTTCATATACTACATTTTTCTCCTAATTTTAAAATCTTTAGATTCCGAAATTTCTTTCCACGATCCTATTTTAGAACTGATCTTTTCTCAGTTTCATGTAGCTTCATTCTATGTATCCTTAATGATCTTAATATAGCTACCATAGACTTGTTTCTTCTCCAACTCCACCATATCATCTCCCTAGTACTCTATCATAAGTCTTTTCTAAGTCAATGAAAACCATATGCAAAGCCCACTTCTCTCCCTTTTTTCCACCAATCTTCTAAGTAGGAAAAAAAAAAGCTCTCCATCATAACCAAATTGAACATATGAAATTCTTGTTTCTCTTTTTAGATTACTCTCTCCTGGAGTTTCATAGTATGGTTCATAAGTTTAATAACTCAATAGTTGGTATAATTTTGCATCTCCCTTGTTCTATATACAGGTACTATAATACTACTTCTTTAATGGATCATTTTCCTAGTTATTGGGATTTGGTTGGATAAATCAGATAACCATATAAAAATCTTCTCCTCAACATTTCCAAATGTCATAAGGATATCATCAAGTTCTACGGCTTTTTCCATTTTCATTTTCTTTAAAGCATTCTTAATAGCAATATGACATATCCCAAGTTAACTTATTGGCTTCCATATTAACAGTTGTTGCATATTATATAGTATACTCTATTAATAAAGTTTCCTTAAAAATCTCTAAATCAAAGAAATCTCTAAATCAAAGAAAGCTATCAACTTAAAACTCTATCAAATAGTCCCAATCAACATCAAACTATCTACCATATTTCATTACAAGACAATAGCAATCTAACATGTTATAGGCCAACTATTAAACACTCGAGTAGAAAATCTGAGTAATAGAACAGCCTCTAAAACTGTGAATAGTAAGAACTGTGAAACACCAGAAACTACATCTATAACTCTTGCAAAGACTCCATAAGAACTTCGTAAAAATTCAAAATTCGACTGTTTTTATGGTGATGTGAAAACTCTATCCCTACTCTTGGTAAGATTTTATCATTCTTCTAGCTTCCTATATTACTCATCATTAGCCCTATCTGCCTCTCTCCTGCATTTTTAACTTCCTCTTTGCTAATTTATAAGTTACAAAGTTTTTAGCATGCCAAAAAGTTTCATAAGAAGCTATTTTGCCTGTTACATGTGAACATGGCTATTGAGATGAAAGGAAGAAAACGATTAAAATAGCCAACGCATAAAGATTCAAATAGGATTGTTTCGTGCCATCTATTCTAAAAGGGAGACCAGTATGTATACAGCTACTACTTTACTTTTTTTGGCATACAACTCTCTCTCTCTCTCTCTCTCTGAATATTTGTTCTTTCTTTTACCTCTTGTTCTTTTCATCTTTCAAGAGACATTGCCCAAAAGGATAAGGATGACCATGTAAAAGATCTCTCAAAAGAGACCTAATAGAAGGTAAAACAGAAATACCTCCATTTACTTTGACTTATGTCCATTTATCTTCACAGGAACAGAGAAGCAAGTTCCTGCTGCAAATATTGAGTATCGCCGTTTATCTTCTGCGAAGAACTCAGTCACAGAAAAAACTTACCTAGAGCTATTCTTCTCATCTACATATGCCCAACTAAACATTTACCTTAAATGCATCATTTTTCACAATAGTTTGTTTGGTTCCACAGAAAGTGAAAGAAAAAAAATTCGGGTAGATTTCCACGGCCTAGTTGCGACTCGAAAAAAAAGAAGACAAAACAAAAGATGTAAAGTAAAAAATGACTACTGCTTTTATCATTTCTGGCCTCCAACTTTTTGAATTGTGAAGGAAATATACAGATCACTCAAGGCTCATTGGATCTTCCGTTGGACCTCACTGCATCTTGGCCAGAACTTGCTAAAACTTGCTCAAGCAATTCCAACCGTCATGCTTGAGCTATGTACAATCAATTGTTTCGTTATAGTTTTTCCTAGTCCCAACATATTGAAAAGAATTCTTTCCTCCTTTAGCAATCGCTACAACTTTTATTTCCAAATTATTTTTTGTAACCAAACAGTCTAAACTTGTCGACAATAAAAAAAGATAAGATGTCAAGGTACAAACCTTTTCACCACTATCATTACCAACCACACGAATCTCAAGCCCAACACAAGCATCTTCCGGTGCAAGAGGTATCTCCTCGTAGCTTAGAAATTTGATTGCTTCAGGGTCATAACGAAAGAAACCGAAGTCATGTACCTACAATCAAATATTTGGTCAATGTATATAAACAGCATATGCAAGCACACATGAAATAGAACATACATGAATAATGCCTACATGATAACAGAGGTAAGAACAAATTAAATCACACTTCTGCAAGAAGATGCAGCCATGCAGAAATATCAAACTTACAAGTTAACATCGACGGATGGCAGATGAGCATCGACGGATGGCAGATGAGCAGATGCAACAGGAGCCACACGCAAGTCTTATTGCACAAGCAGCCCCGTTATTGGAAATTTTCATTTTCGTTTCGGGGGAAATGATTAAAATAATATTATTTCTCGAAGTACGTGCAAAGTAGTAATATTTTATTCCAATTATTGAAGACCGTGTTTTTCATTACAAATCTGTTTTTGAGTAAATCCCAACTTGTTACGGGAATAATTAAAATATTAATATGTCATAAATAAATAATAATACTGTACTACTAAAATAATATTATTCTTGTCCAAACTTATAATATCATTACTTGCTTAACAAATTGTAGTATGTTCAACTTTACTATTACATATCTTATACTTCCTTACTATTTTAAATTTCTGGTTTACCTTGTTTTATTTCTTAGAAGCGGGAGCGGGGGGAGCGCGATTCTACTTAGAAGAGTCTAAAGTTGAGAGCGTGCACCAACAATTTTTTTATATTTATTAATTATTATTATCAAAATTTATAGATATTTTAATATTTATTAGAATTTATAAAGTTCAGTTCATTCATGGTGATTTTATGATGTCAAGGTAAGTAATCCTTGGTTTTTTGTTACTTTGATGAACGCGTATTAAAAAAATTTCAACTATTTTTCCAAAATTTCTGCTATCTTTCAAAATTTTGGTCCTGTTATGGGAAGCGTTCTTGTCATCAGGGAACGCGCTCCCGTCGCGGAGGAAGCAAGCTTTCATCGCCAGGAAAACGATCTCCCAAGTAAGAACCGTCGAGTCGAGATTCTTATTAAGATTCGTTGGCCTTCTAGGTGCATATGGCTTCTAAGCTCTATTTGCATTAGGGTATGTATGATACTACTCTTGAGGGAATTTATACTAGTTATTACTTAGATTGATCAGTCGAAACACATTTGCAGTGATTGTGCTTAAACAATCTCATTAGTTGTTTAAACATGATTAAAAATAAATCATTCACGATTCAAATTTTCAGCTAGACAACATGGTTGTAAATCTAAGCACAAGTTCACACGGGTCGTGATGATCCCGAGCACGAACATGATTATCATCAAGAGAGAATGGTACATACATCGATAGTTATCTTCAATCACTGTTATTTTATCTGTACACTACAATACACTAGATACTTTCATGTTGCAACCATATTATTTACACA
Source organism: Iris pallida (assembly GCA_029216955.1). NCBI lineage: Eukaryota > Viridiplantae > Streptophyta > Magnoliopsida > Asparagales > Iridaceae > Iris > Iris pallida. Next base: position 1,474,017 of record JANAVB010043017.1, read on the forward strand.
ACACCGACACTTGAAGATTTGTTGAATTCCTCTAACGAATATGGGATCATGCGTCCCCAAATTCCTACCCCGCGAGTGACTATCCATAGGTTCTGGGTGATACACAACTGGAGGAGGTGCATAAACTCGACGAGATGGTTCGTAGGGTCTATTGATGAGTGTGACCAATAGACGTGTTTATGTAGGGTAAGGTAAATGTTAGGGGATGTCATCCTAGTAGTACCCAACTTAAACTTTTGATGTATTATAGTCAGGTTGTACTTCTGGATTGTGCGAAGACGTTTAAGTGGGTTGGTCAAACTGGATTACACAAACATGACGTGAGTGTGATTCTAAAATCACAATTATGATGATTTCGAACAAAACACGATAAATTCAAGAATACTTGTGATTGCACTTGTGGTTGTAATTTCAAACCAAATTAAATATTGTTTTGAAATCACTAATTTATGAAAATTAGCATCTCTTGTGTTTCCATGTAAACAAAAAAAATAGTTGTAAAATAAATTATTATAATTGAGTTTGATAATATTATTCGTTGTATTAATATTGTTAATTTAAAAACGCAGAAATATTAATTTCAATAAATTTTCTACTCAACATTAGCTAATGTCTTCTAATTTTTAAAAAAAATATAATATGGGACCAAACATAAACTGATGTAAAAACATAAAATTAACATCTATTAAATTTCAATGCCATATAGAAACAACAATTACACATGAACCCATTTTTCATTGGGAACGAAGGATAAACACTTTGAAGATGCAATTTTACGGTTTTCTTCTTTCTATCTTCATGTTTATTCTCAACCATTTATTGCATCTCCATGTTTATTCTTAATCATATTTTTTCCCGAAGTTATATTCTATTATTAAAGTTCACAGTTGGGTGTCGAATTTGAAGATGATGAACCCATGTACCATTTACTTTTTGATAAACACTCGTGGATGAAGATGACATCATCAACCTTGTTGAAGAATGAGAAGTTATGCAAACACTTGATGGAGTTGGCATTAGCAACCATGTGAATAGCGGAGATGATTGAAAATGAATCGGTGACCATGTCAAAGGTGAAGATGGCAAGGAGTTTCTTCCTGGAAGACTCCGGACACCAGGGTGGCTTGAGGCGATGGGAGGAACGGTAAAGATGGGGGAGAGAATCCTAATAATAGTGAAGGAAAGATGAAAGAAAGAGAAAGGAATTTGAGTTCATCTTTATTTACGAAAGAAAGAAGAACGAGTTGGGAAAAATGTGATTTAAGAATTACGAGCCAAAAAGGTGTGGCTTAGCTTATATCTAGAAAATCTATATAAATTTGGAAATTATGATGACAAAATTCCAGTGATTGAGATTTTAAAAATCTCAATTAACTAACACGTGAGTCTCGAGTTGACTAACAGTTGAATACAAAAACACACCATGTGATCATAAAATTTTGAGAAACTAACCCCCTTAGTCTAATTTGTAAGCAATACTACAAAAGTTGCATCAATAAAATAGTTAATTTGTATTAGCTTAGTCTCTACCATTATTTATAGACTAGAATGTTATACTATACATGACAAGTATTCTATACCTATATATTAAGCAAAAATTGCTTTCCGATGGGAGCGATGCATCATTGTAGTTGTGTAGCTGACCGGCATCACATACCTCGGCTCGTCTTATTCCGGGAGTGGGACGTGACATATCTTTTTGTAATTATATACTAGATGAAAAACCACATGGAGAGAAAAAAGAGAATAATTGACCCTCAAATTGGGTACACTTTGGCTGTGTGACCTAAATATATATATTTGCGGGTAAAAAATGTACAAGATGTTTTGGTTTCTTTGTTGATGACTTCCAAATGTGCAGGCTATTTTTCACTTATATACTATGAATATAACTTTTTTTTAAGTTGATAGCCTAACTAATTTTTTGTCAAAGTTGATATCATAGAGCTTTATTTATTTCACTTAAATACCATGATCTATTACTCCTTTTCAAGTTGGCACTAACAAAAAATGCCAAAAGACCGAGGTACCTTAAAGTTTTTTTTTTAAACCTAACCCTCCCCACACTCGCCTTCCCACTGGCCCCATCCACCCGCTGGCAGCAGTGCCCCCACCCCCATGCACTTTCATTGGCAGCATTGGCACTGCCGCTAGCGTCGCCGGCGAGCCCACAGGGAGGGGGAAGCACTGGCCCCAGCGAGACGGGTGGGGGTAGCAGGGAGGATTTTGTTTTTTCTTTTAGATTTGAAGATAAGTTTTTTTGTTTGATAGATTCTCTGAATGTCAGAATAGTAAAATGTTTTTGACTTACAATACCCCTTGCTTTTATTCAGTATGTTTTTTTGTCAATATGACAGGTAATCAAAGACAGATAATGGAAGTTTAGTTAATTGATGTCAATTTTATGAACACCAAGTGTTGCAGTTATACCTTCTCCTTGATGTGTTTGCCTTTCATGTGAATGTTCTCTGGCAATTATAGTGTTATGAATCTACAACACAGTATTTGTACTTCATTGATCATGACATCATGTGAAGTTGATACCGCATATTATTTAGAATATTACAAATAGATTCAAGAGATATAAATTGTAGTTAATGAAAAATCTCGTAGGGACCTTTTTGTGAAGTTTCAAATTTTTTAAATCTCAAAGAAAGATATCTCCTACTCGTGTACACACACCCTTCCTGGCCCACGTACTAGTGAGCCGGGTGGGCACCAGAGGGTCACCCTCCCCTTAAGTCTGTCTCTTTAATTTAATTCCAATTTGTTTTCCTCATTTCTCTCTATCCACACATTATTTCTAAATGATTCACCTCTTATTTTATTCTTTATATTTGTGTTCACACTAAGAATTCTTTATAATTGTGTGTGTTCACATCATGTACAACACAGCATCAATTTTGATAGCTAGCTAGCTCTCACTTCCTTCTTCCCGCTCAAGAACACACTACACTTTCTGATGTAATACATGTTTTGATTAACCCTATTTTATGTCTCTATGTTGTGCAGGTTATGGAAATCAGATAGATGAACGAGAATTAATGATAATCTATGAAGAACGAGTAATTAAGTAGAAGACTTAAGATTCAAAGTTGGAATATCAATGGTTTTTTTTTAATAAGAAGCATCATATTTGCAAATCTTGTATTCGTGATTCATTAGAAAATTAATGTAATAAATTATACTCAATTCTAGTTCCAAATTTAATATCAGTTTTTTAGCAAATATAATGTCCTTTATCAAGCAGATTCATTCCTCACAATCAAACAGATAACAGCCATAAATGATGAAAATATTAAAGAGATTTTTTTTATCCTAATAGTGATGATTTCGCAAATATTAAAGAAGTTGGAATGGTGCACCTGAATTTGGATAGGAAGAATGATGTTGGTTGCCGATCTGCGACCGACGGTAGGAGGACGGCGTGCGGCCTGACGGCGGAAGGCCAACTGCCCCAAGGGAGGAGGATGGACGACCGGGACGGGAGGCAGAACAACTTGGAGCTGCTGACACCGTCTGGATCGAATGGCGGACGGCTTGGAGGCGAGGTTAGGGAGGAGGAGGTTGAGGGCGCTCGACGAACGACCACCCTAGGGTTTCACACGCCCAGGAAGGAGGGGGGAAGGGGGAGAGATTATGTTTCACACTCTAATCTCAAAAAAAAAAGTAGCAAGAATTTTCTTCTCACAAATTTTCATTCAATATATAGGCATACAAAAGAGCAAAGTACTATCCCACAGGCGATGTGGAACTAAAGATGTGAATAAGAAAGAAACAAATTCTCCACAAGTCATGTGGGACTAAAATAAACCTAATAAAATACTAACTTCTTCTTAAAACCACATGAGCAACGATGGATCTTTTCCGAGATACTTCCTGCGCATGTAAACGTGTCGAAAATCTCGTGTGCGCGGTACGATGTCCTTATCATTCTCCCCGGGTAAGGGAGAGCTCGACTCTGTCGAAGCTGGGGCTCTACTACTCTCATAGTACTCTAATGCATCTGGATCAAGTCTTTGTAGATCATCTGGGCTAGCCAAGTGTCCTCAGACTCAGGACGACCTCTCCAACGAACTAATTACCTGCGAATACCACCAATGCTAGTAGAAATAATATGATCATCAATAATATTTTCAATATCATGTGCTGCAGTGGGTTGTATTTCTGGTAGTGGAGGTAAAGAAGTCCCTCAAGAATAGGCTCAGGGGTAAGGCCATCAACCAGTGGGTTGTCTGGGTTAAAATATGGACCTTTATATTCAACTAAGTCATCAATATTAAATGTAGAACTAAAATTAAATCCTTCTTGAAGGTCGAGCACAAAAGAATTATCATTAATTTTCTTCAAATTTTGAATGGACCTGCACTTCGTGCATGCAACTTCTTGACGGTTCCTGGAGGAAACCGTTCTGGACGAATCCGAACCATTACATCATCAAACTTTGAATTCTTTAAACCTCCTCTTTAGATCAGCACGTAATTTATAGTTGACATTATTCTGTTCAATTCGCTTGCTGATTTCTTTATGCAAATCATGGATGCGAGATGCAAATGCAGATGCCGACTCAGATACCCTATGAGATGCAGATGTAGGAATGAGGTCTATGGGTTGCCTCAGTTTATAACCATAAACTATCTCAGCTGGACAGACACCGGTAGACCTATTGACAGAGTTGCTATAAGCAAATTCAGCAATGCATAAATGTAGGTCCCAATTTCCTAGATTTTCATCAACTAATATTCTCAACAAGCTTTCCAAACTTCTATTAACAACTTCTGTTTGACCGTCCCTTTGGGGGAGAAAGGTCGTGGAAAAGTGTAGTTTTGTTTTCATTTTGTGCCAAAGGGTTTTCAAAAAGTAACTCGTAAACTTAACGTCCCTATCTGACACGATGGTCTTAGGTAATCCATGTAATCGAACAACCAATCAAAGTAAAGCTTGGCAATTCGGGAAGCATCGTTGGTTTTGGAACAAGGTATAAAATATGCCATTTTAGAAAATCTGTCCACAACCACAAAAATAGAATCATGCTTCCTAACGGTCTTAGGAAGGCCTAATACAAAGTCCATACTAATATCTTGCCAAGGGCGATTTGGGACAGGTAATGGTATATAAAGACCGGTTTTTGTTTTCGTTGCTTTGCTAGCTGACAAGTGTGACATTGACCAACAAGCCTAACAACATCTCGTTTAATGCTCGGCCAAAAGAAACGACGTTCTACAGCTTTAATAGTCTTATTGCTCCCAAAATGTCCTGCAAGACCCCAAGCATGAATTTTCCAAACAAGAAAATCCCTTAAAGATGTGCTAGGGATACACAACTTGCGACACTTGAACAAATATCTTTCATGGATAAGGAAATCATCCATCTCACGAATGTTGTGATTGTTTAACAAGATAAAAATATCTTGAAAATCTGGACATGAAGCGTACTCTCCTTTAATTCGTTCAAAACCGACTACTTCAGCCCTCATTTCAGAAAGGAGAAATGATCGACGGCTGAGTGCATCGGCAGCCTTATTATCAACACCCGCTTTATGTCGAATGGTATAAGTGTAACCCTGCAAAAATTCTACCCATCTTCCATGTCTAGAATTTAAGCTCTTTTATGAGTTGATATACTTAAGGGCTTCATGGTCTGAAAAGATAACGAATTCTTGTGGAAGCAAGTAATGACGCCAATAGCGAAGAGCTTGTTATTGCGTAGAACTCCTTATCGTAGGTAGAATAACGTTGTCGAGTATCATTCAGTTTCTCACTGAAATAGGCAATTGGGTGGTTTTCTTGAGATAGAATTCCACCTATACCAATGCCCGAAGCGTCACAAGTGACTTCAAACACCTTCGAGAAGTCAGGAAGGCGCATGACAGGAGCTTCTACCATCCTTGTCTTAATCTCCTTAAAAGCTCTAGCAGCAGCTTTGGTCCACTTAAATTCATCTCCTTTTAAGCATTCAGTCATAGGCGCCATAATGGTACTAAACCCCTTAATAATTTTCGATAAAATATGGCAAGTCCATGAAAACTTCTCATATCTCGTATGCTCTTGGGTTCAGGCCATTCCTCGATTGCCCTAATTTTCTCGGGATCAGCAGAGACTCCCTCAGAAGAGACCACAAATCCAAAAAAAATTACTTTGTCTGTGAGAAAGGTGCACTTCTTTGGATTAGCATACAATTGCTCTTTTCTCAAGGCAGAACAAACTTGACGTAGATGGTCCAAATGTTGCTCACGAGATTGGCTATAAATGAGGATGTCGTCAAAGTATACGACCAAAAAGTGTCCCATGAAAGGTCGTAAACTTGTGTCATCACTCGCATGAATGTACTCGAAACATTACTCAACCCGAAGGGCATAACCATCCACTCGTATAGGCCATCATTCGTCTTGAAGGCAGTTTTTCACTCATCATCCGGTCGGATGCGAATTTGATGATAGCCACTTTTGAGATCAATCTTAGAGAAGATTGTGGCTCCAGACATCATGTCTAGCATATCATCTAACCGAGGGATCGGAAATCGATACTTAACGGTGATCTTATTGATGGCACGACTGTCTACACACATGCGCCAAGTACCATCCTTCTTGGGTGTCAAAAAGGCATGTACTGCACAAGGGCTCAAACTCTCTCGTACAAATCATTTTCTAAGCAACTCGTCAACTTGTCTTTTCAGTTCCGCATGTTCATTTGGGTTCATTCGATAATGTGGCAGGTTGGGCAAACTTGCTCCTGGTACAAGGTCAATTGCGTGTTGAATGTCAAGCATTGGGGGTAAGTATCGGGAAGGTCTTCAGGAAAGACATCAGAAAACTCCTCTATTATAGGAAGGATCTCGGTAGGAGTCAATTTGTCGGGTTTTTAGGAACTTCACGGGCAGCGAAAATAAATATAGGTTCCTTTGGTAATTTCACAAGTCATCTCCTTCGCACCAATTAAATTCAACCCCTTGGGTTGCTTATTTGGACTGGGTTGCGGTTCACTAGTTTTTGGTTGTACAGGATGAATCTTGATTTTCTTTCCATCATGCTCAAACATCACCATGTTAGACCGGCCGAAAATATGAACGTCATTATCGTACAACCATGGTCTCCTTAGGATTATTTGACCTACGTCCATTTCCAAGACATCACACAAAATCTTGTCCTTATAGATTGCAAATTGAAGCGGAACAAGATACCTTTCTTGGACTTAGAGGACAGTGACGTTGATCCAAAACACCTTATAAGGACTAGGATGTGGAACTGCTTTAAGGCCCACTTTAGATACTGCAGAAGCGGAAATAGCATTAATGCAACTACCACTATCTACAATTACCTTGCAGTTCTTATCTCCAATCCTTGTAAAAGTGTGAAAGATCGTGTGTCGTTTCCAGTCATCGCTAACCTTAGGTTGAGACAAGGCGCACCTAACAACAGCTAATGTAGGAGACCCTATGTAACCTAAGACAGTGTCATTTCCTTCCTCAAGATATTCTGCGTCTTTATCGATGTGATGAACGTAGCCCACATCATCGGGTACTGACTCCTCTTCAATTTGTTCCTCAATCAAATTGAAGTTAACAGGACTAGAACAATTTGCAGCGACATGTCCATACCCTTGACATTTGTAACACTTTAAATTTGGGCCAATCTTTGAGAAATCCTTCTCAACACTCTTGCCTTTCGTATCTACCCTAGATTGGGGTGGATTGGAAATAGTTCGACTAGGGTATTGGTTTGTTGATGACCGTGAACCTTGTTGACGAAAATCTTGACTCCTAAAACTCGAATGTGACTTAACTTCGTCCAGATCTTGAACTAGGTGTAAGCTCTCTCTAATGTGTCAATGTCTCGTGCGAACAACTCAGTTTTTAAATCAGTTCATAAATCCGTTCTAAACCTAGATAGGATTTGTTTAGGAGTCTCACTTTCGATAGTGCTACACCTTACCACGAATTCATCAAATTTTGCTACATATTCTTTAGCCAACATGTTTCCTTGGCGTAAGAGGTTCCACTAATCTAATAAACGGGATAATAGGAGGGAGGGAGGTATTTCTCTTTCAATTGTTTTTCATTTCAGTCCAAATCCTCACGGGCAACTCACCACTTATTTCTCTCAAGTGTTCTATATTAGACCAATACTGACTAGCTTGGCCAGTCAATCTCATAGCAGCAAATTTTACTTTTCTCTCCTCGGTTAAGGTATACAACTTAAAGTAGCGGTCCATACCTTTGAGCCAATCCAAAAAGTATTGTAGGTTGAGTTTGCCGTCAAAGGTCGGCGCCTCAACTTTAATACTCAAATATTGCTCGTCAGGGTCATATCGTTGTGGTCGATAATTTTGGTTTCGTCGTGGAGAGTGAGAACCTCCCTGGTCGTAGTCAACTTGATGGTCATACTCATTTCTATGAGGTGTCTGACTACGCACTCGCACTGTGTCCCCCTGTGGGGTACGACTTCGTGCTCTCTCACTGATGAACCTATCATTTGTTTCTTTTGAAATTTAGTTAAGGCTTCGCGGGGCCCTACACTCTTGAGCAATGGTACCCATTTGTCCCATCAACGCATCTAACTTTCTAACTAACTCAGGGTCCATACTGTCCTTAGCTGAGTCGTGTGTCAAATGCAAAGGGTTACTTGACTCTCGGGGTGAATGACTAGTTTCATTTAAGTGAATGGACCTCTTCAGTGGCACGAGGCTTACTGATATCAGATCACACCACAACTGCTTCCTTCAGAGACCTAATGAGCTCCGTCTGGCCGACAACCCCAAGGACTGGCACCAGAAGTCCTTAAGGCCAACGTCTAAATCAATTTTAAATTTAGTTCAATGTGATTTGTGAGCTATGGATAGGTGATGAAATCCCAACCATATCTTGTAGGGTTTTTCCCTTAAAATAATTTATGCAAAATGATCTAAATGCACAAACCATGCTCTGATACCAAATTGATGTAATACATGTTTTGATTAACCCTATTTTATGTCTCTATGTTGTGCAGGTTATGGAAATCAGCAGGATGAACGAGAATCAATAACAATCTATGAAGAACGAGTAATTAAGTAGAAGACTTAAGATTCAAAGTTGGAATATCAATGGTTTTTTTTAAGAAGAAGCATCATATTTGTAAATCTTGTATCCGTAATTCATTAGAAAATTAATGTAATAAATTATACTCAATTCTACTTCCAAATTTAATATCAGTTCTTTAGCAAATATAATGTCCTTTATCAAGCAGATTCGTTCCTCACAATCAAAGCAGGATAACAGCCATGAATGATTGAAAATATTAAAGAGATTTTTTTTATCCTAACAGTGATGATTTCGCAAATATTAAAGAAGTTGGAATAGTGCACCTGAATCTTTGGATAGGAAGAATGATGTTGGTTGCCGGATCTGCGACCGACAGTAAGAGGACAGCCTGACGGCAGAAGGCCAACTGCACCAAGGAAGGAGGATGGACGACCGGAACGGGAGGCAGAACGGCTTGGAGCTGCTAACACCGTCTGGATCGGATGGCGGGCGGCTTGACGGCGAGGTTGGGGAGAGGAGGAGGTCGAGGGCGCTCGACGAACGACCACCCTAGTTTCACACGCCCAGAGGAGGGGGGAGGGGGGAGAGGGGGAGAGATTTGGTTTCACACTCTAATCTCAAAAATAAATAATAAGTAGCAAGAATTTTCTTCTCACAAATTTTCATTCAATATTTGATGCCTCTAATGTGAAAAGAGCAAGCCTATATATAGGCATACAAAAGAGCAAAGTGCTATCCCACAGCGATGTGGGACTAAAGATGTGAATAAGAAAGAAACAAATTCTCCACAAGTCATATGGGACTAAAATAAACCTAATAAAATACTAACTTCTTCTCAAAACCACATGAGCAACGATGGATCTTTTCCGAGATGCTTCCTGCGCCTGTAAACGTGTCGAAAATCTCGTATGCGCGGTACAATGTCCTCATCACTTTCATTCTTTCCCACTCTCCAACCTCTAACTCCCTTTGTTCATTCTCTTGTGTGTTCCAAAACTAAAAGTGATACACAGTACATCTCTCTCCTTCCCATTCCATTCTCTGTGTTCACAGTACACACATGAAAGCCTGACACACGCATGTGCTCCTTTCTTCTCACTTCTTTAGCAAGAACTATGACTCTCCACTCACACACACACATATACCCATACATTGTCATCATCTACTCTACCTCTTTCTGTCAAGAAGATCATTAACAACAACTCTGACCATTACAACATGCAAAAGTGGCTATGGCCATTGCCTTGTTTCACACACGCCGTGGCGTCGGAGGGAAGTCCACCGGCACTACTTCTACTCCCTCTCTCGTCAACAATACACATACAACAATGGAACAAGGGTCTTTACTCTTTCAATTCTCGTGGGCGTGTCACAACGTAAACCGTCCCGCTGCCACAGCCTCACTCTTGGTCCAGACCAAACCATGGCCACTAGAACCATCTCCAGCACTCCCCCGCTCTCCGCCAACCTCTTACGAGTTACGACCACCGACGACCCCTCTCAAGTATGTGTATAAAAATAAAAGCATGGCCAAAATGGCATAATAGCCAACGCTCGTGTAAGCCAGGTCGAAAAGCAACCACCTCCATCATCATTTATAGTGCAAAGGCAGCAGTGGCTGAAACCACCACCAAGGCACCAACAGTCCACCGACACCACCATTAGCACCTCACTAATGCCTTCCTCGCCCCGTCCTCGACAACGCAGATTACGACAATGGCTATGTCGATGATTATGACAACAACAACGATAATAGCGACTGCAACAAGAACAGTAACAATAACAAAAACATTAGTAGTAGGTACTCTTACTACCTCTCCTCTCTCTAGACTCACCCATTCTCCATGTCCTAATGTCCAGGCAACATGTCCCTGTGTCAACAAGAATGAAGGAGGAAGAAGGGGGTGTTACCTTCCTTCTTACTACTATAGTTACTACTAAAATAATGAGAAAGATGGAGAGGCGGAAAAGAAGAGAGATGAGGGTGAGGGTTATATATTGAAAAAGTGAGCGTGGAAGAACTGAATTGGCCTGGGGTGCGGCTATTGGCATGTTTGCCAGCAAGAAGAGGTGAAATTGGAGTCGTTGGGTTAACATGATTTACTACGGAGTTTTGGATAAGGTTTAACGTATGTTTAGGGTTTGGGTTGGGCCAAACCCAATAAATTGGGGCTTAGGTCTATTAGGCCTTTTTAAATGACTATAAGTTGTAACAATAATAATAATAATAACCAACAATTTATTTAGTGAATAATGATAACATTTAATAAATTAATATCTAGTATATTAAAAATACTATTTATGAAGATTTGGACAAGGATACGCATATTAACACGAATATTTGTAATCTAATGAATTTATGATAAATAAGAATAATAATTAATAAAATAATAATTTGGTTAACAATAAAGTGACAATTAACTAAGTTGAAAAGTGACACGGACCTACGATACTCGATTATTCGTTACTGACACGAATATCAATATCGAGTTTAAGTTCAACTAACATAATCAGTCCAATTATCGAAATTGTCACAAAATTTCCGTACATATTGCTGTATGTTTTACGATACTTACTATGATACTCGTATCAAATATTAATATTTAAATCAGAAAAAAAATTGGGGTGGTTATTACAATATCAGATAACATCACTCTATAACAAAACAAATAAAAAATAGTAAATGTGATACATTTGATATATTTAGGCATATATTTTTGTATTATTTGTTGTTTTTTGTTAATTTGAATGGAACAATAATAAACATTATTAAATTGTTCATCCCCAATAAATACCGTTCTTTATTTACTTGCTTTTAGACGAAGTAAACCCCCAATGGATAGTTTTGGATGGAATATTTTAAGATAATGAATACTGTGAATTTATAGATATAAGATTTATGATCGGTCGTCAAAACAACCTCAGATGTCCTTTAATTGATTTAAAGCCGATTTAGGTAACAATGTCCATATCATTAAAAAAAAACTGAGCTTAGCTCATTTTTAATATAACTTTATTTGTTCGTGAGGGAAATGCTCCCCCCCCCCCTTCCTTGTGCATCCGCTCGTAGCAGCCTCCCTCAATCGTCGGGATAGGGCTCGCTACAAGAGAGATTATCTGCTATAACTTTAGAAGATAATAACAATAGATTCTCGTTGTTGTATTTTAGGAGGGTCGGTCGCTCTTTGCTAGCCAGAAGGTCCCTTTCACCCTCCTTTTTTGGATACGGGTAAGGGGCCCTTCCTGGCATCGCTCCCTCATTAGTAGCCCCCCCCCCCCCCCCCTCCCGTTGCCAGGTGGGACTCGCAACAAAGACATCTTTATCACAAATTTACCTCTTTCAATCGGCGAGGCCTCACACCACCCACATCCCCTTCTCACTCAGTAAAGCCTCACACCATCCCCTTCTCAATTGGTGAAGCCTCACAAGTATGGTTTAAAGTATCATCCGATACCGATCCGATACGGCCGATACCGATACGGTTTGGCATGTCCCGATCCGATACCGACCGATACCCGATACTGACCAATATCGATATTGGGGGTCTCTTTTCGGTCAATTTGGCAAAGAAAATTAAACGAAAAAGACAAATCAGCAAGGGTTTAAAGCATAATAAGGTTGTAAAAGAAGAAAATGAATCTGTTGTATGTAAACCAATCGGTAAGGGTAACTACTATTTCATTTAATTTCAAAACTACTAAAAAATAACACTGAAAATACTTAAATTATGCATAAATGTATAAAATACATGTTTTAAATGTAAATAATTTATCGTAATTATTTGTTTTCCGATAACAAAAAATTCGATACTCCGATCCGAAACCGCCAATACTACCGATATAGCCCATACCAATACTCATAGGAAGTTCGATACCGATTCCGATAGTGATATTGTGAACCTTGTCACAACTGAGGCTTTTTCCTTGGTGATCGCTGAACATCCGACGGTTTGAGTTCTCCTACGATTTTTTACCGAAAATGATCCAAATGCAGGTCCTAATTACTGGACTGGAAAACTTAGAGAGCAACTTTAAGTCGAAAACAAGAAGGCATTGATCGGATGTGGAAATGTGCGGGTAACTATGAGGGTATTAAGCTAAGCTTTGAGTGGGGAGTTCAGACTGTTTAGAACACTGGTCGGTAGCTCCAAAGACACCGAACACAAAATTTGGACCCGAAAGGGATATTCCACAGGTGTAGGTCAACTCCCCAACCGTTGAGGCTCGACTGAGGTCCCAAGCTGGTTCTAGGATTCATTAAGTCACGCCAATCAACCGACCGACCAAAATGGCAGGATAACACGTATTCAGTTGGTAAATGGTAATAGTTACAGTGTGTCAATAATAAATGTTACTGCATGTCGATCTTTACTGTTAGGGCTCGTTTGGATCAAGTTTTTGTATTCCTGGAAATAGGTTTTCAATTCCTTTCTTGGTTAGGTTGGAAATAGGTAGTTCAAAATTTTAAAATTTTCCATCTCCATGTTTGGTTTACAAAGGGATATAAATATTAATTTATTTAGTTTTCTTTTAATACCCTTTCATTAATTTCATGATGATTCACATGTTTGGGATAGAAGTTGAAAATTTGAAAATAAATAGAGGGTATAACCGTCCAAACAAAATAGCCAAACATCATTCCTAGGAAAGCAAATCTATTCCCAAGGGGGGGATTGGGAATAGCTTTCCCAAGTCAATGGGGGAAATAGCTTTCCCACCTAAGCCCCTCCTATTCCTCCTCATTTCCAATCCTAAACATACCAAACATGGGTAAGGAATTCAAAACCCATTCCCAAGCCACAAAAACTTGAACCAAACTCCCCCTTAGGGTTATATATTAAAAGCATCATTTTTGTATTAACTATTTTCTTATCTTTCTTTAATGAAAGTCATATAAGCAAATGTTTGCATTATATTGTTATAATGTTAATTCAAGTGTCTGATATTCTATATTGTAAAAATATGGTGTGTGGTGACACACGTAAGATCATATTATCAGCTTCAAGTAGTATATATAAATGGTTCACAACCTAGATGGATTTGGACAAACTATTAGTAATTTGTGGTGTAATATGACATTAGTCTATATTGACTATAGGTTTACACTTTGCACTAGTACACTTTGTGTATTGAACATGACCACTTAAGGTTGTTCTCTTTGTATTGACTACATAAGCGAACAAACACCTCAGTTATTATGGATGCTTGTACTCTTACTCCGATTATAATAACAGACATGTAATGCATTATGCATTACTTTGACTCATAAAGAGTGGAATTATGAATTGGATAATGGCATTGTGTATGATGAGTTAATGATTATAAAAGGAATCCATGTCCCGGTACATCGGATTGATGATGTCTCCTTAAGGAGCTCATAAGGATTGTCATGTAAACCCTGCAGGTGGATTATATCCAACGTGACAAATGAAGTTGAGTGGTACTACTTAAGGATAAAAGATGTCGATCAATATAGTTGTCAGTAACTTAATTTGATCGACGGACATTCGATATCTTAACATGGAAAGACGAACATGCATATAATAAGGAGCCCATAAGCCGCGTAATATGGGATTAGGAAGGTAGTGCAAAATAACTTTTTTGCGGACCGAGCAATTGTTAACGAGTCTGAGTTGTGTGTTCGGGCTGAACACGGGATACCTAGAAAAGTTAGGAGACCTAACCCTAATTTCTTCTCATGGTCCCTGCTCTAGCATATATATATATATATATATATATATATATATATATATATATATAATAATTCGCTGAGAGTGACCATCATATGCATCAGAAAAGAGCAGCATTTTCTAAATTCGTTCTTCATGTAAGGAATGAAAGAGAGGTCAGCCAAGGAGAAAAAAATGTTGGAAGATCGCCGCTC
>JANAVB010043017.1:1509224-1646418 GCA_029216955.1 Iris pallida
TTCATCAAAAATACGCTAACAAAGGAGTTAGCGTATCTCAGACAACTTGACATAGCGTATTCCTTCAAATCAGCGTACTTTGACATCTCTATCAAAGATACGCGTATTTTACAGAATACGCTCCAAACATATTTTTTGTATAAACGAAAAATATGGAATACGACTAAACCCTAAAGAGGGAAGCGTATTTTCTGACGTATTAACCCTAAAAAGGGATACGTTTTATGATTTTGTCCTAACCAGAGCCCTAAATAGGGGATAGTTACTGTTCATCATTTCCATCCTCACCATAGAGGGGCTTCAATGGACGTTCACTTCGTCGAAGACGCTCATCAACAGTCTTCTTAGTGGCAGCGGCGGCAGGTTGAGATGACTCCGCAGGAGCCTTCCCCTTTTCCTTCGCAGCAGCATCGACTTTAGGCGCCATTGATGAAGATTGAGTCGAAGAAGAAGAAGTTTGAGTTTTGGGGCTTTTTCTCTCTCGAAGACAAATGCAGAAGTAAAGAAATGAATTAGGTTTTGAAAGACCTATTTATAGAAGAAAAGAGAAGTTCAAACGGCGGCCGTTCTTTAAACAGAATTCATAAAGATTTGCACTGATATTGAGAAAAATAAACAAACTCATGCCAGCGTGTCAAGACTTATTTCCACTTTAAGTTCAAAGTAATTTCGAACTTTTGAAATTCATAAAGTTCGAAAACTTTGAAGGGGGTCTTGTAGGGTGTGAAAAATTATGACACGCTGACATGAGACTCAGCCAAAGCCATACGCTCAAGGCCATACGCTCAGTCAAATCCATACGCTCATCCAAAGGCTGTACGCTCAGAGAATATTTTATTATTTCTTGAATGATAGCACAGCATACATTTAATGAAGGATGAATCTGACACTTCGTCTTTCGTGCAAAGACAGCTGCCCTATGAAGATTAGCCGTCGTATGGGTTTTCGAGAATTGATTTTGTCTCTTACGAGGACAGCTCATCAGCCATCATAAATGCACAGCCATCATTACTGTCATTTCTGACAGTCTGTCAGCCATCATATCTGCAGCACGACGCTCGAGAGATATTTGTCAGTTATTTGAAGATATGGCGTGTTTGAGAAGATTGAGGATAGCCACTTATCTACTCCCTCAATGCTTACAATTCCTTGCCAATCAAGCGAGCGTATGAACCCCATACGACTCTTTGCCAATCAAGCGAGCGTATGGACCCCATACGACTCCTTGCCAATCAAGCGAGCGTATGGACCCCATATGACTCTTTGTCAATCAAGCGAGCGTATGGACTCCATACGACTCTTTGTCAATCAAGCGAGCGTATGGATCCCATACGACTCCTTGTCAATCAAGTGAGCGTATAGACTCCATACGAATCCTTATCAATCAAGTGAGCGTATGGATTCCATACGGCTCTTTGTTAATAAAGTGAGCGTATCAGCTTTATATGACTCCTCTTCAACAAAGACAGCGTATCACAGTAAATGCATTCAAGATGACTTCAAACGTACAGTCAACACACGTTCTCACGTGTCCTGTACTCAGTTACCCACTTATTCAGAAGTTATGCAACGTGGCATCCATGCCATTAATCTCTCCTAGATATATTCCACTACTTTCAACCGCACTCTAATGTGTCTTCATCAGAATTCGCCACGCGTCCCTGCAGTTGTGCACACGTCAAGTAACTAACTGAGCGTATGCTTCAGAACAGTTATCCAGAACTCTATAAAAGAGAGTTTCTTCATCTTCATCAGACACTACAGACAATTCAGAGAGAACAGAGAGATTGCCCAGTTGCTGTCCAAGTTCTTCGAAGTTCGAGTTTTCTTCATCGCATCGTCCAAGGGATAAAGTAATCGTCTTCTAGATTAGATTCCTATAGTTGTAATTTTCTCAGAAACACAATAAATAAAGTGAATTTATTTATGGAAAACATGGTGGTGTCAGAAATTGAATCCTGAGTCCTGGGTTCAAAAATAGAATTTTAAAAGTTAAAAATTATGAATTCAGATGACCAACTTTGGCAGTCGAATTCAACCAATCAAACGTACTCACAATAGAACAAAACTGGAGGGATAGGAAAAGGGTTATACCAGCTGTGCACAGGAACTGGTGGCACGCCAAATGAAGCTACGACGATGAAGATACGATCCCGCGAAGTTAGCTCCACGAAACTGTCCAAAAAAATAGTTCAAATTAAAACGTCAACTTGGTGGCCGGTTTTGATGTATCAAACGATAAAATTAACGAACGAAAATTGAGGGAAGTGAAGAGCTATATACCGAGATTGAGACGGAGTAAGAAATCGTCGATCTAATGGTCGGATTCCTCGAAAAATGTGTACGAAGATGCTGCGACGAAATACGAATTCTGAGTTCAAAACTCGCGCGCGCCGACAGGATCTCATGCCAAACGCACGAATCGTATGTTTCACGCATCGGGGAGGCCGGGGACTCACCCGGGGTGGTCGCCCAGGTTCGCCGGAGGCATGGCTTGCTCGTGGTGGCGAGTGCCGGGCACGCGGTGGCGTACGACGCCGCTCGCGCGCTGCACACGCGCGTGCATGGCTGCGGCTGCTGCAGAGCCGCGCGCTACTGCTGCGTGCTGGTGCACGTGCGATGCTGCGGTGGCGGTCGCCGGCGGGGGTGGCCGCGACGGCGTACGACGGTAGGGTGGTCATAGAGATGGTGGTGGTGGTGATTAGCTTGAAGATGATGATGGTGTGAGTGGTGGTGGTGATGTGATGAAGATGGTGTTGGTGTTGATGAGAAATGAAGAAGAAGAAGTGAAAAAGAAAAAGAAAAAGATGAAGAGCGGGTGCTGTCGGCTAGGTAGGGGAGAGGAGAGAGGGAGGTCGGCTATACATGGGGAGGAAGTGTGTGTGACTAAGGAGAGAGAGAGAGGGATTAATATATAATTGTGTGTGTATATATTATATATAGAAGAGAGAGAGAGATAGATATATTAATTAGAGAGAGAGAAAGAGAAAATAGAGAGAGAGAGAGGGGGTGTTCGGCCACAAGGGGGGAGAGTGCTGATGGTGATGGGGGAGTTGGTGTGGAGAGAGAGAGAGAGAGATTTATATATGTATATATATATATATATACAAGGAGAGAGAAATAGATATTTTGAGTAGGGAAAAAGGCAAATAGAATAGTGAGATGTATGGGTAGTCATGACAGGGGTTACACCAAATTGGGTTGGGTGTTGGGTCAAGTTTGGGCAAGCTTGGGGCCAAGATTTAATTAAAATAACAATTTAAAACCAAATTAAATCATGGATGAAATTGGAGCAAAAGGGAGATCAAATTGGTGGCACGCAAGTGGCATATGCATAGTAGACTCAAATCAGGCCAGGGCCATATATTGGGTCGACTGAGTTGGACCGATGTCGGGCTCGGAAATTAAGTTGGAAGTTAAGTCACGAATTACGACAAACGATAAATTGGTCTAAATTGACCCGAAAGTTGTGCGAAGCAAATGGAGCACAAGGGAACAAGTTCGAGTGGGATACGATATATCAACATGAAGATAATCTCGTCTACTACAAACTTCAAGAAGAAAGTTTCCAGAGACTGGCATCCCTGATGTTCTAGAAATCCAAGTCACAGTAAAGAGCATTTAATGATCAAAATTAATTAAATAAAAATAATTATCGAAAATAATTTATTTAGAAAATTCGAAAATAAATTCCGGAAATTCAGGAGGCTTACATTACGCGAGCACGTATAACGTGAGCGTAAAACTCCTCCCGAACTCCAAATTCCATGGAACCTTCATTCCAAGCAAAAATAGAACTTCCATGGGTCAGAATGGCGTATAACATGAATCTCAACAGCCTGGAACGATCAAAACTTGAAAACAAAGAAGTTTGATAGATCAAACCCATAAAATCTGAAAATGGCATTTTCTAGATCTACTAAAAACGGAACTTCAAAATGAAATTATAATGTCAAGTTCTAAATTATCTTAGAATCATGAAAGAAAGATAAATGAACCCTAAAAATATGGGTTCTCATGTGGAGCAAGATGCACTTGCCTAAGCTTTAGGTAGGTGGAGAGAGTTATGCGGAAGAAGAAGAGTAAATGAGAAGGAGAAGTAATAAAGAGAGAGAAAGGGTTGGGGCTTTAAATGAAGATGTGGTAGGTAGAGAGTTGGGTTCGATTCATAATAAACCGTCAAAATTCGGAAACAAACCGAACTAAGCCGAACCCAAGAGCCGAACATAAAATACAGAAAAAAATAATTAGCAAAAAATTAAAGGAATTAAATACAGAACAATTGCATGATAAATATTAAATAAATACATTCAAGCAGTACACGTATTAAAATACATATTCTGGGAACGGGAAGTGACATCTCTACCCTCCTTAGAAAAATTTCGTCCTCGGAATTTAAATCCAAGCAGGATAGAAATATCAGGGCTAAACTAATCTAAGTACAACAATTTTAGCGAGCAAGCAATCATCTTACAATACCAAATAGCAAGTAATATATCTATGTTTATTAATGTACGACATCAAGCAATTTCTACTCATAGGGTGATAAACATGAGGAATCAAGACAATCAAGGTACACGGAAAGAAATATACCTTGTGAGTCAAATAGGTGCGGATACCATGATCGGATATCATCCTCACGTTCCCACGTTGACTCTCCTAAGGAGTGATGACCCCAAGCAACACGGACAAGACTAATTGTTCGGTTCTTGAGTATCTTCTCCCTTCGGTCTAAAATGGACACAGACTGTTCCTCGTAAGACAGGTTGGTACCAACAACCAGTTCAGAATGATCGAGGATATGGTTTGGGTCCGATACATACCTACGCAACTGAGATACATGAAACACATCATACACCTCTCATAACGAAGGTGGAAGGGATAAACGATAAGCAACATCACCTACCCTATCAAGGATAGCAAATGGGCCCACGTATCGCGGACTCAACTTTTCGCGAACGCCAAATCTAATTCCCCCACGAGTAGGTGAGACCCGCAAAAACACGTGGTCCCCAACAGAAAATTCTAGCGGCCTACGATGCTAGTCCGCCCAATGTCGATGTCGATCTTGCACAACTCGAAGTCGCTCTCTAATTCCCTTAATCACTTCAACCGTCTGAACAATTATTTCTGGGCCTAACATCTTCCTCTCCCCGATATCATCCCATGTCAGTGGCGACCTACACTTCTTACCGTACAGTGCTTCAAATGGCGCCATCTGGATACTGGCTTGATAACTGTTGTTGTACGAGAATTCGACTAAGTGCAGGTGACAATCCCAAGACCCTCCAAAATCTAGGGTGCAAGCTCGTAACATATCTTCTAAAGTCTGAATTGTTCTTTCTGATTGCCCGTCCGTCTGTGGATGGATAAGCCGTGCTAAATCTTAACTTGGTACCCAGACTATGATGTAAACTCTTCCAAAAAAATGATATAAAACGGTATCTCTATCTGATACTATACTGACAGGGACCCCATGTTGCCTGACTATTTGTTGCATATACAACTCTGCCAACTTTTCTGTAGATTGCCCTACTCTAAAAGGAAGAAAATGTGCCACCTTTGTAAGCCGATCCACTATCACCCAAATAGCATCCTTACCACTTGGTGATATCGGTAAATCGGTCACAAAGTCCATTGTGATATGCTCTCATTTCCATTCCGGGATAGGAAGCGGTTGTAATAATCCAGCTGGCCTTTGTTGTTCCGCCTTCACTTGCTAACATATTAATCAACGGAAAACGAATCTAGCTATCTCCCTCTTCATTCTGTTCCACCAAAAGTGCTGCTTGATATCCTTGTACATTTTAGGTCCCTCCGGGATGTATATAATACTGAGAACTATGGACTTCTGTCATAACCTCCTGTCGAATATCTCCATTAGGCACACATAGACGTGATCCAAATCTAAGTGTACCATCTTCGTGAATTTTCATCTCCTTCCTGAGTCCCGACTCACATTGTGTCCTAAGCTTCTGAACCCTTGGGTCTTGTGCCTGAGCTGCCTTGATCCTGTCTACCAAGTCGGATTGAACTCGTAGACTTGCCAGAATTCCTATATTACTAGGAAGTATAACCTCGATGCCCATCTCTTGAAGGTCTTCTAAGATATGTTTTTGTGATGTCAACATAAATGCGCTGCCTTTCCTGCTAAGAGCGTCTGCTACCACATTAGTCTTGCCTGTATGATACTGAAGCTCTACATCGTAATCCTTGATCAACTCTAACCATCTTCTCTGTCTCATGTTCAGTTCTTTCTGAGTAAAAATGTACTTCAGACTCTTGTGGTCTGTGTATATGTCCACTCGATCACCATACAAGTAATGCCTCCATAGCTTCAAAGCAAATACTACTGCCGCCAACTCCAAGTCATGAGTTGGATAATTCTTCTCGTGGTCTCGAAGTTTCCTAGATGCATACGCTATCACTTTCCTATGTTGCATGAGGACAAACCCAAATCCTTTTTCTGACGCATCACAAAATATAGTAAAACCCCCGGGTCCAACCGGTAATGTAAGAATAGGTGTCGTGATCAATTTCTTCTTCAAATTCTTAAATAATGCTTGACACTCTGCCGACCAGACAAATGGCACATCTTTTAGTGTCAAGCGGGTCATGGGTGCTGAGAGTCTTGCAAAGTCTGATACGAACCTTCTGTAATATCCTGCCAATCCCAAGAAACTCCTCACATCTGCTACGGTCTTAGGTGTTGGCCAACTCTCTACTGCTTCCACTTTCTTAGGATCCACTGCTACTCCAGCCCCTGATATGATGTGTCCCAAGAATGAAATTCGATATATCCAAACTCACACTTGCTGAGCTTGGCATACAACTGGTTCTCTCTCAGAACTTGTAACACCTTCCTGAGGTGACCTTCATGCTCTTCATCACTAGCTGAGTATACGAGAATGTCGTCGAGGAATACAACGATAAATTAATCTAAGTACGACATAAAAATACGGTTCATCAAATCCATAAATATTGCTGGAGCATTGGTCAAACCGAACGGCATTACTAAGAATTCGTAATGCCCGTACTTCGATCTGACTGTAGTCTCGGGAATATCCTCCTTTCGAACTCTCACTTGATGATACCCTGATCGAAGATCTATCTTAGAGAAAACCCTTGTTTTGTTCAACTGATCAAACAAGTCATCGATCCTTGGTAGTGGGTACTTGTTCCTTATTGTTGCCGCATTGAGCTTTTTGTAGTCAATGCACAATCTTGATGACCCATCCTTCTTCCGTACAAGTACCACTGGTGCTGTCTATGGTGATTCGCTAACTCGAATGAAGCTCTTCGCCTTCAGTTCCTCTATGTGCTGATACACCTTGGCCTGTTCTGAATCCACCATTCTGTAAACCCGATCTGATATCGGTTTAGTTCCGAGTGCCAATTCTATACTGAACTCAATATCCCTAATCGGTGGTAGACCAGGAAGTTCTTCGAGAAATACATCAAGAAACTTTTTAACTACCTTCGGGACTTGAACTTCTTCCATTGCCGCTGCTATACCTTCTTCTTGTTGAGTTGCCACTGATCTGACTAGGGTAAATCGCTCCATGCCTGGAATATTAAAAGATACACTCCCTCTACGGCAATCTATTATGGCACAACTGTCCTTCAGCCAGTCCATGCCTAAGATGACGTCGAAATTCCTCATAGAAAATTTTATCAACCTGGCGGGTAAGGAACGCCCGCACACTACAACTCTACACGCTAGAATAACTCTACTAACTCCTACGAGCCCATTACCAGTGAGTATATTCAACCTCCCTGGCAATGCCTCGAATTCCATTCCTAGTCGTGTCGCAAATTATACAGATATAAATGAGTGTGATGCTCCTGAATCAAACAATGCTACCGCGGGATATAAGGCGACGAAAATGTTACCTGCCACAACATCTCCCGATGCCAATGCCTCTTCCAAAGATAGATTGAATGCCTGCCCTCGGCCTCCTTGTTGGTTTCCATGTTACGGCCTAGCCTGATGTTGCTGCTGGCCTCTGCCTTGGTGATGCTGGGGTGGTCTATGTTGTTGCTGCTACATCGGCGGTCCATACTGTCGAAACATCTGAGCCTGTGACATCAACGGGCGTTGTGCCAGCGGCCTCACTGCTACCGCTGGTCCTTGATAGTGGCCTATCCCTGGTGCTGGCAGAGCCGGATACTGTTGCACTGGGCCTCCTGACCTCGTGCTCATGGGACAGGTGAAAACCCGATGATCTGGACTTCCACATACCAAATATTGTCCGTTCAATGCCCGACACACACCTCTAATGTGCCCTGCTTTCCCACAATAGGTACAGCCCGCTGGGGGTTGCTGGTTCTTCCTCTGCTGCTGCTGCCTGATTGGTGGTGCTGGCCCTCGTATCACCATATCGTGAATGCGCATGCCAGGAGATGGTGTTGTTATTCGGGACGCTACTCTCCCTCCTCCTTTAATCTGATTGTGAGATCTCTTCTGACCTCCAGTCCTTGATGTGATCCTCTGGATTGTGATCTCATGCCTCCGGGTTACCGTCAATACCTCATCAAAGGTCTGGTAGTTGTGCCCCTCTATCAATTGCAAGAGTTCAAGATGGAACCCTTGCTGAAATCTCATAGCCCTCTGGCTCTCCGTTTCTACCATCTCCGGGGCAAACCTACTCAGTCTGCAGAACTCTGCTGCATAAGCATCCACTGTCTTACCAGTATGCTTGAGGTTGATAAACTTCTGTTGTAGCTCAAACTGTGCCACAACTCCATAGTACTTCGTCTTCAACCTCGCAGTAAAATCATCCCAAGCTATAGGACGTCTGATGCCCACTTCTTCTGATTTCCACCAATCACGTGCGAGGTCCTGAAGTAACAACTTCACTTGATCCACACGTTCTTCTGCCGGTACCTTAGCTGCTGTCAGAATAGCCTCAATATCTTTAAGCCATGCATCTGCTGAAATGGCATCTTCCGTGCCTTCGAAACGACGGGGGTTGTACTTGCAAAATCTGGTTGATGCCCCTGAATCGGTCCTTGCCCCTCTTTCCAAAGCCGTTTGCAATCCTTGGTTGAACAACACATTCTGCTCTTGCAGCTGAGTGTGCATGCATTGCTGGGCCAACATCTGATGTTGCTGAGTAGCCATCATCCCTCTCATGATCTCCAGAAGGGATGGTGTGTATACTTCCACAGGGGTAGGTGAAACTATTGGTGGTGTTGGAACCTCCGGATACTGCGGTCCAGTTGCTGGTTCCACTATCACCTCTTCTTGGACGGTCTCTTGAGGTAACACTGGCCCTTGTTGCTGATCATCATGGTCAGGTTGTTCGTGTTGCCCTTGTTGTTGCTGTCCAGCTTTGACGGATGCGGACGAGGTGCCCCTAAGAAAAGGGATAAGAGAACAATCAAACGATCGGACATGAAAGATCAATAAAGTCAAAGGATACCGGAATGTCAAGCTAGAGTCGAGAATAATGAATCATGAGATCAAAGGAAAACATATGTGATTGAGACATCCTATAAATTAAAATACCCTACAAGTCTGAAATCAGACCTGCATGGGCCACCACTTAAACCTTGTCACGCCCCAGAACCAGAATACCGGAGAGCGGAGGAATGACTAAGCTAGCTACGTATTACGGGTAGATGAATACCGTATAATACGATCAATGTTATCTAAAAGACAAGGGGGTGCATACTACATGAAAGTCTCACTAGGGTTACTCAATATCTATTGTCTCAATCATTCAAACAAGAAACAGTAAATAGAGAACATGTAAGATAAAGCAGTAAGGCGTCTCAAACGTTCAGTCAAAATATTCTTGAGATCTGACTTTACAAAACGTAGTCAGAGGATATAACAAGGTATACACAATCGTTATCATCTGCAGTCTGACTTAGTTACAATTATGTAAAAGTAAGTGCAAGACAGTCCGACTAACATGTCGGTGCCAAGTGGCAAAAGTAAAGTAAGTAGCAAAACGAGCAGGGAAGCAAGGAACCCACTCATGTCCTCCAGCGATCATCCCTCTAGTATTGACCATCTTGGAGGTAGAAGTAAGTTGAGTCCTCTGGGACTGGCTCTAAATCTGGTCATGCAAAACCAGAGAGGTTAGACCTCTAATAGCAAGTACCACAAGGAAGCACGATATGAGAATTAAAAACCAGTAATAAGGGTTGAGAATATGATACATAGGTCTCTGCTTGCTACTGGGATTACACACAACATCACGACACTTCAAGCCAACTTCCCAACCAAACAAGGACAGAAGTTGACCCGTCATGTCCTGACATTCTGATCATCTCAATAGTTAATAGAGTAGGTACAGTACGCAAACAAATCAATTTAACGGCAATACAACTACTACGGCTTGCTAACTGTGAGTTCTAAGTTATCCTGGAAATATGCAATAAGGATTCCTCACTTCTTACAATGTACAAGCAAGGCTAGTCTGTCCAATAATTAATTGCGCCAATCATGTATTAGACGAGTCCCAGCGGGACGCCCGTCATCAATATACAGTAAATGTAACCAGATACCACTCCCTACCCGTGTGGCAGATTTGCAGTATCCGTGGGAACCAGCCGGCATGTCGGAACACTAATTGTCCCAAGATGGCTGCCATATAAGAACTCGAGAATCCATTCTCTTCATGCAATCGTTATTTTATTTAACTTAATAGTCCCTTTGTTAATTGAAATTTCATGCCGTGGATCATGGTCATTCAGAATGAGTACTTTCGTACAGAGTACGATATGCGTAACTCTACAACGATGCCCGTACGGTTAGGTTGTAGGTCTTACATAGCGTAATACAACAATCAAACCTAGCCACAGAATAATCATGCCTTGACTGTAAGGTACACGTGTTGCTTATATATAAACAAGTTAAAGTCTGTACGTATCCATATGCCAATGTTCGGGATCGGCCAGTCGATCACAATGGTTTATAGTTAATATGAACGTGTCTCATTCAATTTCGATAAGACGACTAGCCAGTCTCTTAGTTCCAACTAGTAACGCATGATCAATCGTTAGTCAAGGTAACAATCATTATCAATTGTGACAAGGCATAAAAGTCAACTAGTATTCAGTATGGTCGAGTCTAGAACTCTCAGGGTTTAGTTCCAGTCACACTAGATATCCATAAACTAATAAAGACATATGGCACATTCCACACAACCATATATATTAAAATATTAACATATCATGATTTTATCAGGTTCATGTCAAAAGGCGTAAGGATATAATAGGAGAAATGCCATGCCGACATAAAGTAAATAAAGTATAGAGCAATAGGAACACCAAGGTTGGATTACGCCAAGGCTAATCTATACCATGACTAGTCTACGCCAAAGCTTTACGCTCAGGCCACCGGTTTACGCCAGGTTTTACGCTAAGGCAAATACGCGCGTAAAGAAAGTACGCGTAAAGAAGTAACGTTACGTGTAAACTCGTACGCGGAAAAGAATAATATTACGCGTAAACCAAAATTGCGTAAATAAATTACGCCAAGCCAAGGAGTACGCGTAAAACAGAGCTACGCGTAAAGAACAGGGTTACGCGTAAGACTTGTACACGTAAAAGAATAACATCACGCGTGAACTAATACGCGTAAAGAGTTCAGTTTACGCACGAATGAGTATGCATAAAAGTAATACGCCAAGCCAAGTTGACTTGCGTAAAACAGATTCACGCTGACACGAATGATCATGGGCGTAGAGCTTGATACTACGCGAGCACGTAAAAATGTGGGCGTAAAGTTAATGCTTACGCGAGCACGTATAACATAAGCGTAAAACTCCTCCCGAACTCCAAATTCCATAGAACCTTCATTCCAAGCAAAAATGGAACTTCTATGGGTCAGAATGGCGTATAACACGAATCTCAACAGCCTGGAATGGTCAAAACTTGAAAACAAAGAAGTTTGATAGATCAAACCCATAAAATCCGAAAATGGCAATTTCTAGATCTACTAAAAAAGGAACTTCAAAATGAAAATGTCAAGTTCTAAATTATCTTAGAATCATGAAAGGAAGATAAATGAACCCTAAAAATATGGATTCTCATGTGTAGCAAGATGCACTTGCCTAAGCTTTAGGTAGGTGGAGAGAATTATGAGGAAGAAGAAGAGTAAATGAGAAGGAGAAGTAATGAAGAGAGAGAAAGGGTTGGGGCTTTAAATGAAGATGTGGTAGGTGGGGAGTTGGGTTCGATTCATAATGAACCGTCAAAATTCGAAAACAAACCAAACCAAGCCGAACCAAGAGCCGAACATAAAATACAGTAAAAAATAATTAACAAAAAATTAAAGGAATTAAATACAGAACAAATGCATGATAAATATTAAATAAATACATTCAAGCAGTACACGTATTAAAATACGTATTCTGGGAACGAGAAGTGACACTGCCCTAGACATGATGCGAGACAGTACTGGTTCATTGGTACAAACACAATCGTCCACGGTGTCTAGGCCATTCATTCTTGTCATATCATGCTAGTCGTCGCAACAACATTCAATAGTTCCCATCATGCTTGCTTGTCATGTCTTGTTATGTCTTGCCATGTCATGTCAGTACTCGTCATACCATGCCATGTACAATTATCAGTCCAATCGTGTCAATCAAGTCAACGTTATCAAGTATGTGACAAGTAGGTGCAAGCCAAAGGGCCGACGGGTACGCATGGGGGCTCAAAGCCTCTATGCGAGAGAAACTACGCTAGGCTAGGGGGGCCCGAGCGTAAAAATGGCTTTACGCAAGCAAGACCAAGGAAGGACCCCTCTACGCGAGCAAGCACCCTACGCGAGCAGGCACTCTACGCGAAAGGAACTCTACGCGCGCGAGCACTTGGGCGGGACTCTACGCACGCGAGACTCTACGCGAGCGGGAGTAGCCCTTACGTAGAGCTCAAATGAGCTCGGCGTAGAATCGGGTTACGCGGGCATGCAAGGCGTGTGCGTAAAAAGTGGACACTACGCGGGCACGTAAAAACGTGTGCGTAAAGAAGAAGATGCTACGCTGGCACGTGAAAACGTGGACGTAAAAAAAAGTCACTACGCGGGCACGTATGAACGTGTGCGTAAAATACTACCAAAATAAGTCATATCAGCGACGCAATTAGCGACACTTAATCAAAACGTCGCTGAAATTGTGCAACTTAGCGACGTAAAAAGTTTACGTCGCAATACGTCACTATTAGCGACTATCAGCGACATATTGCGGCTACATTTTGTATAACAAAAAATTTCGTCGTAGAAAAGTCGGTGGACGTCGCTATGATTTTATTATCAGCGACGATTAGCGACGTCAATGTAAGACGTCGCTAATTTTTTAGAATATAGCGACGTTTAGCGACGTCTTACTCTGACGTCGCTAATTTATTTATAATATACCGATCTGGTTTTCCTTTCCCCCCATTCTCACTCAAAAATTTCCCAAAAATATTTCATTCCCCCCCACAAGCCGACGACCCCCTGTGCTACTTCGCCGCCCCCCTCCTCCTCCTCCACCGCTCCTCCGCCTCCACCGAGCTCCTCCTCCTACTCCTCCTTTTTCGACCGCTCGCCTCCATCACCGACCACCCTCCTCCTTCTTTTCCTCCATTGCTGCGTGCTCCTCCTCCTCTCCGGGCTACTCCTCCACCGACCCCCTCCTCCTCAACCGCCTACACGCGCCGACCTCCTCCTCCTCTCGGCCATCCCCTTCCTTGGTCACCCCCAAAATCAGGTAAACCCTAACCATTTCTCTACTAGCCATTTGACATGGACACGAAACAGACACGAACACATACACTTACATGACACAAACTTAATTCTGACAGAAAATAAAGATTTGATGTAAAACAAATAAGTAAAAATTCTAACTATTAAAAAAATTATTGGAAAATCGAGATCATTATTAAATAAAGTTATATGGTTTTACATTGTTTGGTATCATTATTAAAAAAAATTACAAGTATGAGTATTAGCTATAGCTATATATAGTGATGAGTATTAGCTATAGCTAAAAAAATTACAAGTATGAGTATTGTTTGGTGTCATTATTCCTATAAGTATTAGCTATAGTTATATATATAGTGATGATCGGGATATGCATCTATGTAACATATAGTTATAGTATGAGTATCATTGATATAAAAATGGTGTAAGGGTAACCCCATAGGTATAGCCTATAGCAATGCATGTATTTATGGTAAATAGATAATTATAGAACTACATAGGTATAACATCATGGATAGACAACCATGGGTACAATATCCTGTATGCATATAGGGTATGGATTAAGAGGGTATGTCCATTGATGTTGGGTTATACCTTAGGTAAGTGCCTCTAATAGAGTATCCTAGTATCCTTGGTATAGGATATGTCACGACATGTCACGACCCGCTCCCGAATAACCGGATACGAGTCGGACACGCCCAGCCTTTGTTGTTAGACACAACAAAGTAAGCTGTACCAATCTAGGGAAACTAACCAGATAATATGAACATGAAATGAAATCACAGCATCTATATAATGTGTTCCCAACCAGAGTAAAGATACAATATCTGAATTATTACATTCCAGAATAATAGAAAGTCTACTAGTCTCAATACATGGAAAGATAATGGAAAACTAATGAAGTACTAGGCTTCTGCAGCCTCTAGGTCAGAAGCAGCTCCAGCTGGCTCAGTAGGAAAGGCAGTATCCTGTCCATAGTATGTGTCACACAAGGCCTCCATCTCACCTATCATAACATATCCAGTCAGGAGCGGAGCAAAGTACAGTTCTAGGTAATGAACAATAACATCATGATATGGAAAATAAATACTGAAAGAACAGGATAAGAACAAGGTATGTAAAGAACATGAAGAACATGAACTACTGCTATAAAGATACAGGAAAGATCATGACTATAGCATATATCAAGATCAGGATCATAGGAAACTAATGTAAGAACAAGATCCTGAACATGTGTGTAATATATTTGAAATACTTCTATAATATGTGACCGGCTTAGGTAAGATCATGAAAGAGCATGAAAAGATCCTGAAAGATCATGTGGGTACGGCTTAGGACCCGCGTGCACTGTGCGAGGCCTAAGCTAAAGATCATGAGTAAGTATCCGGGTTTGGTCACATATCTAGAGTATTTCCCCACCCCAAGATTCAAGTAGGAACATGAAAGAGCAAGACAGATAAGATCATGAACGTGTCGCAGTGTGTCAGCAATAAAGAACAAGGAAATGTACTGATCAAAACCATAGAGTGTCACGCCCCGCTCCCGTAGGAGCGATCGTCCTCGCTAAGGCGTGATGTCGCATGGGCCTAGGTTGCAACCGTGCAAGGCCAAGTCCAGAAACGGCCGATTTAAGTCTAGGCCACCGAGTCGCATAGAGTGTCCCCATTTGCAGCGGAAGTAAAAATGAACACAAGTAGAAGCGAATCCAAATCTCTTTATTGAATTTTAAGAAGTTTACAAGCGGCGCTAGGCCGATATTACAAATCGCTCAAGCTCTCTCTCTGAAACATAAAAGGCGTGCCAAGTGGCTTACAACATGGAATGATACATGGCGATGTTCCGATACATTATGTCCTGTATAGGGTGCTTCAGATTCTTGCAACGTTCCAAGGCCCCAGAGTTGGCTCCGCGCCTTGACACGTTCGATGGAAGCTCCGCACCCGCCGGCGTCTCCTGCTTCCTGCAAGCAGACTGTGGGGTTATCAGTACATTGTTATGCACTGGTGGGGAGGCTAGCTCGCCCACAATGCCATCATTACCAAACACGTTCCATTTACTTTTGTGCATCTCTATCATTCATTGTCTTTCTAATCTTGTCTTAGGATCAGTTTCATAGCATATTGCATAGCCTATCTCGTGTTACCGAACTCAAGTGTCGCATGAAAATACATGTACGACTTACCCATACTTACTGTCCGGCCTTCCCTGTTCAATGTAAACCAAGTTAAACAACAATTCATGTATAATAACATAACACGATTCATGTACGCATTCAATATCGAGTGTGTGTCCATGTCTCGGGTTCTAGCACGTCGTGGGCATGTTCTAGTGTTATATTTCGAGCATGTTCAAGAGGCACATTTCAAGCATGTTCGGGGTGGTATATTTCAAGCATGTTCAGGCATATTACATTTCGAGCACGTTCATGTTCAGGATGTTACTTTACAAGCATGTTCAGGAGTGTTATATTTCGGGCATGTTCAGGAAACACTTCATTTAGTTAACTTAGACTACTTTGATTTCAATGCAAGAACTTGCACGTGGATTGCCACCAGCATAGTCCACTTAATCTACATGCACGGGTCGCTGGCTTTACAAGCCATTTAGGACATTCCCCTGTGGCAATTCTCAACTTAGCGTAGGGTGATGGCTGGTACACCCCGTTAAGTCTCTTGAATATACCCTCCTACTTACGTCTCTTGGTGCCCAAGCCCGCACCCAAGCAGCCCGTAAGCGCCGTTGATTCCGCCTAGGCCGGCCACGGTTTACCCCCCCCAACGCCCGTGCCGCAGAATCCTTCCACACGACGGCTACGGTATTCCCTCCCATCGCCCGTGCCGTTTGTCCACGACCATTTCGTATTGTCTTGTCATTTTAACTTAGCGGCTATCTCCGAGCCGTAGGCTAACCCTTAGCCATAATGCGTTATCGACCAGGTTGGCGTCCGTACAGCGCGGGTAGCGAGCCCCGTTGCACGTGCCCATCATACCTGTCGATAGCGTCTTCCATGTCTTATCTTTCACGTATTCTTTCTTTTCTTTCTTTCTTTTACTTGTTCATTTGATTCATCGATTCATTCATGTATTCATTCATTCATTCGTTCGTTCATTTGTTGATCCATTCATTCACACATTACGCAACTCCCAGTGTGGGAGTCGCCTTGGCGACCCATCGGTCCCATAGCCTTTCAATGTTGCTAAACTCTACTCGGAGCGACTATGTTGATAGTCTTTCCGTTTCATTGTTGTAAACCATTCATTGTTTCATTGTTTGAACGTATAAGGGACATGAACGTGGGCTTGTGCCTTAGCACGAGCGTAGAGCGCGGTGCGAGCGTTTCTATGATTGTCGAGTTCTTTTCCATGTTCTAAACAAGCATCCAAGATGGGATTATTCCCTTAGCTAGGTGCGTTGAGTCAATTATTAGCATGCAAGATGTTATCGCCTAGCAATTCTCGTGATAGTGTCCGTATTGTTATGTGTCTAGGCTAAGCACAGACGGGTTCATCGGAGCCACCCACCTTAGCGATGTTTGTATTGGCCGAGCGATACTCCGAGCGCGCCTTTGGAAGTCTAAGTCTGGATTCATCTTGACGGCCAAGGCAAGTCTGGCATCGATTTGCATCGATACTTCATCGGGTCGAGGCAACTCTTCGGGTCGACGGCTCGTTTTGAGCCGTTGCACACGCCGTTTAAATCGGCGTTCCGCTAGGGCGGAGCGGGTCACTACATCATACACCACTCAAAACAAGTCTCGTCCTCGAGACTTCCTGAGTGCAGGTCATCCTACCATTCCTTAACTCGGATCGTGTGCGCATTTTAGGCAATTTCCTATCGAATGACTTTACCGTTCGATGGCATCGAACGGTACTCGGTTTCTTTCTAAGTTCCGTGTCGCATACGTTCGATCAATTTTATCGAATGACTTTTTACTCATTTTAGAGTTGATGATACTTATTCAATTGTCGTGTTTCTTTGATTCGGTTGCCATTTCGACGTGTCATGGAACTGGAATGGTTGCACGAGGCACGTTGTAATTTGTCAAATACGAGGGTCGTAGGCTAAGGCAAACTCATTTTCGTTTATCTCGGTCATCGAGATGACTCGATTCGCTTCTCAAGCGTTCTCGTCCATGAAATCAGTATGATTTCCTCTTAGCGGGGTCGACCAAGTCTAAGAATTTCTCGTCAAATTCAAGACCAAGTATTGCGCTATCGTCGAGCATAACTTCCTATCAATGGTTCAATTCGTTGTACCAACTTTTACTAGCACGATTTTACGTTCACGACACTCGTTCACTCCCCAAGTCGTGCTAGAACTCATCGTATCACTTGGCCGGATCGTGCACGCATTTCAGGCGTCC
The DNA here is from genome assembly GCA_029216955.1 of Iris pallida. Taxonomy (NCBI): domain Eukaryota; kingdom Viridiplantae; phylum Streptophyta; class Magnoliopsida; order Asparagales; family Iridaceae; genus Iris; species Iris pallida. The sequence continues at coordinate 1,527,290 of JANAVB010043017.1, forward strand.
CCAAAATACCTGCATTCCGCCTAGCCGCATGATAGAGAATTTGTCATTCTCACTCGAGTCGCGTCGTGCACATACTCAAGCGTCCCTGAATATATGCATGTCAGCCGAATCTCGTGAGGGGTATTTCTATATTTGTGATTCACACTATCCATCCATGCCAATCCTCAAGATCAATCCTTCGATTGATAACTCATGAAACATGGCGTTTCGCCTAACCGCTAGGCCAATCTTTGCGAGGCTAAGTCAATGTCAGGATTGGAATCATAGTTCCCCAACAATAATGCCAACACTGACCCCAATCCTAGGGTCAAACCAAAGTCGATAGTACGGGATTTTCTACCCAAGCTCGCGTCACTCTGATTTCTAAACATCGAGCATGATCGCCTATTTCGCATCAAGACATTCGTTGCGCAGCGCAACAAATTCGAATCCATTCAGTTTACCAATTCTAACCAATACGTGTATTCGATCACGAGGTCGTCTAGCTCGACAATACGTTGCGCCCCAATCTCACGCGAGTCCGATTATCCACGGTGGTTCATGAATCACCATGCAACGCTCCCGCGGAATAATCATTCTCATCGGGGCGAACTCTTGTTTGAGTTTAGACTAACTTATTCTCAATACGCGGATTGGACCTACTCAATCCTCAAATTCAACCGACAAGCACACCAAATCGTTCTCAAGTCACCTTCGCGTCAAACCACAAGTCGAAACAATCAAATTGTCACGCCGTGCAAGTTCGATCACCCCTGCTGTATGAATCACCATACCAGCGCTCACGCGGAGTGATCGCCCTAATCGGCGCGACGCATGTGCGAGGCTGGAGTTGCACTCGCATAAGACAAGAATGTCGACGTTGGGGTTTTCGTCGAAGAAATCCAAACACTTCATTTTCATCCAAGCTGCGATCTCTATTCGACAGTCCGACCGTCCTTTATTCAACCAGAAAATCCTCGAGCCATATCTATATTTTCCTCGACGTATTTTAATATCCCGAGTATAGCATCCAACGGAACAATGACATTTGCATGATCGTCATTCGCCGAGTCAGAGTACCCCCGAGTTATCGCATATCGATCTTTGATACGCCTCAATACCATCGACGATATGCGTAACCTGACGATCGTCCTTTGCAACCAATTTCGAGTCATGCGACGATGCCGTTGTCCGAGTTGGATATTCCACCATTTCATTTAATATTCAAGATCAAGTTCATCTGCTATTCCTCGAGCTCGTTTCAAGATCGTTGTTCAAGATTCAAGTCACATTTCATTTGTATCAATCCGAAATCGTACGTACGATGCTCTAAGTTTCCTCGATCAAGACCATTTATTTCCATTCGTCGTTCCGAGTCGTTTTCTAACATGTGTTACCCATTCACAAGTTGTCCATCGACATCTCGTTCGGGACTTTTAAAGTCACGGCCAACTAAGCGTGACACGTTCTAAGGCTTTGCGCGATCGCATCGTCTCGTCGACGTACTCGTTGTGTTTCGTAATCCTCAAGTTTTGCTCGAATAATTTTTCCAAGAACATCCATACACCACTCGGATTCGAGCCACTCGACTAGTCATCGACACTCATTCTTATTCTTTTTCGAACCTATCACATACACCACTCGGGTTCAAGCCATACGGTCTAATCCTCAATCACGTTCGCGTCATGCGCTAAGATGTCCTTCAGATTCGTTCGACGAATCTCTAGCGTAATCGCTCGCGACCCGCTTGCACCCAAGAGTCGAGGTGCGCGACATGCGGATTAAGTTGTACCGCTTAACCATCCCGCACGGACTACATTCAAGTTTGCACGCTCACTCATTCTCATTCGCAACTCGTTTGCACCAAAGGGTCTAGGTGCGCGATACTCCACACTACTTAGCCAAAAGGCTGCGTGCATGACCATCCCGTTCGAACTATACTTCGGTCTCACGTACTCGTTTGCTATCGTCAGCATAAGCTTATTCAAGCACACCTTGCATTTTGCTAACTCTTAGCATCGATTCCGTCTAACTCAAGTCCGTCGTGGTTCGGCACAAAGGCCTTCGCCTATTGATCCCGTTCAACCGAGCACTTGTACGAGCTTTTGAAAATATTAGACTTATTGTATGGAACATCCCAAGGCACAAGGAGAGAGAGCGTACACTTCTTTTCTTCCAACCGAGCTTTCAAAACTGAGATAATCGAAATGAAGTCCAAGGACGTAAAGCCGTGCTCTGATACCAATCTGTCACGCCCCGCTCCCGTAGGAGCGATCGTCCTCGCTAAGGCGTGATGCCGCACGGGCCTAGGTTGCGCCCGTGCAAGGCCAAGTCCAGAAACGGCCGATTTAAGTCTAGGCCACCGAGTCGCATAGAGTGTCCCCATTTGCAGCGGAAGTAAAAATGAACACAAGTAGAAGCGAATCCAAATCTCTTTATTGAATTTCAAGAAGTTTACAAGCGGCGCTAGGCCGATATTACAAATCGCTCAAGCTCTCTCTCTGAAACATAAAAGGCGTGCCAAGTGGCTTACAACATGGAATGATACATGGCGATGTTCCGATACATTATGTCCTGTATAGGGTGCTTCAGATTCTTACAACGTTCCAAGGCCCCAGAGTTGGCTCTGCGCCTTGACACGTTCGATGGAAGCTCCGCACCCGCCGGCGTCTCCTGCTTCCTGCAAGCAGACTGTGGGGTTATCAGTACATTGTTATGCACTGGTGGGGAGGCTAGCTCGCCCACAATGCCATCATTACCAAACACGTTCCATTTACTTTTGTGCATCTCTATCATTCATTGTCTTTCTAATCTTGCCTTAGGATCAGTTTCATAGCATATTGCATAGCCTATCTCGTGTTACCGAACTCAAGTGTCGCATGAAAATACATGTACGACTTACCCATACTTACTGTCCGGCCTTTCCTGTTCAATGTAAACCAAGTTAAACAACAATTCATGTATAATAACATAACACGATTCATGTACGCATTCAATATCGAGTGTGTGTCCATGTCTCGGGTTCTAGCACGTCGTGGGCATGTTCTAGTGTTACATTTCGAGCATGTTCAAGAGGAACATTTCAAGCATGTTCGGGGTGGATATTTCAAGCATGTTCAGGCATATTATATTTCGAGCACGTTCATGTTCAGGATGTTACTTTACAAGCATGTTCAGGAGTGTTATATTTCGGGCATGTTCAGGAAACACTTCATTTAGTTAACTTAGACTACTTTGATTTTAATGCAAGAACTTGCACGTGGATTGCCACCAGCATAGTCCACTTAATCTACATGCACGGGTCGCTGGCTTTACAAGCCATTTAGGACATTCCCCTGTGGCAATTCTCAACTTAGCGTAGGGTGATGGCTGGTACACCCCGTTAAGTCTCTTGAATATACCCTCCTACTTACGTCTCTTGGTGCCCAAGCCCGCACCCAAGCAGCCCGTAAGCGCCGTTGATTCCGCCTAGGCCGGCCACGGTTTACCCCCCCAACGCCCGTGCCGCAGAATCCTTCCACACGACGGCCACGGTATTCCCCCCCATCGCCCGTGCCGTTTGTCCACGACCATTTCGTATTGTCTTGTCATTTTAACTTAGCGGCTATCTCCGAGCCGTAGGCTAACCCTTAGCCATAATGCGTTATCGACCAGGTTGGCGTCCGTACAGCGCGGGTAGCGAGCCCCGTTGCACGTGCCCGTCATACCTGTCGATAGCGTCTTCCATGTCTTATCTTTCACGTATTCTTTCTTTTCTTTCTTTCTTTCACTTGTTCATTTGATTCATCGATTCATTCATGTATTCATTCATTCATTCGTTCGTTCATTTGTTGATCCATTCATTCACGCATTACGCAACTCCCAGTGTGGGAGTCGCCTTGGCGACCCATCGGTCCCATAGCCTTTCAATGTTGCTAAACTCTACTCGGAGCGACTATGTTGATAGTCTTTCCGTTTCATTGTTGTAAACCATTCATTGTTTCATTGTTTGAACGTATAAGGGACATGAACGTGGGCTTGTGCCTTAGCACGAGCGTAGAGCGCGGTGCGAGCGTTTCTATGATTGTCGAGTTCTTTTCCATGTTCTAAACAAGCATGCAAGATGGGATTATTCCCTTAGCTAGGTGCGTTGAGTCAATTATTAGCATGCAAGATGTTATCGCCTAGCGATTCTCGTGATAGTGTCCGTATTGTTATGTGTCTAGGCTAAGCACAGACGGGTTCATCGGAGCCACCCACCTTAGCGATGTTTGCATTGGCCGAGCGATACTCCGAGCGCGCCTTTGGAAGTCTAAGTCTGGATTCATCTTGACGGCCAAGGCAAGTCTGGCATCGATTTGCATCGATACTTCATCGGGTCGAGGCAACTCTTCGGGTCGACGGCTCGTTTTGAGCCATTGCACACGCCGTTTAAATCGGCGTTCCGCTAGGGCGGAGCGGGTCACTACATAGAGTGTACTTGCCTTGCTCCAGGTGATCAAGAAAGAGTGGTAAAGCTGGTAATCCTCCTGTTTATGATTTACAGTTTGATAAGTCAACATGTGTAAAGTTGATATTTAAATCTAAAACAATCCTTAGATACGATTTGATAAATACAAACTTCTCTATTGAAAGTAATTATCTATAGTCTAGTTTAGACTAAACTTATCTAAATACTTCTTAAACCTATAATAATAGTCAACTTATTATGACTATGCAATACTCTAACAAGCATTGTTTAACAGAGCTATATACCAATTATACAATTTTAATATTATTCCAAAGTATAAGGAAATCTAATTATCCTGCCTACACCACTCATGTTCCATAAAGGTCACTCCTATGTACAGTATTGGTTTCAAAGTATGGTGGCTGGCAACCCTACTTAATATCACCTTCAGTCTTCCTGAAAATATGAGAACATCTCTAACTTTCTTACATAAAGAAATCCTTATCTATACTTGTATATCCTTAACAGTGTGCAAAAACAAACTCAGCTAACAGTCTTATCGACTGTCCTGAACTCAAGTCACAAACTTCCACATACAAGAATTCTATTCTATCATTCCTAACAGTGACTTAAAAGAGCCCTGCTTCCCAGTGAAGGTCAGCTAAGTGTAACTCCTTGGGTTTAAAAGTCCTGCAGTCACAATACAAGGTAAGGTAGAGAAGAGAATGGTTTTCTGTTTGTCTAAGTCATAAAGGAAAATGGTATCCTGCCTAATTTACATACTCTGAGACACAGTGAACTATTGGTTCACAAGGACCCCTTTAAGTCCTTCAACATAAGAGGTTCCTGGCAGTTAAGACATCACCTATATGGCTAAATGAAAATTTAGTTACTTGACCGCAGCTGCTAACAAAATTGAATGATATACCCAATGTCAAAACTGGAACCTAATTGCAAGAACAGTCCTGCTATCACAGTCCATGTCTAAAACTCAGGACAGTCTCACATGAACTCATATCAGCTAAACCTATAGACCATTGCAACTCCATTTCTGACATCAATAGGATTCACTTGATTAGCAACAAAGTCCTAGCAGTAATCTAACAGGAAAATATACACAACTAGTGGATAAATCATGATTGATGAATTTGTAATTACAAAGAGGATGCATCCTTCCTCATACTGTTAACCAACAAAAATCAAGGTAAACTCACTGTCCAGGATAACACTGCCCATAAGCAGGAACTTCTGGAAATAACAATTGATTGGACACAAATTCCTATTCAAACATGCAAAACTGGAATTGAATGATTGAATGCTATTACTCCTAAATCGAATTGTTATCAAAATCTGGCTTAATATTGAATAGACAACAACAACCTGATCTCAAATCTCATGTCAATTCACATATCATCCCCATGTGAACTCACATTACAGTCTTGTGTGAATTTACATAACAGGTTTATATGAAAACATACGTCAATTCCTAACATAGGACTGAGCAATTGCCTGAACATATCAATTAATACAAAATCTTATGCATGTTAAACTTGGTTCCAGCCTACACTCTATCAGTCTCTGATAACTGGTATGTGGAAACCAGGATAGTTAGCCACTTGAACAACCCATGTTCTCAGGAAATACAAGTACAGATAGCTACATACATTAGTCCCAATTCACACAGGAATTTCTAATGTCCTGATCATTAAGGGGGGTCACAAACACATGGTATCCCTATGGTTCTGATGCTTGTCCTGGTCCTAACAGGACTGATATAGGTAGCAGGTTATTAGTCCAAGTGTCAAAACATCTGATCAAAATAATGGAATCAAATTAAACTCTAAATCATCTATCAAAACAAAATAAACACACAGTTGCTAACTTAATTCCAGCCCAGACTTGATCCACTCATACTTGATTCAAAGTTTCCAAGTAATGCTCTCACTTAAATGGTTTTCCCTCCCTGTTGATGGATTCAGACAAGAACATCTAGGGATCAGTCTGAACATATGAAATAGGAAATGATTTGTTCACTATAGACTGGCTATGGAACAGGGCCATGGAAAATACCCATACACAGTCACTCATGGTCGTAGCTATGAAAATGAATTTAGGATTTAAAAATACGACTAACACAAACATTCCCATTAATAATACAACCCATGTCCTCATAAAAGCCACAATAATAGAACAACAGTGTATGCTACAAATAGTTAAGGAAAATTACCTGAGGATGAATCAACCTTGTCTCTGACACAACGGCACAGCTCTCACTTCTTCCTCTCAGATCAAAACTCTATGGAAACTAAAGACAATAAAATCACCATGGGTTGTCTAATCATCAATCAAGTATAGATTCATTGATCCATCAATGGAGGACTTACCAACGTTCCAATTCACGAGCTAGGATGATCAACAAATTGAGATCCACTATGATCCTAAATATTGATCTAACACCAAAACAATAAGAAACTAAATCAAAAGAAAAGCACAACAGAAATATTGGATCAAAACAAGACATCTACCTCTTCGATTAATCTCAGGAGCAATTTCTCAAACAGATCAAGAGCTTTGGGGAGAAATTTCCAATTCCAACTACAATTATTTCGATGAGGGATCAGATCAAGGAAGATTGAACTAAGGATCAATTTGATTGAAAAAGAACTCACCCACTCGATTGGAAAACAGTCGATCCCCTTCTTGCTTCCTGCTGCTGCGTCCCACCCCTTGTGTCGTCCGTCAATCAAGAGAAAGGTTTGTCGAGGCATGGTGGTTCACCATGGCCACTCCAGAACAGAGTTTCGAAAGGAAGAAGGAATGGTTAGAGAAATGGAGAGGGTTGTTACAATGGAGGAGGTTGCTTAAATAAGCCAGGTAGCGTGAGGCTCAGGCTTCCAATTGGCGGGAAAAATTCTTGCCCCACCCTCTCTGACAGGTCGTTGGGTGTCAGAGGTGAGGGAGAGCACATGGCCACCTCCCTCGGCTCGGCCGTTAGAATTTGAATTTGAGTGTAGCTCGAAACAAAATACTGTGAAGAGGAGAAGGAAATAGCCTTAACGAATTAGAGGTTGGAAATGGGCTTCAGTTAATGGGCCATTAAAGACTATAGGCTTTAGAATGGGTTAAGCCCAAGCTAAAATTTAAATGATAACTAAATTAAAAAAAAAATTAATAGCATTCATAATCATTTTAAGAAAATTTTTAAAATTTCAGAAAAGTGGAGTTACACGACCCGATCCCAAATAATTGGGTCGAACCGGATCATGCCCAGCCTGCACCGTTGTTGAAACGGCGGCAGTAAGCTGTATCCACTATTGCAGATAATCACAACAACATCTAAATATTTGTCACAACTCAATATTCGGGAATTTAAAACTTTATTCAACATTTGAAAAGTACAACCGGAATAGAAAGACTGAAATAAAATGCTGAAATCAAATTATCAAAATTCTAAAACAACCAATCTGGAAACAGAAAATCTAGCTAAGCGTTCGGTTCATCGGCCTCAGGTCCTGCGTCCTCCAAAGGGGACTCTGGCAACACCACAGGGTACAGAACCGGGTCATAATAACTGTTGTATAACAGCTCAGCATCCTCAAAATCCTCTAAAAATGTTATCTCCAGTCAGGAGGGAGCAAAGTACAATTCATGATAATCTAACAATTAAAATAATAATAGAATCATGCACTTTTAAACAATTTGAAAATAAACAGTTCTCCGGCAGTTAAAACATTGTGATGTGAATAGGCAATGAATATGACCGGCTTGGGTTGTACAGTGAATGATATGTCTTATCCCCGTGTGTATGAGGGGTAAGCTAATACAGTTCTAAATTATTACTTTGGATGTGGTCATACTCATTACACTACTCTCCCAGTACCCAACAGTTAATCAGTCAGTGCTCTCAGAGAGAGTTCCGTGTTGCATCGTGGTTTAAACTTGCAATAAAACGATTACTAAATAATTGTAAACTAACACAAAATGTGCTTGCCTTGGCTCGACTGGATTTGAAAGGTTGAAGACTTCGAGATAGAAATTAGACTCGTTATCGAAATCCTACATTCGAGAAGTTTGTCTCAGATTCCAGAGTTACCATGCTAACTATGCTAGTTGCAATCTCTAAGTTTTGTCCTAATCAATTTTAATCTTTATTTAGTTAACACGAACAAAATACGATTATTAGTGCGTTGTAATTATGATACATCAATTTATATTTAATTTTCGGAAAAACTTGTATTTATCAGTTTATTCGGAAAAACTTGGTATTTATAATTATCTATAAAAATATATATTTTTTTAAATGAGAATAACATGAATTTCTAAAATATTATAATTATTATCACTATTCCTAAATTTACGCTTACGAACATCCACCAGAAATCATAACCACATTACTAATTATTACAAATTTGCAGAAAATAAATGGGCTTATGCCCTTACAGACCAATGAACTTAAATAAGAACTAAACTTGGGTTAGTCCTGAAATATTTCCTACAATTTAATTATAAATAAAACTAATAATTAAAATAAATTTAATAGTGAGTCTCAGATATTGGTCCAATCGTCATATAGGCTAATGCCTCAACGTCCGGGCGAAACCGATTTCGTTTGCACTTAGCCAGGACCCATTGACCAATACGGTCGTCGTCCAAAAATCCAAAATAATATTCTTTTCCGAAAAACCATTTCAAAATTATATAATTAAATTTTATAGAAAAATTCGGCAGCACTTCCTCTATTTTCGGTCAACCCAAAAACTGGGAAGTGTGCCATAATCACCATTTATAAATCCCAAAACAGTGAAACCAAATATATATAACTTTATATACCGAGAATACGTTCCCGAGATGAATTCGGAAAACCTGAAATAAATCGGAAATCCCGAATACTAATCCAGAATGTTTCCGAAGAAAATTCGGAAATCCCGAAATAATCCCAAACCATCAGAACTCTTTCCGAAGAGTTCTCGGGAAAACCCGAAATCAACAGCAACTAAAAACCACAGAACAAAAATGTCAAGAATGGTTCCGAAATTTCCAGAAACCATAACGTAACAGAAAACCGAATTCCCGAAGAGAATTCGAGGACCAATTTCATCACAGACACGTTGGGAGGGACGAACTACTGTGATTATCCAGAAATTACCCAAATCGACAGAATCCGAAGGGTTGCCTCGGACTCGGGACACGCCTCGCCGGGGTACGACTGCGTAAACGTAACCAAAGCTTGGGATCGGACAACGGGTCGCGCACGGAAGCTCGCCGGAGACAGGAAAACTCTGGACAGCAGCTGGACGGGCCGGTCACGCGCGCAAGGGGGGTCGGGCGGCCCGGGAACGGCGGGCGACGGTGGCGCCGGCGTCGGGATCGGCCTCGGAAGGGGGTACACCGGCTGGAGGGGTCGGCTAGGGGCAGATCGCCAGAGTTGGGTGGAGCCGCGGGCGGCGCTCGGGGAGGTCGGGGCCGACGGATGCGCTGTGGGCGCGGGTCCGGCAGAGAAGGCCGGGGGTCCTGGCCGGAGTCGGGCGCGGCCAGAAGGTCGCGGCCGAGAGGGGGTCCGCCGGGCCGGGGAGCCGGAGGGCGCGGCTTGAACTCGAAAGATCGGGTCTGGAGTTTGGGGGAGAAGCTCGGTGGAGAGAGATTAGAAAAAAAATGAGAAAAGGGTGAAAATAGAGTGCTGGAGGTGGGTTAGATTTAAAAAGGGAGAGTGGAGGAGTGGTTGATGAAAAATAGGGAGAGGAAAATGTGAGGAGTAGAAGTAGGAGATAGAGAGGGGGAGAGAGAATAGGGGCGGCCTGGTCGTGGGGACCAGGCCAAAGGTTTACTCTTTCCTTTTTTTTAAGAATAATTAATAGAATTTAAATATATATAATCAGAATTTAAAAGGAAAAGAATGGGTTAGGAAACCGGGATCAGGGTTCGAAACGGGGTCGGATTCGAACTCGGAGTCGGAGTCCGGACTCGGGTTCGGGGACAGGCCACAATCAAAAACCAATTATTATTTTGAAAATAATTTCGAACTCAATATATAATAATAATAATAGCAATAATATTATATTTTAATAATAATAAAATTACAAATCCTAAAACTGGGTTTCATAATCTTCCCTCCGTAGAAAATTTTGTCCTCGAAATTTAAAGAATAGGGTAGGAATTATCTCAGGTCAAGTTGGTACGAGTACTGCACCCGTAACTCAGATCCAACAATAAAAATTTTCAAGGCAGTCGTGGATGAGACGGTTTAGGGACAAGTTTCATTTATGATATCATCCATGCAGAAAAATACAAAAGCGAACCAAAGTACACGAGGTTGATCAGACCATCATGCACCGGTCCTGATTAGACAATATATTAGTGGGTGCACCCAATAAAATACTATCATGATCAAGCTTGATAAAGAAATAGCTTGCAAAACTAGGCTAACTTAGCAGCATCAGTCAAGTTTAGAATGAAAAGATAAGAAATAGGAGTTATGTGATGGCTCAAATTTTCTGATCTTCTTCTCACCTCTGACTACGCTTGCTACTGGTTTCTCTGGCACTGAAAGGTTGAGTCCAATCTTCAGCTCTGAATTATCCAAAATGTGATTCAGATCCGGAATGTAGCGTCTGAGCTGTGATACGTAGAAGACGTTGTGCATACTCTCAAGATTAGCTGGTAGAGCTAACCGATACGCTACTTTTCCAAATCGTCTTAAAACTTCAAATGGCCTGATGTACCTGGCCTCAATTTCTCAGCTCCGTCAAAACTGATCGTTCCTCTGGTAGGAGAAAACTTTACAAAAACGCTATCTCCTTCTTCAAACTCCACTGGTCGACGACTACTATCAACCCAATGCTTCTGTCTATCTTGGGCAATCCTGAGCTTACATTCACCGTCTCTACTGCGTCAGTCACCATCTCTGTACCCAGCAGTACTCTTTCTCCTACGTCATTCCATACAAGTGGTGTACGGCAACGACGTCCATAGAGAGCTTCAATTGGGGTCATACCAATGCTGGCTTGGTAGCTGTTGTTGTAAGAGAACTCTACCAAGTGCAAATGATCTTCCCAAGTCCCTCCAAACTCCAAGACACAAAATCTCAATATTTTTTCTAGCGTCTGGATTGTTCTCTCCGATTGTCCGTCGATCTGGGGATGGTAGGCGGTGCTGAACTTCAGTTGTGTCCCTAGGCTGTCATGCAAACTTTTTCAAGAGTAAGAGGTAAAACGAATGTCTCGGTCAGATACAATGCTTACCGGTACTCTATGAATCCGGTAGATATGTCGCATGTATAGTGCCGCCAACTTCTCGGTGGATAAACCAACTTTGAAGGGGATAAAGTGAGCTAACTTGGTCAGTCGGTCCACTATAACCCAAATGGCGTCCTTCCCTCCTTGGGAACGAGGCAGTCCTGACACAAAGTCCATTGTGATGTGATCCCACTTCCACTCCGGAATGTCCAGTGGCTGTAGAAGTCCTGCGGGTCTCTGTCTGCTAGCCTTCACTTTTTGACAAATTAAATATCTAGCAACATACCTGGCCACGTCTTTCTTCATTCCAAACCACCAAACAATGGTACGCATATCCCGATACATCTTGTTATCTCCAGAATATATGGAATATTACGACTGGTATGCTTCCTTCATCAGCTCGTTCCTCAGTTCGCCAGATGCTATGCAGAGCCTCATACGATTCTTCAGTGATCCATCGCTGGCGATTGAGAAACCCTCAAGTGTTCCTGCCAACACTTGATCTCTAAGTTTGCAAAGTGTCTCATCTTGAAACTGTGTCTCCTTGATTTTATCCATCAGACTCGAGCTCACTTATAACTTCATCAACAATGAATCAGCATCCAGCTCCTTCCTTCCAAGCAGTATAATCTCCAGTCCAAGCTTCTCGATGTCCTTTAGCAGGTGCCGCTCCTTGGTCAAAAACATCGCCATAGGATATCGACTAAGTGCATCTGCTATCACGTCCCGAGTCGACAAACCGTTCGTCCCCGGTGTTACTTTGCCGATTCGATCGTCCTCGCTAAGGCGTGATGCCGCACGAGCCTGGAGTTGCGCTCGTGCAAGGCAAGATGACAAGTTATCAAATGGTTATCTTTTGATTCTGATATAAATACGCCAAGTCGAAACTTCACAAATCACATCAGAATATAAGACGCAGTATAGGAAGATAGAAATACTTTTCATTCATAGCTTGCAACGAAGTACAAGTCGTAATTTACATTGGATGCCGTTGTGGCTACATTGATTGAATACACAAGGAAATACATTTGACAAGTTTCCTGAACTAACGCTTGCCGTCCCATACATTTGCCCCTTTATACATAAGCCGTCGACTTGAATTGGCTTCAAAATACTTCAGCATAGGAAGAGTTTCAAAACGCCTCTCCGTACTTCAGCTCCAGTTTAGTTGAGCGCGCCCGTCGCACCTGGAGAAATTGGGGGAATGGGATTAACACACTTGCTAAGTGGACGAGACGAACCCACTCGTCTAAACCGACTCTGATTGTTAGGATAGGCATGCTTTAGAGTTGTCTTTCTATTAGAACTAAATGAATTCAGTTCATATTCGATAGCCATATTTGCGTAGTAAAGCATACAGTGAACCATAGCAGTTTATCATATTTTTTACCACGGCCGTGCTCGTCCCTGCATAAAAATAGAGATAATATTTACACCTACATAAGACAATTGGTGAGCATGCTACTATCTTATATGCGGTCATTGATATTACACATCACGTGGGACTATCTCAACGGTATTTCGGTCCGCTCAGTCTAGGTTGCAAGCCTGACTGACGGTCCCACAATGCATCAGTATCGGTCGATTCGATTCTGATGCCCCGGATATCGATTCGAGGAAAAATATCAACTTGTGCACAAGCTGTCCATGACCATGCCAATGCGTGAACAGTTTAACATATGCAACAGTTTTGTATAGCGCGGACAGTATTGAACGGCATTAACATTTCCTCCAACTTATGCAACGATTCATTTTTCCCCAATTCGTACTCCCGATTTAACATCCCGTAGGCACCAAATTGTCCGAGGCATCATAACCACGATCGACGTTTTATAATATTTTACAGCACGTAAAATAGTCTATCTTTTTACTAGAACCTTAAACTTTCTGGTTTATGTGATAGACTTATATTTTCAGAGTAAATTTCTCTAAATCGATACGTTTTCTCGAGTTCTTGGACTTAGTGGATTGGCATGCAATTAACTTGGCATCGTTCGATTTGAATAAATTCGAAGCAAGGAATAAGTTTGCGGGACAGAGTAGAAAAGAAGGGGCCGATTCACCCACCGATTACTTTGCTTTGTGCGGGTCGTCGAAGCGCTATATAACGTCAATCCTTAGTTACGCGAGCTCCTGCAATGGCACCAACACTTTGTTAGATTTCCTTCTTTTTCCCTTGTATCAAAATTTGTAATTGCATCTATGAAAACGACACGAAAGCACTTCAATCAAGCCCAGCGGCAAAGCTCCAAGAAAACCATACAGCGGTCCGGTCCTGTCGAAGGGACTCTTATAGAGAGCTCACTCGTCGAGACGCAGCCCGCTGCATCTAGGACTTATTCTAACAGAAATCGTTCCATTAGTTGGATCGATTCTCGTAACTTTCGTCCAAATCAATTTGAATCGATGCCGCAAGGCGTTAACGTTTACCAAGCTTAGCGATCGAGTCAGATGGCCATCTAAGTTCCTGGCCGATCTGACTCGGCACAAGCATATTATGTAGTTTCGTCGCCTATCGAAAGCAGGGCGCTACATAATATACCACTAAGAAAAAGTTTCGTCCCGAAACTTAAGAACAAGGGTCTGACCTTAATTTAAATGAACAACGTAGGGTACTTCTCTTTCATCTCTGCCTCCATCTCCCACGTCGACTCCTCGACTGTATGGTTTCGCCAAAGCACGCGGACTAAGGACATCGATCGATTTCGCAGCACCTTCTCCTTGCGGTCCAAAATTTGAATAGGCTTCTCCGAGTAAGACAAGTCAGTACGTAGCTCCAACTGATCGAAGCTAACCACATGACTTGGATCGTGCACGTATTTTCGAAGTTGTGAAATGTGGAAGACATCGTGCACATCAGCTAAGGCAGGAGGTAGTGCGATCCGATAAGCAACCGTCGCAACTCGCTCAATAATCTCGAAGGGGCCTACAAATCTCGGGCTCAACTTGCCTTTAACGTCGAACCGCATCACACCGCGCATGGGCGTTACTTTCAGAAACACATGGTCCCCGACCAAGAACTCTAGCGGACGTCGATGAAGATCTGCGTAGCTTTTTTGTCGACTTTGTGCGATACGGAGTCTATCTCGAATCAAGCGGACCTTTTCGACGGCCTGCTCCACCAATTCCGGTCCAAGCACTTGTCGCTCTCCGACTTCATCCCAACATATCGGCGAACGACACTTCCTCCCGTAGAGCGCTTCGTATGGAGCCATCTGAATGCTCGACTGACAACTATTGTTATACGCAAACTCCGCAAGCGGCAAATGCGTATCCCAACTAGTCTTTAGGTCGATCGCACACAGACGCAACATATCTTCTAAGATATGATTGACCCTCTCTGTCTGACCGTCTGTTTGGGGATGGTATGCCGAACTAAAGTTTAGTTTGGTCCCCATCGCCGTTTGGAGGCTCGTCCAGAAATGCGATAGGAATCGCCCGTCTCTGTCCAAAATTATAGAGGCCGGTACCCCGTACAGTCGAACAATCTCATCGACGTAGATTTGTGCTAACCGATCGACGCTCCATCCTACTTTAATTGCGATGAAGTGAGCCGACTTGGTCAATCTATCAACAATGACCCAAATCGCGTCATTCCTCCACGGCGTCTTCGGAAATCCCACAATAAAATCCATCGAGATATTGTCCCACTTCCACTCGGGAATAGGGATGTTCTGCAGCTCGCCGCCTGGCCGTTGGTGTTCCGCCTTCACCGGCTGACACGCCATGCATTGCGATACGAACGTAGCCACGTCTTTCTTCATGCCGTGCCACCAAAAGTTTATGCGCAAGTCCTTGTACATCTTGGTGCTTCCAGGATGTAATGAGTACTTCGCATAATGTACCTCCGTCAGAATTTCTTTTCTGAGTTCGGCAGTTTCAGGAACGCAAAGCCTTCCCTTTAGTCGCATCGTCCCGTCTCCGTCTTCCGCAAAGTCAGTCGCCCTTCCCGTTGAAATCAGCTCGTGCATTTTCTTCAGGAATGAGTCGTCCTCCTGTGCGGTCTTTATCTTGCTAAGCATGCTCGATCCTAACTTCAGCTGAGCTAGGTGCAGGTGTCGATACTCAATTCCGAGTTCGATACCCATCGCTTCAAGGTCTCGCCGTATCTCCCTGTTTATGGCCAGTGTTTCCATAAACATTCTGCTAAGTGCATCGGCCACCACGTTTTCCTTGTCCGGTGTATACTCGATCGTTAGCTCGTAATCTTTTATGAGTTCGAGCCAACATCGCTGTCGTAGGTTGAGTTCCCGTTGCGTAAATAAGTATTTCAGGCTTTTGTGATCTGTGTAGATTCTGCATGCCACACCATAGAGGTAGTGCCGCCATAACTTCAATGCAAAGACGATCGCCGCCAATTCTAGGTCATGCGTCGGGTAGTTTTTCTCGTGCTGCTTCAACTATCGTGAAGCGTAGGAGATGACTTTGTCTCTCTGCATGAGTACGCACCCAAGGCCAGTTCCCGATGCGTCGTTGAATATCTGAAAGCCTTCTGGACCGTCTGGAAGTGCAAGGATTGGAGCTGAGACGAGCCGTTGCTTCAACTCTTGGAAGCTGGATTCACAGTCGTCGCTCCATTCAAATACTACTCCCTTCTGGGTGAGGCGAGTCAGAGGCGACGCTAGTTTTGAAAAGCTTCGCACGAACCTACGATAGTAGCCCGCTAAGCCCAGGAAACTCCGAATGTCGCTAGCTGAGGCAGGTCGTTTCCAATCCACCACCGCATCAATCTTCTTTGGGTCCACCGAGACACATTCGACAGAGATTACGTGCCCGAGGAATGTCACGCTACTCATCCAGAACTCGCACTTACTCTGCTTGGCGTATAATTTGTTTTCACGCAGAATCTGCAGTACCGTCTTCAAATGTTCCGCATGTTCTTCACGATTCTTTGAGTAGACAAGAATATCGTCGATGAATACGACTACAAATTTATCTATTTGAGGTCGGAAGACTCGGTTCATCAGATCTATGAATGCGGCTGGGGCATTCGTCAAACCGAACGGTATGACGAGGAATTCGTAATGACCATATCGAGTACGGAAGGCAGACTTCGATACGTTGTCAGACTTGATCTTCAATTGATGATAGCCTGAACGAAGATCGATTTTTGAAAATATTGCCACACCTTGCAGTTGGTCAAACAAGTCATCGATTCGCGGCAAAAGATACTTATTCCGCACGGTCGCCTTGTTGAGTTCACGATAGTCGATGCATAGCCGCATCAACCCATCCTTCTTCTTCACGAATAATACGGGAGCACCCTACGGAGAGACGCTAGGATGAATAAATCCGCGGTCTAGCAACTCTTGTAATTGCACCTTCAGCTCCTTCAGTTCTGCTGGAGCCATTCGGTAAGGCGCCTTGGATATCGGCCGTGTATACGGAAAGGTGTCGATGCTGAATTCAATTTCTCGATCCGGCGGTATCCCGGGCATCTCGTCAGGAAAAACGTCAGGAAAATCGGCCACAACATTAGTCTGCGTGTTTGTATTATCCTTTCGCGTGTCTCGAACTGATACCAAGTATCCCGTGCAGCCGGAACGCAGCATACGCCTTGTCGAGATTGCCGATACCATCATTGCCGTCTTCGAGACCGTACCGCACGAATATAAGAACTCTGTCTCGCCAGAAAGACGAAATACTACTCTCTTCTCCGCGCACTCGATCGTTGCACGACAAGCGCCCAACCAATCCATGCCGAGGATTATATCGTAATCTTTGATGTCTAGTACGACGGCATCCAAGGATAGATATCTTCCTCCGATGCAAATGTGGCCATCCCTACAAATAAAGTTCGCAGGCATATCGACTCCCGACGGAGTGCTAACGCTAATATTTATATCTAGTGATTGCATGGTTATTTTATTTTCTTTCGCAAAATCAGCAGATATAAAGCTATGCGTCGTACCCGAATCGAATAATACTCGAGCAGGTATATCTTTGTAGAGTAATATACCTGTTACAACCGTATCGGACGCAAGCGCCTCGTCCCGAGTTAAGGCATAAACTCGGCCTTGAGCTCCGTGGCGTTGGTTCTGATGGTTGACGGGCACCGCATTCGTGCCTTGCAGTATCGGCGCTTTATGCGGATTCGGGACGTTCCTCGGTAGGTTGTGTTGATTCGGACCTTTGTGCGGGAAATATGTAACTATATGGCCTACCTCGCCACACTTGTAGCAAGATCTCGTGACGCAGTCGACGGTTCGGTGCCCACGCCTGCCGCACCTGGTGCAGTGTTGACTGCCATGGCCTCGATCATCGAATCTGTTCGGACGCTTTGTTATTCCCGATCCCCCGACGTCGGCGTCGTTAGGACGCTTGTTGAAGTGGTTACGGATGCCTCTACTCGACATACGGCCAAAGATGCGCTCACTATCAAGAGCGGCATTATAGGATTCACGGTATGTTCGGCACCTACGATTCATGACGTCCCTTCGCAGTTCGTCATTTAGGCCTTGTTGGAAGCGTTCACACCAGGCTTCCTTGTTGGGCAGGAAGGCGCCGGCAAACTTCGCCAGCTTTGAGAAGCTCGAATCATAATCGTCGACAGACATATTTCCCTGTCGCAGCGTCATGAACTCGTATTCTTTTTGTTGACAGACAGCGCGAGGAACGTACTGTTCGAGGAAGGCTTGCTTGAATATTTTCCAGGAAATCGTGGCGTCTGTATCGGCTTCATAGATTTCCTGCTTTTTAGCGACCCACCAGTCGTACGCCCTCAGTTGCAACTGTAACGTCGCACAAGTTTCCCGCTGGGACCCTTCAATGCTAAGCAGATTAAACAGGTCCTCCATCTACGCGAGCCATCCCACGATCACATCAGGCTCCGTTCGGCCGTTGAACTTTGGTGGATTCATCTTGCGGAACTCCTTTGCCTTGAACAAGGAAGAAGAATCTATCATTTGTGGTTGAGTCTCTTCTTCCTCGTTTTCTTCTTGGTCGCCTTGCTTTTCCTCGGGATCTTCGTCCGTCGTCTTGGTATTGCCCGCCATTCTGCTCACTATCTGAGTCAGGGCATTCATCTATTTCTATTGCGCCTCGAATTGGGCTTTGAATTGTGTCTGAAGCTGCTGCTGCTGCAGTACCATCAACTGTAGCATCTTATGTATAGTCGTCTCGCTAGGCTCAGTGCTTTTTGTGCTCGACGTACTATCTACAGTTTGGGTTGGGGCGGGATTGTTTCTTTTCTTAGTCATTCCTACAAAACATAGTAAATCCGTTAGTATTTTTCAAAATATCTACGGGCTTACCTGTATGGAACTTTTAATTCACGCAGCATGTCGACAAGCATTCAATCGAGCCATCGCAACGGACATTCCAACAATGAAACATCTTTCGAAAATTCGAGGAAACATAACTGTGCTCTGATACCAATTTATCACGCCCCGAGTCGGCAAACCGTTCGTCCCCGGTGTTACTTTGCCGATTCGATCGTCCTCGCTAAGGCGTGATGCCGCACGAGCCTGGAGTTGCGCTCGTGCAAGGCAAGATGACAAGTTCTCAAATGGTTATCTTTTGATTTTGATATAAATACGCCAAGTCGAAACTTCACAAATCATATCAGAATATAAGACGCAGTATAGGAAGATAGAAATGCTTTTCATTCATAGCTTGCAACGAAGTGCAAGTCGTAATTTACATTGGATGCCGTTGCGGCTACATTGATTGAACACACAAGGAAATACATTCGATAAGTTGCCTGAACTAACGCTTGCCGTCCCATACATTCGCCCCTTTATACATAAGCCGTCGACTTGAATTGGCTTTAAAATACTTCAGCATAGGAAGAGCTTCAAAACGCCTCTCCGTACTTCAGCTCCAGTTTAGTTGAGCGCGCCCGTCGCACCTGGGGAAATTGGGGGAATGGGATTAGCACACTTGCTAAGTGGACGAGACGAACCCACTCTTCTAAACCGACTCTGATTGTTAGGGTAGGCATGCTTTAGAATTGTCTTTCTATTAGAACTAAATGAATTCAGTTCATATTCGATAGCCATATTTGCGTAATAAAGCATACAGTGAACCATAGCAGTTTATCATATTTTTTACCACGGCCGTGCTCGTCCCTGCATAAAAACAGAGATAATATTTACACCTGCATAAGACAATAGGTGAGCATGCTACTATCTTATATGCGGTCATTGATGTTACACATCACGTGGGACTATCTCAACGGCATTTCGGCCCGCTCAGTCTAGGTTGCAAGCCTGACTGACGGTCCCGCAATACATCAGTACCGAAGCACGATTATTCATTCCTCCTAGGTCGATTCGATTCCGATGCCCCGGATATCGATTCGAGGAAAAATATCAACTTGTGCACAAGCTGTCCATGACCATGCCAATGCGTGAACAGTTTAACATATGCAAAAGTTTTGTATAGCGCGGACAGTATTGAACGGCATTATCATTTCCTCCAACTTATGCAACGATTCATTTTTCCCCAAGTCGTACTCCCGATTTAGCGTCCCGTAGGCACCAAATTGTCCGAGGCATCATAACCCACGATCGACGTTTTATAATATTTTGCAGCACGTAAAATAGTCTATCTTTTTACTAGAACCTTAAACTTTCTGGTTTATGTGATAGACTTGTATTTTCAGAGTGAATTTCTCTAAATCGATACGTTTTCCCGAGTTTTTGGACTTAGTGGATTGGCATGCAATTAACTTGGCATCGTTCGATTTGAATGAATTCGAAGCAAGGAATAAGTTTGCGGGACAGAGTAGAAAAGAAGGGGCCGAATCACCCACCGATTACTTTGCTTTGTGCGGGTCGTCGAAGCGCTACGCAACGTCAATCCTTAGTTACGTGAGCTCCTGCAATGGCACCAACACTTTGTTAGATTTTCTTCTTTTCCCCTTGCATCGAAATTTGTAATTGCATCCATGAAAACGACGCGAAAGCACTTCAATCAAGCCCAGCGGCAAAGCTCTAAGAAAATCATACAGCGGTCCGGTCCCGTCGAAGGAACTCTTATAGAGAGCTCACTCGCCGAGACGCAGCCCGCTGCATCTAGGACTTATTCCAACAAAAGTCGTTCCATTAGTTGGATCGATTCTCGTAACTTCCGTCCAAATCGATTTGAATCGATGCCGCAAGGCGTTAACGTTTACCAAGCTTAGCGATCGAGTCAGATGGCCATCTAAGTTCCCGGCCGATCTGACTCGGCGCAAGCATATTATGAAGTTCTGTCGCCTATCGAAAGCGGGGCGCTACATCTACGACCACATTAGCCTTACCCGGGTGGTACTGTAGATCGATGTCAAAATCCTTCATCAGCTCCAGCCATCTTCTTTGCCTCATGTTCAGCTCCTTCTGAGTGAAAACATACTTCAGACTTTTGTGGTCTGTATATATTTCCACTCTCTCTCCATATAGATAATGCTTCCATAGCTTCAAAGCAAAGATGACTGCCGCAAGCTCCAGATCATGTGTGGGATAGTTCTTCTTATGAGTCCGTAATTGCCTAGATGCATAAGCAATCACTTTTCCATGTTGTTGAAGAACGCAACCCAGTCCTTTACCTGAGGCATCACTGTAGATTGAGAAACCACCTGTTCCTGCGGGTAGCGCAAGGATTGGTGCAGTGGTAACTCTCTTCTTCAGCTCCTCAAATGATGCCTGGCAATCTTCCGTCCGGATGAACTCTTCATTCTTTCGAGTGAGCTTCGTCATCGGCTCAGCAATTCTGGCAAAATCCTTCACGAACTTCCGGTAGTAGCCAGCCAAGCCCAAGAAACTCCTGATTTCAGCAACTGAGCTTAGGGTAGACCACTTCTCAACAGTGGCTATCTTCTTCGAATCTACCGAAATTCCTTCTCCTGTGACAACATGGACAAGAAATTTTACCTTGTCTAGAAAGAATTCACATTTGGAAAGCTTACCATACAGCTTCTCCTTCCTCAAAGTTTCCAGAACTTTTCTGAGGTGCTCTTCGTGCTCCTCTTCCGTCTTTGAATAGATCAGAATGTCATCGATGAAGACAACGACAATTTGATCTCGGTATTCATGGAAAACCTTGTTCATAAGGTTCATGAACACCGCAGGAGCATTCTGTCACGACCCGCACCCTAGAGTTAGGGCACGAGAACGTAACAACGTCCAGCCTACGCCGCAGTGTCGGCGGTAGAACGCTGTCCTAGGTCTCAATGCATCTAACAGTATAAGACTAAACAGTTTATACTCCCCGAATGGGGGTGACATAGCAGATACAAACTCAATCACATCTAAGGTAGAGCATGATAAGAATAGATAAAACATGAAATCCAAAAGAGATACAGGAGATAGAAGTCTAAGTGTCTAAGATACATGAACCCAGAAGTATATCTCAAAACTCAAATAAAGATACAGTGATCCACAAAGTATATACAACTCCAGACAAAAATGAAATAACTACCTAAACAACCTCTAAAGTGTCTCCTCTAGGCTAGCAGGCACCTCCAGGCTATCTGTAAAATTTATCAACAGGTCCAGTCAGGACTGGAGCGAGCACAGTACATCTCAACAGATCATAGCAGGTTAGAAAACATATAACATGCAGTAAAGTAAGATACAGGTACTGAAGAAAAGCAGTATGTAAACAGGAAGAGCTGTAATAGAAATATCTACTATACATAGAGAACTAGCAGTGACTAGTGAGTCAGAGTACAATATGAACATGTAAATGGCCTTGGATGATTCAATGAAGACACTACGAAATGATTCAATGAAGATACTACTGGTGTATTATTCACATGTCCACTTCTACTCCCCCGTACCCCTAATCAATACACAAGGATCCAGCCAGGTTATGTTATGATACTATGTTCAGACCCCGAAGGTGATAGACCCCGAAGGTAATAGACCCCGAAGGTAATGGACCCCGAAGGTAATAGACCCCGAAGGTGATACATAGTAGACCCATAAATGGGATAGGGATTCCAGGATGACTCTGTGATCATAAGAGTATATGTCACAAGTGATCGAAGAATCAACGAAGCATAGTGATACGCCATGTAAGTGAAACGCACAAACATAGAGTACCCGATGCTCCCTAAGGATAACATCTCAAGAAGGGATCCATATAGTACCAATCCGTGTGACCAACGTGACAGTACAAGTAAAGTAATCTACTGCAGGAAATAATTCTAAGCAAGATATGAAATGATCAGAGAATGTACTCGCCTCGATAACCTGAACAGCTGATAAGTATAGGAGGTCCCACTGAAGCCACAGAGTCCTATTTAAAGCAACATAGGTTACAAGGTGTTCAAGTTAAATAAATGAATCCCTACAGGCAATCTATATTATTCTAGGTTCTTCTAATTAAGCCAAAACAACTCTAGGTCGACTCCGGTCAATAATCTAGTCAAACTAGGTCAAGTGTTGACTTATAGTTGACTTTGGGTCAACTGGTCAACTCTGGTCAAACAGGGTAAATCTAATCTAATATAAAGTGTACTTCGTTATTTGTACGTCGAAACTTACGGCACGCAAATCGAGATAAGAAGATTATTGGTAAGGTTGATAATCTTATTATAGTGATCCACGTACCCAACTTGTCAATTTCAGCGATATGAGATCACTGGGATTGACTGATCTCAGTTTCGTTGTACTAATCCCGAAATACGAACATTATATGAATTAATTATTAATTAATTATAAAAAGGTTAAACTCAGAGAAATTATCAACAAACATTGTCGGATGATGAAATGAACATCGTCAACGTGTCCAGAATGCTCAAATTAGCTAGGATAGCCTACCCAACGGTCCAATTTGGACACAAGGGCAAAAAGGTAATTTCGGGTCAAAACGGTGTCCGTGTCGGAGTCGTTTTGCACCGAAAAATGTGCAAGAAAACAAGTCTACAAAATATAGCAAATTATATGTCCACGCAACCAGAATGACGATATGAACCCAACGGTATCTCCAGAATTGGATTCCGTTGACCCGATCTCAATTTGGTCCGTTGACCAGAACTTGGAATTTCGGTTTGCACGGAAATGTGTGCCGGAGCCAAAGTTCTCAAAACTCAGCAAACTACCTGTCAACGAGTCCAGAATGATGATACGAACTCAACGGTATCTCCGGAATTGGATTCCGATAAGCCGATCTCAAAATGACCCGTTGACCCGGATATTGGTATCCGACTTGCACCGAAATGCGTGCCAGACCCAATGTCCACCAAAACCTAGCAAATTATATGTCAACGAGTCCAGAATGACGATACGAACTCATCGGTATATCCGGAATTGGATTCCGATGAGCCAGCGTCAAAAAGTCCCGTTGACCCAGAATGTGGGACCCGCTTTGCACCGAAAAACGTGCCCGGGCCCATGTTCTCCAAATCTAACAAACTTTATATGAAAATATGCCAGAACGACGCCACAAGTCTAATGGTGGTGTCAGAAATAAAATCTGGAGTCCAGTGTTCAAAAATAGAATTTTGTAAGTTGGAAATTACGAATTCGGACGGCCAACTTTGGCGTCGAATTCAACCAATCAAACAAGCTCACAATGAAACGAAACTGGAGGGGTAGTAAGAGGGTTATACCAGCTTCGCACCGGAACTAGTAGCACGCCAAACGGAGCTGCGGTGGAGGAGATACAAGCTGACGAAGTTGGCCCCGCGAAACTGTCCAAATTTAATACAATTTAAACGGTCAACTTGGTGGCCGGTTTTCATGTATCAAACGATAAAATTAACGGACGAAAATTGACATGAGTGAAGGTGGATATACCGAGATTGCGACGGAGCAAGAAATCGCCAATCCAACGGTCGGATTTTCGAGAAAATGCGTGCGAAGTTGCTGCGACGGAGCGCCAAAACGAACTTCATTTCGCGCGCGTCACGACGGGACGTCGTTCAAAACGCATGAATCGCCTATACGTCGCGCCGGGGAGCGAGGTGGCGGACCCAGGGGGGTCGCCGAAGTTCGCCCAAGGCGGGGGAACACGGCCACGGCGATGCGTGGCCGGCGAAGGCGCTGCACGCGCTCGTTCGCGCGCGGCAAGGGGCGCGCGCTGTGCTGCCATTGCTGCTACTGCTGCCAGCTGGGCGCGCTGGTGGCACGCGGCGGCACGACACGCTTGGCCCCGCGGAGGCGCTGCCTGGTGCGGCCTGGCGCGGCGGGAGGATGGTGGTGGTGTGCCATGGTGTTGGTGGTGGTTCGGTTTTAATGGAAAGGTGGAGGAGATGGAGTTTTGGTCGACGGCCATGGCCAGGGAGTGGCGAGGTGGTCGGGGAAGGTGAGGAGGAGGAGGAAGTGTCGAGTTGGCTGGTGTGGATGTGGTTGGAGGGAGGCTCGGGTTACATGGTTGGAGTGAAAGTTGCTGTTGTTGTGTTGTATTGTGAAGAAAGTAGAAGGGAAGAGAGAGAGAGAGGAAGAACAATAAATGAGATGAGAGGAAAAGAGAGAAAAAGTTATCCAACATTGAAATTAGGGCCGGCTAGGGGGTGCTGTGTGAATGTGAGGGGAAAAGTTGCATGGAAAAAAATTGAATGGTTGGGATTGATTGGAGAAATCAAGGGCTAAGTTAATTAGAGAGAAATGGTCATCCCAATGGAAATTAAATAAATAAAATTTTCTATTAAATATAGAAAAATAGGTAGGAGGGTACTTGATATTTTTGGGCAATAAATAGGAGGGTATCATGATAGAGAAAATCATGGAGCTGGACTGGACTCGGTGGAGCCGGATTGGATCAAAACTGGACATTGTGCAAAATCGAATTAAAATTAGGAATCGATGATCATGGGCAAATAAGTAGCACATGGGGATTCCAATAAATGGAACACAAGTGGCGGACGGATAGTAGGCTCAAAGTGGGCCATGTCCATAGTTGGGGCTGACAGGTTTTGGTCGACAGGGGACCCACAAATCAAGTTGGAAAATGAATGTGACGCCGTGGAGTGAAATAAATCGGGTCACGTGTCGGGAAAGTTGTGCGAATCAAATAGAGCTCAAAATGACGTGTCTGAGTGGGACACAAAGGTCATGGGTGACGAGCGTCTCGAGTAGATCATCAATGAGGAGTTGGTTTCAAGAAACTGACTGGTCTTGCGCTCCCAATTAAATGTCATGGTAACGCACATAAAAGGATCAAGGAAAAGAGTAGAAAAATAAATAACAATCAAATGGTCTAAACCGACCCGAAGTTCAGCGAAGCAGAAAGAGCACAAGGGAACAAGTTTGGGTGGGACACTATATACCGTCATGAAGGTAATCCTGTCCACTCCAAAACTCATGAAGAAGATTTCCAGAGTTGAACATCCCTGATACTCCAAATATCAATGGCATGAAAAAGTACACTTACAGATAAATAAATAGAATAAAATATTTATCAAAACCAAATAATCAGAAAAACAAAATAAAATGAAAAAATTTCAACCCGAAATTTCAGGGTGCTCACACATTCGTCAGTCCAAACGGCATGACCAAGAATTCAAACTGCCCATACTTGGTGTTGAATGCCGTCTTGGAAATATCTTCCTTCCTGAACCTGATCTGATGGTAGCCAGATCTAAGATCAATCTTCGAAAACACCTTGGCTCCGCTCAATTGATCAAATAGGTCATCGATCCGGGGCAGATGGTACTTGTTCTTGATGGTGATATTGTTCAGCGCCTGGTAGTCGATGCACATCCGTACTGTTCCGTCCTTCTTGGGCACAAACAAGACAGGTGCTCCCCAGGGTGAAGCTCCGTCTCGAATGAATCCCAGAGCCTTCAGTTCATTGATCTGGTCCTTCATCTCCTTGGCCTCCTTTGGGTTGACTCTGTAGCATCCCTTAGAAATAGGGGGAGAGCCGGGGACTAGGTCAATGGTGAACTCTATGTCTCGATCTGGGGGTAATCCGGGAAGACTATTAGGGAAGACATCTACCATAAAGGTGTAACTAAGAATTTTATTCATGTGGAGAATTACAGCAAAAACTCTCATGATTGATCTAAGGACATCCTGTTACAACTTCTTATAATAATAGATAATGCTATTCAGCAGTCCTAGGTACTATTCTTCATGGTTCTGGCTCTTGCATGAGCAGTTTCCAACTGCTTCATCTTCTATGAACCTCGAGTCTGCATCATGCCTTATTGTAGGAGGCATGGTCTGCTGGATAGGAAGAGAGTCCCTAGGTTGTGGCCTAACAGGTGTTGCTGGGATATGTGCTCTGGTTTGATGGAAAGATAAGGGACAGTCCTTTACCCGATGTTCAGCAGATCCATATGCCAAACATTTTCCCAATCTCTTGCGACAAATATTGGCTTGGTGACCAAGCCTTTTACAGTAGTCACAAACCAATAGCTTCTTACGATATGACTGCCGGATAGGGGTCAAATATCTTCTAGATTCAGGGGTATCCCTCCTAGGACAAGGTTCCGCTCCAACTTGGTTTAAGATAGCTAAGGCTATATCATTGACGTTCTTCATGACTTCTCTCGTGATATTCATCTGTTCTTGCTGGGCTTCAGCTTGAGCCTTCTAGAACTCCAGGATTTCTTGAAATAGGGCAACCATTTGGGAGGTGTTTGCTGGTACTGGTGGAGCAACATGAATGGGTACTTCACCAAGGAAATGAAACTCAGTTTGAGAAGAGGTAGGAATCGCCAGTGTAGTAAAAACTTCACTGGATGCATTATGGGGACGGTCAATCCGCTGCGAGGGAATAAACCCTGGACTTGGTTAAGGAGATAGGGTATGATCCGGAGATGACACCTCATCGCCAGCAGGATTGGTCTTGTCAAAGGCCATTCTCTGGAAGGTTTAGGATGCACACATAAGCAAGGTAGCCTACCAGTCTATAATCAAACAAAATATTTAACATATATATATCGGTCCTATGTTGTGGCAATTTGATGTTCTAGTGTTCTAATTGTTTCTAAGTTGGTTCTCCTAAGTTGTTAATTTGGACCTGTATGGGCCACCACTAAAAACATGTCACGACCCGATCCCAAATAATTGGGTCGAACCGGATCATGCCCAGCTTGCACCGTTGTTGAGACGGCGGCAGTAAGCTGTATCCACTATTGCAGGTAATCATAACAACATCTAAATATTTATCACAACTCAATATTCGGGAATTTAAAACTTTATTCAACATTTGAAAAGTACAAACGGAATAGAAAGACTGAAATAAAATGCTGAAATCAAATTATCAAAATTCTAAAACAACCAATCTGGAAACAGAAAATCTAGCTAAGCGTTCGGTTCATCGGCCTCAGGTCCTGCGTCCTCCAAAGGGGACTATGGCAACACCACAGGGTACAGAACCGGGTCATAATAACTGTTGTATAACAGCTCAAAATCCCCTAAAAATGTTATCTCCAGTCAGGAGGGAGCAAAGTACAATTCATGATAATCTAACAATTAAAATAATAATAGAATCATGCACTTTTAAACAATTTGAAAATAAACAGTTCTCCGGCAGTTAAAACATTGTGACGTGAATAGGCAATGAATATGACCGGCTTGGGTTGTACAGTGAATGATATGGCTTATCCCCGTGTGTATGAGGGATAAGCTAATACAGTTCTAAATTATTACTTTGGATGTGGTCATACTCATTACACTACTCTCCCAGTATCCAACAGTCAACCAGTCAGTGCTCTCAGAGAGAGTTTCGTGTTGCATCGTGGTTTAAACTTGCAATAAAATGATTACTAAATAATTGTAAACTAACACAAAATGTACTTGCCTTGGCTCGACTAGATTTGAAAGGTTGAAGACTTCGAGATGGAAATTAGACTCGTCCTCGAAATCCTACATTCGAGAAGTTTGTCTCAGATTCCAGAGTTACCATGCTAACTATGCTAGTTGCAATCTCTAAGTTTTGTCCTAATCAATTTTAATCTTTATTTAGTTAACACGAACAAAATGCGATTATCGGTGCGTTGTAATTATGAAACATCAATTTATATTTAATTTTCGGAAAAACTTGTATTTATCAGTTTATTCGGAAAAACTTTGTATTTATAATTATCTATAAAAATACATTTTTTCTTTAAATGAGAATAACATGAATTTCTAAAATATTATAATTATTATCAGTATTCCTAAATTTACGCTTACGAACATCTACCAGAAAATCATAACCACATTACTAATTATTACAAATTTGCAGAAAATAAATGGGCTTATGCCCTTACAGACCAATGAACTTAAATAAGAACTAAACTTGGGTTAGTCCTGAAATCTTTCCTACAATTTAATTATAAATAAAACTAATAATTAAAATAAATTTAATAGTGAGTCTCAGATATTGGTCCAATCGTCATATAGGCTAATGCCTCAACGTTCGGACGAAACCGGTTTCGTTTGCACTTAGCCAGGGCCCATTGACCAATACGGTCGTCGCCCAAAAATCCAAAATAATATTCTTTTCCGAAAAACTATTTCAAAATTATATAATTAAATTTTATAGAAAAATCCGGCAGCACTTCCTCTATTTTCGGTCAACCCAAAAACTGGGAAGTGTGCCATAATCACCATTTATAAATCCCAAACCAGTGAAACCAAATATATATAACTTTATATACCGAGAATACGTTCCCAAGATGAATTCGGAAAACCCGAAATAAATTGGAAATCCCGAATACTAATCCAGAATGTTTCCGAAGAAAATTCGGAAATCCCGAAATAATCCCAAACCATCAGAACTCTTTCCGAAGAGTTCTCGAGAAAACCCGAAATCAACAGCAACTAAAAACCACAGAACAAAAATGTCAAAAATGGTTCCGAAATTCCCGGAAACCATAACGTAACAGAAAACCGAATTCCCGAAGAGAATTCGAGGACCAATTTCATCACAGACACGTTGGAAGGGACGAACTACTGTGATTATCCAGAAATTACCCAAATCGACGGAATCCGAAGGGTTGCCTCGGACTCGGGACACGCCTCGCCGGGGTACGGCTGCGTAAACGTAACCGAAGCTTGGGATCGGACAACGGGTCGCGCACGGAAGCTCGTCGGAGATAGGAAAACTCTGGACAGCAGCTGGACGGGCCGGTCACGCGCGCAAGGGGGATCGGGCGGCCCGGGAACGGCGGGCGACGGTGGCGCCGGCGTCGGGATCGGCCTAGGGAGGGGATGCGCCGGCTGGAGGGATCGGCCAGGGGCGCATCGCCGGAGTTGGGCGGAGCCGCGGGCGGCGCTCGGGGAGGTCGGGGCCGGCGGACGCGCTGTGGGTGCGGGTCCGGCAGGGGAGGCCGGGGGTCCTGGCCGGAGTCGGGCGCGGCCAGAAGGTCGTGGCCGAGAGGGGGTCCGTCGGGCCGGGGAGCCGGAGGGCGCGGCTTGAACTCGGGAGATCGGGTCTGGAGTTTGGGGGAGAAGCTCGGTGGAGAGAGATTAGAAAAAAAATAAGAAAAGGGTGAAGATAGAGTGCTGGAGGTGGGTTGGATTTAAAAAGGGAGAGTGGAGGAGTGGTTGATGAAAAATAGGGAGAGGGAAATGTGAGGAGTAGAAGTAGGAGATAGAGAGGGGGAGAGGGAATAGGGGCGGCCTGGTCGTGGGAACCAGGCCAAAGGTTTACTCTTTCCTTTTTTTTTAAAGAATAATTAATAGAATTTAAATATATATAATCAGAAATTAAAAGAAAAAGAATGGGTTAGGAAACCGGGTCAGGGTTCGAAACGGGGTCGGATTCGAACTTGGAGTCGGAGTCCGGACTCGGGTTCGGGGACAAGCCACAATCAAAAACCAATTATTATTTTAAAAATAATTTCGAACTCAATATATAATAATAATAATAGCAATAATATTATATTTTAATAATAATAAAATTACAAATCCTAAAAGTGGGTTTCACAGGATATTAAGGGTGTTAAGGTTTTAGGCATAGGCTAAATATAAATATGGGTAAAGGGTATAGTGTGGTATCATGATATGGTACCATAATGGTATACTTAATATAGGTAATCTAGAGAGTAATGCATGTGTGTAGCATATGGTATGGCATGGTATAGGACATTAGAGAGTAAGTAAAGGGTAGATGGCTAAGGTAATTCTAAATAGTAGATATCTATAAATATAAATCAGATAGATACGTTTAACACACCGAATATCCTAGTATCCTAGTATCCTTGTAATAGAGTATCCTTGTATCCTTGTTGTTTGTATCCTAGTATCCTAGTATCCTCTAATAGAGTATCCTCTAATAGAGTATCCTAGTATCCTTGTTATTTGTATACTTGTCTGACATGTTTCTCGTTATCACACATCTGTCTATTTTTACATTTTTACTTGTTCTCCTTATCACATATATTGTTCCTTATTTATCTGTTCTTCTATTTTGTACCTTGTCCCTTATAATTTGTTCATCAAGTGTCACATTAGAATTTACTGTTTCATAGCACTTGTCAACTAAGTTGGTGCTTGAGCTTACTCATGTTATTTGTATACTTGTCTGACGTCGCATAATGACGTCGCTAAGTTAAAAATATAGGGATTTGAGTTTTTATTCTCCCCCCATTATTTCGAAACCTGTCACGTCCCGATCCGGGAAATCGCTCGTCCTCGCTAGATTTTACTCGAATCATCGTCCTCGCTGGGTCGTGATGCCGCACAAGCCTGGAGTTGCTCTCGTACAAGGCAAGATAATGGTTCATATAGTGATTATCTCAAAATCGTAACATAAGCAGCGGAAGGAAACCAAGTATAACATAAGAATCTCTTTTATTAATATTGAACTGAAGGTTACAAAGGCTCTGGATAGCCCAACATATATGTCAATTGGCTACAACGCTCATGATCTCTCTAGCTCACAAAGGATTACATTGTTCCATACATTATGCCTCTTTATAGCCACCAAGTAGTCTTCGGCCGAACATCTCCATGTCGCAAGTCCGAACGCCTATGCGGTAGCTCCTCTTGAACGCTAAGGACTCCATGTCTCGGCACGTCTAAGCTAAGCTCCGCCCCGAGCCGAACACACCTGAACCTGCAGGCAAACTAGTGGGGGATTAGTGCTTTCGTCCTCGCTTCGCACTGATCAAGACCCGCTCGCACCCAAACCAAATACTTAATCATTTTAGTGAAACATGCATCTTAATTTGTGCTCTTTCTATTTAGCCTTAGGATCAGTTTCATGGCAATACTTAAACATAGCACCTTATCATAAATGTGACCAAGATCGTGTTCCTGCAGCAGATACAGTTAGACATAATCTGAACATAATCATAGTGTTCGTGCTCATCTCCGTCCCATTTTCCTTAGCCTGCACTGGTTAGAACTTACGTAAGAGACCATAATTCATGCAATATTCCAATCATAAACTTAGACAATGCATAAGGGTCGCAGGCCCTACACCTACACCCAACTCTCATCTCAGCCCACCGGCCCTATCTATATGAAGGTCACGGTGTTTCGCACCGTAATGGACTTGGCATCTCTTATGTGTAAGCCTACAATCACTTCGATACGGGTTGCTAGTCCAGTATCCAAAGGATCCCAAACTTACGGATATTATAGCTTATCACAGCACTGGACGGTCGTAATCCATCCGAATGTTGTACACCATAAATACCACACATAATTCCCTCCTAGGCCGAACGGTCCCCGTGCCCCGGCGTAACCGTCCGAGGGAAGCCGCACCCGTGTACGGGCAATCCGAGTCCATTGACCATGCAATACGTACCATAGCATACAAGTCATATCGTTCCAATCAATCTCGTGTTCCATAAACATAATCTCGTTCCATAACCGGTTTTTCGTGCCATAAACATAATCCACCATCCATATGGGGAGCTCCGTCGGCGTTATGCCCCAACACATCCATATTGATGCACGACGCCCAACGGCTTAGTCATCTCATTTTCATATGCAGCGCGTACCATTCGTAAGTCATTCTCATAACCTAGTTTCGTAGTTACTTAGTCTTTTCGTAGCATAAGTGCCCGAGGGCACGCTCAGTACCGTAATCATTGTTCTACGCCTAATGTTCAATGTTTTCGGAGCCGTGCACATGATGCACATCTCATTATCATCTTTTCAATATTCTACCATCATTGCCCTACCGTGACCCGTGTACTCGATGCACGTCGCTTCAATTGTTCGATTGTTCAATGTTCTATCTTAGTGTTCAACACATATTTAGACACTTACTCGCCTAGCCACGCTCGCTAACTCGATAACATATTACGCATACAATGATATCTCTTATTAGACGTAAAGGAATAGGGAGAGAGAGTCAAGAACCCGCCCACCTTAAGCCGATACGCCTTGTCGTCTTGCCGATTGAAGCGTCTCGCTTCCATAACTCGGTCGCATAGCTAACTCCCGGACTTAGCCATTCTTTTGAACTACTTGGTTGATTTAGCCTATCGTGCCCATGCCACAATCCGTTGCAAGGCCACGATTTGGTTTCGCGGACACTTCATTGCATAAGGCAAAATGCCGACCTCTTATCGTCCAGCGTAAAAGCATAGCCTGCACACCAGATCAACTAAAATCAGCACTTGCTCAACGGGACTTATCCTTTGCATTGATTCGATCCATAAATTCCAATCGACTCAAAGCTTACCTTTGGCCAACGTAACTCTTGCATCGATTCGCATCGATACTTCATCGGGTCAACGCAACTCTTCGAGTCAACGACTCACCATAATGTACCGTGCGGAGCGGGGCATTACAAAACCCCTCTTCGAAACCCCGACCACCGAAACCCCTCTCCCCCAGCCCTCGGCGACTCCGGCCCTCGGCATTCCCCTCCCCCATCGGCGACCCTCCCTCCTCGGCCCCCGACCCTCCCTCCTTGGCTCGGCGACCCTGCTCCCACCGCCGACCCCCTCGCCGACCCCGCGACCCCTCGTCGACCCGCTCCCCTCTGTCTCCAGCTCCCCTCCGTCTCCAACTCCCCACCGACGACCCCCTCTGTTTTGCTTACATTACTGATACCCTCGTGTACCAGAGATGCATATCCTACCCTTAGCTTAGACATTACTCAATTCTTTACCTATGTTTCAGTTCAGTATGTAACTAATGGATAGGCTAATGAACAATCCCTTTCTGAGTTTGGCCATTGCTAGTATCAGATGTTATGGTGACACTTGGTATCGGTGGTTAGATGTTGTTCAGTCCTAACTTGCTTTAGTAGTGTTTTGGCTCTATACCAACTTCATTATGTTTCAATCCATTTTATATTAGGCACCCTAGATGGTAGCAGTCGACTGATACCCTAAAAACTTCAGTATCAGAGCCTTGAATGTTGGCATCAGATGGACTAACTTCACATTGTCCTTCATTCCCTGTACTATCAGACTAGATGTGGTTCTGTCCCTATGTTGATTGGGATCATGAGCATACATTCAATCTTTCCTAGATTGTCCTGACCATTTTAAAGTAATGACTTTACTTGATGTTGTTCTATCCAATACACTTTTGGATCTAAATCCTTAATATATATTGTTCAGTCATTTAGTTAGTATATGGGCTAATGTACAAATCTTTAGTTACTTACCTATTCACATTGTGTATTGATCAATTTTTTGTACCAGTTATACTTCTCATTACCTTTAGTTCAGATTGGTATGTATGATATCCTCAAGATGTCCGATTCAACTTTGTGTCATTCGATTTAGATATCCAGACACCTACACTAGAGGTACCATAACACATGAACTATTTTCTATCAGGGTAACATACTAGACTTATCTCAATATAACAATATTAGTCCCTATGTGATAAAGAGGATAGATACATTCATATGCATGTGTTTCAACGATGTGCTTGTATCTATCTTACAGAATTATCCTCAAATGGATATGGAGCTGAATTACTATATGCAAAATCGTTCGTGGATGTACAACCGTCATCCTAATGACATGTGCGGTGTGCGGGATGAATTCATAGAGGGTGTACACCAGTTCCTGCAGTTTGCCAAGGCGTTCCCTCAGTACATGGACGGTACCAAAATTAAGTGTCCGTGTGTGAGATGTCGCAACTTGAAATATCATCCAGAAGTGGATGTCACGTATCATTTATACTCGAAGGGTTTCATGCCGAATTACTATAAGTGGAGTGAGCACGGAGAACTTGTGTCTTTAGCATCGGAGTACGAGCCTTATGTGGATGTCCACAACAATGCTCCTTACGACGATGGGTTGGTGAACATGGTTTTCGACGCGGCCGGGCCTAGTTTCGATCCGGATGGCTTTCGAAATTATGGCCAAGTTACTGTGTCAATGGCTTTCGGTTCAAGTCGATAAATGCTCCGATCAGAGACAGCTTCCTGGATCTTGATTCCACGAAAAACAGTTGTTTGTGTATCAAGTCTTCGAACTACAGAGACGTCGATCCAGGAAATGATTTCTTTGGCATCTTGCGAGAGATTGTAGAGTTGTCATATAATAATGGCAGAGAACCTGCAAAGATCGTGTTGTTCAAGTGTGAATGGTTCGATCCGATTGAAAATCAAGGTTGGAAAATTGACAAGCATGGTCTTGTGGATATAAACTACAAGCGTAGATATCAAGGCTATGAACCGTTTGTCCTAGCAACTCAGGCTAAGCTCGTGTATTTCATAGCTTATCCGAGACGGGGAGCAACGAAGTCTGACTGGTGGGCAGTATGCAAGACTAAAGCTAGAGATACTTTTGATGTTGACAAAAAAGCTTACCAGGAGGACGAGCTACCTCTTGTAACCAATATTGTCGATGTGGACTCCACGGAAGTTACGCATTACACGACACATAATGTAGAAGATGTAGAATTATCCGAAGAGGAAGACGAAGCCGACGAAGGCGAAAATGAAAGTGAAGATGAGGAGGAAGAGGAAGATGAGGTCGAGGAAGACGAACAAGATGATTATTCTGAAGATGATTGAGAGAGATATACTTATCTGAACTTAGATGTTTCTTCTAGAATATATTATCTGGACTTAGATGTTTATTGTAGAATGTATCATCATATGTTGTCTTGGTTATTATCTTGTCTTTGTTGTACTTTCATATTTCTAGTCTCTATTATTTGTTGTACTTTTATATTTATAGTCTCTATTATTTGTTGTACTTTCATATTTCTAGTCTCTATTATTGGTTGTATTATCATATGCTGTTATCAGGTATGGCAGGTCGTCGCGGAGCGTTCCGAGGGGGACGACGAGGTCATGATCCTTCGGTACTTCCTACAGGTACTGCTAGAGGACGGAGTTTTCCTTCGGTACCTCCTATTGGTACCGGCTCTGGATCCTCGTCGCCGATTACTCCTTCATATCGGACAGTAGCTGGGCCTGCTGGGACGACGTCACGTGGCATATCTCCTAGGACGAGTAGTTCCAGGCCTGTTGAGAGTGCTCGCCCGTCTAGCATTCCTGCTGCTGATACGACGATGGAGACGGATGAGCAGATGGCGGAGGCTGCGCCGACGGCCGAGGCGACGGCGCCGACGGCCGACCAGCATCATGCAGATGATGCGTGCGCACCTCCGGAGGAGAGGAGGACGGAAATCTGGGCTGACGGTACAAAGTAGGTGTTTTGGTTTATAATTTTTTTTCTTTCTGTTTTTATCATAAATTAATTTTTTTCATGAATATAATATGTTTGTATAGATATCGTCCCCCAGAGGTACAGAGGCGTCTAGGCCACATGCTGAGACATAATTATGGTGGTGCTTGGATTAACTACTCTGATGCTCCGGACGAGAGGAAGGCCTTCTGGTTTGCGCGCTTCAAGGTTAAAATATATTTGCTTTTAACATAAATCATATAATTTTTGTACATTATATATAACTGATAAATATTTGGTTTGCGCTCTTCTAGGATATGTTTTTCTATCCACCGCACCGGGCCGAGCTTATCGAGGGAATGTTTCATGCCGTCGCTGCCAAGCTGATCCGCGACGCTATCAATGATCAGAAGGATCGTGATCGTGCCGGAAAGTCGATCCAAGGTTGGATCACCCTTGATCAGTGGAATGCGATGAAGGCTCGATTCGACGAGCCAAGGTACAAGGAGAAGTCGGAGAAGGCTAAGGCGGCTAGGCAACATGCCTCGAAGTGGTGCGGTGGGTCGATTTCGATGACGGAACATTTTCGTCGTCTGGTATGTCTTCCTCTTTTAGAAATATTATTTTAATACAAAATTGATAAATTATTACTAAGATAATATATTTAATTATAGGTAAGGAAGGTCGGTAACGCCGACATGGTGACCGTCTTCCTGGCCACCCATCGTCGCGGCGGTGACCTTATTGACGAGAGGGCCGAGCAGACCTATGTAAGTATTATAATACGTTATCTTAATTTAATACTTCGTGTCAATTTTAATATAACTTAGTAAATATGATGCAAATAAATATTCATGTAGTTAGTAATAATAAGTACATTAATTAGAAATTAGAAATTATACAGTACTATCTATACTTTCTAGGCCGAGTATCAGAGGCTGCGGGAACGGGCGGCTGCTAGTGCACCTGATGCAGGAGAGGCCGGTACTTCCTCGCAGCCCACTCAAGCTCCGTCGGTGGACGAGCTATGGATGACCGCCGCTGGTGGACTCCGTAGGGGTACGTACTACGGTACGGGATTCTATGGCGCCCTAGTTGCGACCCAGTCCTCTAGGACATCTCCTGCTAGTGTGCATGGTCCGCAGCTGTCCCAGGAGTCTGCCCGAGTCCACCAGATGATGAAGTCTCTTCGTGACGACCTACTACGACGGATCGAGGAACAGTCTCAGCACCCTACGGACGATCCTGCGCTGCTAGCACGATTGGATGCGCTCGACCGCGGTATTATGGACCTCATGGAGACGACTGAGAGGACAGAGTGCACCGTTGGAGGGTTAGAGCGTACGGTGACGGAGCTGCAGATAGGACAGGTGACCATGGCCGAGAGGATGAGATTGGCGCAGGAATCGATGGTCCGGAGCAGTGATAGAATATTGTCTATCATGAATTCAAACCACCAGCGACTTACAGCATTGGAGCGTGCTGGTCCTCCGGGTGCGCCTTCATCGTCGTCGACTCCGCCGTCTCCACCGCCTTCTTCTTCGACACCGACTCCACCGACGTCACTGCCTGCTCCAGCGGTATCGATTTCACTTGAGGAGTATGAGTTGTTCTTATCCCTTCGTCGCGGCGGTGCCCCTCCTGCACCAGATTCCTAGTAGTCCTAGTTAGGACTGTTTGTTTGTGTTTGTTTCATTCTTTGTTTGTGACTTGGATATTTGTTGGTTGTGTAGATTTGGATGTTTGGATCCTATTTTATTTGTTGGTTGTGTGTAGACTTTGGTTATTTGGTTGTAGACTTTGGTTATTTGGTTGTAGACTTTGTTATTTGGTGTAGACTTGGTTATTTGGATACTTGTTGTTGTGTGATTGTTGTAGACTTGGTTATAGGGACTGAAATCTGTGTACAGTGAGAAATGGACATTCTGAGAACTGGACATTCTGTGATTGTTGTAGAAATGGACATTCTGAGAAAAGGACATTCTGTATTCTTTTTATTTTTTTGCAGAATTAGCGACATTTACCGACGTTTACCGACATTTACCGACGTCCACCGACGTAAGTTTGCGTCGGTAAACGTCGGTAAATCTGCAATATTTTCCAGGGTACCGACGTTTATCGACGTCTTATACGTCGGAAAACGTCGGTAAACGTCGGTGCACGTCGGTAATCATCCCAGGAATTACCGACATTTACTGACAATTTAAACGACGGTAAACGTCGGTAAATTCCCAGGATTTTACCGACGTGTAGCGACTTTTAACACGTCGCTAAACCACCGACGACATGACGATAATCGTCGGTAAATTTACAAACGCGTAGCGACGTTAAACACGTCGCTAATCCACCGACGACACGACGGTAGATGTCGGTAATATACCGACGTATATATACGTCGGTAAACGTCGGTACTTGCGACGTTTGGCGACGTTTTGAAGATCAGCGACTTACATTTCCGCGACAAGCCCAAAACGTCGGTAATTTTGTCGCTAAATATTTTTAGCGACAAAATTTGTCGTTTTAGCGACGTCTTTAGGCGTCGCTAAAACGACTTATTCTGGTAGTAAAAAGGCTCGTCTTCTTCCCAAGGCTGAGACTTGCAGCTATGGAGACTCAAGAACTCAAGAACCCCATCTCGGCCAAGACTTGATGAAATCCAGCCATTCAAAGGCCAAACTTGCGTTAAATCGAAATTCCCACCACATGAAACTCTCCATTTTCAGAAACAACCAAGTTCAGTAGACCAAAACCATGAAGATCAAAATACTAAAACTTAGATCTACATGAAATGAACCATGGAAATTAAAAATGCTAAGTACTAAAGTGTCTTAGAATCTCGTGAGAAAGAGAATGGAACAACAAAAATTGAGTTCCTCCATGAAGCAAGTTGCACTTGCCTACTGCAGGAGGTCGGTGGAGAATTGAAGAAGAAGAGTAGTAATAGGAAATGAATGAGGAGAGAGAAGGGTTGTTGGGTTAATAAATGGGGGATGGTGGTAGGTAGGGGTTTGCATACTAACCCAAACAAAACCCAACCAGACCGAACCCAACCAAACCCGATGCATGCCCCGGTCAAAGTAAACCACACGAGCCATAAAATGCCAACTAACCCATACCAATGCAAGAAACCCAAGACTAACCAGCCAGGACAAGTCGAAATACGGGTCCGGGATATGTACACGTATACCAAAATACGTATAACGAAAATCGAGGGTGACAACGTACTCGCCTGCGGTCCTAAGCTATCAATATTAATGGGGTCGACGCTCAGAGTGATGCCACAAACCTAAAGATGAGATATATATATAAGCTAATTAGGGTTCAACAGTGTTAGGCAGGATTATATAGTATAAGCTATGTAATCTAGGTCAAATCTCAGTCCAACTAAGTCAAACTAGGTCACACTGAGTCACACTAGGTCACAAGAAGTCAAACCAAGTCAAACTAGGTCAAACTAGGTCAAAGGTTGACTTACAGTTGACTTTTGATCAACTGGTCAACTCTAGGTTAAACTAGGCTAATGTTGACTAACTGTAGCTTCCATTCCCGGAAATTTTAAAATATTTTATTATTAATTCATTTTATTTAAAGGGGTGATTTTTAGACTGTGCATAAAGAGTATATCCACCATTATTAGTTTATTGATTTCATTATTATTATTATTATTATTATTATTATTATTATTATTATTATTATTATTATTATTATTATTATTGAGGCTATTTGGATTTCAGGAGGTTTGTCATATTACATATGTGAATGTGTATAGATTAATATATATATGTAAATGTGTGTAAGTATATATATATATATATATATATATATATATATATATATATATATATATATATATATATATATATATATATATAAATATATATATAGATAAAATTGAGATTGGTATTTTCTATTAAAAGTATTTAATTAGATTTTTGGAGATTTGTTATATGTACATGTAAATATATGTGCGTGTGTGCATATATAAATATAAATATTATGTGTGTATAAATATATATATATATATATATATATATATATATATATATATATATATATATATATATATATATATATATATATATATATAGATTGTATTATTTGCTAATAGAATAAATGAAAAAGAAATAGAAAAAGAAAAAAAAGAAAAAGAAAAAGCAAAGGGAAAGAATAAGGAACAAAGGCAGCAGTAGGTTTACAGATATACACCCTCAGAGCCAACCGAGCTCAGCAGCTCTTGGCTTAAATCCCCCCCCCCATCGAATGAATAACACCCAGGCCCAGCCCAGGTCGAGTAGACCCCAGGCTCAGCCCATCCGGGTTACACCCTCCCCGCACAAGCAAACCGAAGCCAACCCGATCCCATCCGCGTATATGTAGAACAGAACGAAAGAGAAGGAGAAACCTATTGAAACCCTAATTCTTAATTCCAACCAGCACCGACCTGGCCGTGGCGCAGCCGCGCGCCACGACGGGGCCGCCGGAGGCCGGCCAGGGCCGCCGCAAATCCGCGCGCGCAACGTGAACAGAGCAACGACAGCAGTATTGTAGCCCCTCTTCCCAGAATTTTTAAATTATATTTTTATTTATTTATTTGATTAAAATGGTGAATTATGATTTTATAAATAATTATTCAGTTAAATATTACGGTAGGTGACTTTAGCCATAGTTGGGTTTTGGAGCACCAGACGACTAGAAATCATGGCACGGATAGTGCAGTGACGTGCCTTGACTAGTGTATTAGCCATGCCAAGGAAGACCGAGCCATAGTGATGTCCTAACTAGGAAAACCAGACCAAGTTGTGACATGACCGTTATAAATAGTTCAATTATTCATTATTAATACTATTTGACATTTAGGAGACCCGGTTGTACCAAACTAGTCAAACTGGACTCGAACCGAGCCCAAGTCCTGGTAGTGGTGCGGTACATCCAAAGACAGACCATGTAAGGATATTTTATGTGTGTACAAATATTTTTAATCAAACTAGGACTTGACGTATATTTTCTAGATATTTAATTTTTTGTACAAAATTGGTAGTGTTATTACTATTTATAGTTTTATAATGATTATATGATTTTCTGAGCCAGATAAAGGGTATGCTGGTTAGGTTCACCAAAACCACTCCTGGTTTATATTTTATTAAATTTATGTTCACAATTAATATAAAGGGTATTAGTTATGCAGTAAATAAATCCGTTATTAATTAATTTAGATAAGTGTATCTATATATATATATATATATATATAGCATTTAGATGCTAATTAGATATTATGGAGAATAATATATGTTTGTACATATACATAGATATATATATAGATATATAGTATATACAAAAGGATATAAATGAAAGGAAGTATTAAAAACAAAGAAATAGAAAAAAGAGAAAGAAATATATTAGGAAGTAAGCCCAAGCCCTTCCCTCCATGGCCAGGCCCCATACCCGAACCCCCACAGCACATAAAGCATCAGCAAAAAGCAAGCCAAACCGAGACCCCTCTCGGTTTACAGTAAACCCGATTCTCCCTCGCGCTAAGTATTGTTCGACAGAGAGAGGAAGGAGAGTCGCAACTCCCAAACCCTAACCATCACATGACGGCACGTGCCCCTCCCCACGCGCGTGCTCCGACGGTCGGGCGCGGCCAGGCACCGCCAGAGGCCGGTCACCCAGCCGCGCGGGTGGTGACAGCAGCCGCGGTATTAGTACCCGCGCAGGTATTATTCCAACTTAGATTTCTTCCTCGTTGCTTCACCGATTTTGATCCCGTAAATTCTGGAAGAAAGCCTATATGACTCTCTCTAAGTTCCTCCTAATTAGTTTTTGGTTTGTCGATCCATCGATTCCAGAATTCGATGTAAAAATCCCAAAAAACCTGTTTAAAACAGAACACTAGTTCAGCCCAAACCCCCATGTTCGAAGATCGATTTCGATCGATCCAGTAAAATATTAGAAAAACTATTTGAAGACAGTCCTAGACACCATGTAGGGCTTCACAACCCTTTTTGCGGATTTGGAAATCATCGACTGAGCGTCGAGAAATCGAATCCCAAAGTTTCCCAAAAATCTGTTTTCAAAACTAGAAAATTGTTCCACACGACGTGCGTCCCGCCAAACCGGGCGATGTGGTCGCGCACCGTAAGCATCGAAAGCTACGCAACAGCTTCGTGGTCGTGTGGGCTTTGGCGAAATTCAAATTGGTCGCTTGTGCGCGACGAATTTGATGCGTATCCGTCGAAATTCTCCGTATCGTACACTTTGCAAATTCTCCAATTACTTTGTGCACGCTCGTCAGATCGAGACGAAACTTGCGGCAGCAGGACCGTATCATTTTTTTGGTCCTGCATGCCAAGTTTGGTCTAATTCTGAGACAGTTGATAAAGTCACCGTTTTATGGGCCCCACGGTCCCACTCAACGGGCAATTTTGTGCACGGCCCGTCGGAATCCAACTCTGGACATACGGTTGGGTTCGTATCAAAAAAATTAGATCCGTAGACATGTAGTTTGACAACTTTAGAGACCGTTGACTCTGGCACGCTTTTCGGTGCAAAGCGGGTCCAACGACGGACACCGTTTTGGCCCAAAATTACCGTTTTGCCCCTGTGTCCAGAATTGGACTTAAGGACATGCAATCCTAGCTAATTTGACTATTCTAAAAATAATGGTAATGTTTATTTCAGCTTTCGGGGACTGTTGTACGGGTTTTGACTTTTGTGGCACATTGAGTAGTTCAAACTGTCGGTTTCACCAGCAGAGGACCACAGGCGAGTACAGTTTATTGTCTGCATTTCGATATTGATTTTCACTATATTTCGTTGATTAGCCATTGGTTATGTGATTATTTTCTATTATAAATTGTTGAGTCGGGAATGAGAAGTACCAAGGATGTGTGATCTGACCTTAGACAGTGTAGACAGTGATTTATTTATTACAAAGTAGACAGTATAGACAGTGATTTATTTATTGCAAAGTAGACAGTGTAGACCGTGATTATTATTGCATTTAAACTGTGTAGTTCGTGATTATTATTTTTTAGACAGTGTTTCTTTATTGCAATATTAACTGTAGACCGTGTAACTTTAGACAGTGTAGACAATGTAACTTTAGACAGTGTAGACAGTGTAACTTTAGACAATGTAGACAGTGTCGCATAATTGTTCCGAGACCGATCACATATCAAAGGTACTTCTAGAAGTTGGGGAAAGTATTTTGTGTCTATTTATTTATTACTGATTTTCCGTCTTTATTGTTTATTTTTCAAAACTCATGATTGATGTCTAACCTTTGTTTTATAGTCATTTTCTTTATTTGAAATTGTATTCAGTGAATTGTGCTCCTTCCATTCCTGACTGGAAACCAACATTTTCAGGTTAGCCGTGGATTCACTTAGCTTGGGGAGTGACGGGAATACTTGCAGACAAAAGCCTAGAGACTAGCTAGATAGTTGAGTAGTAGTATTGTACAAGTTTATATTCTTCTACAAATGTAAAATTTGTGATCATTGTAAGTTAAATTAGTTTCTGTGAATGAGCATTGGATTATTTGTGATTTTGATCTTCATGGCCGTGACAGCGTTCTACCGCCGACACTGCGGCGTAGGCTGGCTTGGACACGTCTCGTATCCATTTAGAAAAAAAACGGGTGCGGGTCGTAACAAGTTTTTTTGGTGGCCCATGCAGGTCTGTTTTTGCAAATCATGCGAACTCGTGATGGTACTTAAGTTAGTCGTACTATTGCGAGCCTGCGACTAGAAATGCTCATTCACGAATTAGAAATTAGTTTAATTTAAGAGAATGACTATGACTAGGAGTCCCTTATACAAATTGACCGATGGGTAGTCTAGGCCATACAATTTAGATGAGGAGTTATTAATGTTGATGGTTTGTCAGATCCCCATAGGTACACTATTATCTCGCGATATGACGATATGATCCAATGTGGATAGACTATTCGCTTGGTGAGACAGGGCTTCATAGAGATAATGATCTAACCTTGATAAATGGTGCAATACCTTCTCCTTGTCCTTTGGATATCATCCTCACATCT
Source organism: Iris pallida (assembly GCA_029216955.1). Taxonomy (NCBI): domain Eukaryota; kingdom Viridiplantae; phylum Streptophyta; class Magnoliopsida; order Asparagales; family Iridaceae; genus Iris; species Iris pallida. The sequence continues at coordinate 1,571,398 of JANAVB010043017.1, forward strand.
TAGTCAAATTGCCTATTTAGTTCCTATTTTTGTCCTAAGAATTATTATTTTTATGTTATCCATAGATGAATCTCAAGTTAGTTTCGATTCAAGTTTTTCCTCAAAGGCTTGAATACACATGGAATAGTTAGAATGTTTGTATTTCTTTGTCCTCAGTTATTTCTCCATGTTCAATCCTTTACTTTAAGGGTTGTAACTGATAGGACAAATGTTTACGCTTTATTTCATAGTCAACTTGTTTGAATCTATAGAAGCCATGAAGTTTTACAGATATAGTTAAAAGAATGTTAATTAACTCATAATGGCAGGACAACAGCGCACTGTCGCCATTTATTTGAATTATAGAGACCATAGATTCACTGCAGCCAGCAGCACACTGGCGAGGCACGACCCCTAGAGTCGAAAATTAGTTTAAGAAAATATAGGTGATGGGATATTGCCAAAACTATGGCTAGTGGTCCTCTCTTGATCGTAGATACCCTTGAGCCAATATTGGATAGAGTTAAGAAGTGTTCGATTTTGTATCATGTTGAGTTACGAAACCAAGGGTTTACCACAGCCAGAGTATACGGGCGTGGCGTAATCCGCGGTGAAATGACTTCAAACATGATTACAAGTTTGGGATACCATAAAGGATAGGACAGTGCCCTGTATGTTCTATAAGATCCGAAGCCAATAGAAGTAGAAGTTCTGTGAGATTGGGTAGCGTGTCTCCCGACCTAGCATTCCGTGGTCCTTGTGATCTATTGACGAGGTAGTTGACTGACACAAATAGGTTTACCTAGAATATGGAATTTAGAATGTCCATAACCCATTAATCGACCAAGTCCTTGTGGATAAGAAGATAGTAGGAAGACCGTATAAGCAAGAACACCGGGTAAGGTTTGATTCTCGCAAAACTCGAACTATTTGTACATTCTTTCAAAAATCTCGCATACTTGTATTTCGACTATCTTGACAAATGCTGCTACTACAGCCTAGTTTGCAAGCTCACTCTGTTCTCGAGCTTGATTCAAGACATATGTTTAGTGGGGACGCCTGCTAACATATTTGTTTTCCATAAAGAAATTCTCTTTATTTGTTGTGTTTCTGGGAAAATTACAACTGTAGGAATCCGATCTAGAAGACGATCGCTTTATCCCTTGGACTATGCGAAGAAGAAAAGCTCTCAAAATTTTGACAGTAGATATCAATCTATCTGTACAATGAATGAGAAAAAGAACTCTATTTATAGAGTCAAAACAGTAACTGAAAAGATAACTACCTCACCACTGGTGCATTTGAAAAGTCACGCAGACTCTAAATACATGCAGGGTTAGTGAGTAGTTACTGGACGTGGCCCGTAACTGTTGGACACATGGCATTAGTGTATGGGTCGTGTGCAAGTTACTGGGCACGCGAGAGAGAGATCGGTGGCATGGCTGCCACGTACTCCAGTTGAAATAAAATCCACGCTGTCTTGCTGAAGGCAAAAATCCACGCAGTTTTGTTGACGCAGACTCGTTGAAGGCGAAATCCACGCAAGCTTTGAAGAAGAATACTTCAGAATTCACGCAGGCTTTGAGAAGAATAACTCAAAAAATCCACACAAACTTGAGGAAGGAGAAGGTTCAGAATCCACGCAAACCGCCAGCTGTCTTGATTTGGCACGCTTCGTCTGACACAAAATCTCTGACATTGATTATATTGTCAGCCGCATTAAATGAAGATAAGACCCAAAGTCACGCCAACTTGGTGAAGAGTGAGTCTTGCTAAGGAAGATTTCGAAAATCACGCAAAAGACGACGATGATCTCTCGAGTTCTGTGCATACGTGGCATACGAGGAGATGTTTCTCGACTGCTGTGTTGTCAGTCATTATGATTCTGACGTATGGCTGAGCTTTCTCTGCGTGATTTCTAAAGGAGATGGACAGGCAGAACTTAGCGTATCTTTTGTGCTGCTTCTCGGATCACTCTGCGTGACTTGTTCTGATCAACTCAGCGTGACTTCATTTTTGAGGCCTACAAAACCCCCTTCAAAGTTTTCAAAAAATGATAAAATATTTTTGAAATACTTTGAAAATAAAGATGATGAAATGAGTTAAAGTCACGCTGAGATGGCTCCAAAATTTTTCGAAAGTCGAAAAGACTTCGAAGTTCTTTGAAAACATCCAAATGAACTTATTAAATGTCATAATGACTCTTCGTTCTTCGAGACTGATTGCGTCCAATTTATGGTAGAACATGAACTGTCGACGAGATCTGTTATATAAACAGGAAGAGATTCTCAGCTTTGACATTCATCTCTCGAAAATATGACCCCAAAGGAAGCAGCCGAAGAGGAAGCACGCAAGTTGGGCTTTTGTTCCCATGGTGATCCCACTTTTGGGGGCAAAGAACCCGAACCTGTCGTCATTGAGCTCAAGGACGACTCCACACTGTTAGCCAAGAATCTCTTGAGCTACTTTGGATTGGATGGCTCGTCTTCTTCTGATGGGCGGAGCCTTATGGAGAAGCGTGAAATGCTCGAGACTCTGTTGCATCGCCTGGGAGTTAAGAGCGTAGAGGAGTTAGGCATCAAACTTAGCCGCTCTGGAAAATAGGGCGTAACTTTCTACGCTTTTGTTGCACTTTTTTATCTTTTTGTAAGGCCATCAGTGCCTGTTTAAAGAATGAAGTACAACTTTTGTGTTTGATCTGCGTGCCTTTTAATGAAGAATATTAATTAGCACTCTTTGACTGTTTCCAATGTTGCACGGTCTCCCGAAGTACACGTGACACTCATTCCATAATTTACGAGCGCTATTTATGCGGATCTTTTCCAAGAATAGACCTGCACTTGACCCTTTAAATAGATGGATGAACTCCATGCAAACTCATCTTCCCATTCTTCTCCCTCTCTTATGAGAATGAATTTTCTATGAGAAGAAAATAGGAAAGCCATGTTGTCTGATGTCAAATCTCTGTGCACGCTACCAGACATGGATCTGTCAATCCTTAGCAGCAAACTCAGCGGTAAGTTCAATATACACGCATCGAATTTTTTGTTTGCTAAGGACAAATTCATCTTCCTGAAATGAACAAAAAAATTTGCGGTGAAATGGGAATGGAAATGACACTTCTTCTATGCTCAATGATTTGTATTTGTGGATGAATTGTGGACATGATAGATAATAAAATCATCTTTTCTGTTTTTAGAGTATATGATATTATCAGAGGTATTATGGACATGATAATATATAGGAACTCGAAAGAAAATAGATTGATTTCTATGCAGAGGTCAAAACATGACAAATGAGTAAGCAGATTCGGAATTGATTCAGAGGTTATGAAAACATGATAAATAACGAATCCCCACTTAATGAACTGATAGAAGATTATGAACGGATGAACCGTTAAGAAACGATGAACAGATGAACTGTCGAGTGAATGTAATAAATGAACGGACGAACCGTCAAGTATTAATGAACATGTGAAACGTCGGATGAATGTGAGAAATGAATGGATGAACTGAATATCGGGAAATAATACGTCCCTTCGATCCTTGTAACCATATGCCTATAAATAGAGCATATATTTGAATAGAAGGATCGCATTTTATCCACAATGTCTTCTGAAGAGAACATAAAGAAGGCTGAAGTCGCCCTTGAAGCTACTGAAGGTGTTAAAGAACATCCACCTCCGCAGAAGAAGGAAATGGACGAAAGTTCGTCTACTCCCAAGCTGCCAAAAGATATCCTGGACTTCCTGGTCGAACCAGGAGAAACCGAAGAAGAAGAAGCAATGAGGCTGGCTGCCTGTCAATTCTTGGTGCGGTCAGGAAAAGATGTATTCAATTCTTTTGCTGATTATGTATGTGGTCCTCGTCCCAAATATGAAAGGGATTACAGTGATCTTCCATGATGATGTACTTTTTTTTTCTTGAGGGATTTGTCTCAAATAAACTCCGTTTAAGGAAACTTTGTTTACGATATATCCTTCCCACTTTATATTTTTGCCTTTATTCATTGATCTTTTGACTCAGAAATCAGAAAGACTAAATATCATTTTCATAAATATGATATTGAGATAGAAAATTCAGAGGTAATGTGGACATGATTTTCTGGATATCAAATTTGTTGAGAAGACGATACAAAGTAGAATACCTATCTCCACTGGGGATAATAGATATCAGAATGATTCTTCGGAAAGAACAATGAAACAGCTGGAGAGTGATGGGAGGACAATCTTGATAGAAATATTTGACGTAGTAATTCTTCAAGAATTTGCCGTTGATGGGCATCATAGTGGCTTTACCATCTAGAGTAGTGAGTTGATAAGCCCCATTAGAAAAGATCTTATTGACAATGAATGGACCTTCCCATTTTGCATCAAACTTGCCCTTACTCATGTGTGTCATAGTCATCGGGCGTCTGACAGTAAGCACAAGTTCTTCTTTCTGAAATGTTCGAATTCTGACTTTCTTGTTAAAAGCCCTTGAAATTCTAGCTTGATAGAATTCAATATTCTGTTGAGCAGATAACTGTTTTTCATCCAGAGCCTCCAATTCTTGAAGTCGAAGACGATCATTATTTTCAGCAGTGAGTTCATTAGCGATTGCTATCCTTAAAGAAGGAATTTGAATCTCTAATGGGAGAACAGCCTCAGATCCGTACACCAGAGAGAAAGGTGTACACTTAGTAGCATTACGGACTGTAGTGCGATAAGCCCACAAGCATTCCCCGAGCTTGTCACTCCAATTACGTTTGTTAGTGGAGACAAACTTCTTTAGGAGTTTGATGATAGTCTTGTTGAAAGCTTCTGCCAATCCGTTAGCTGCTGGATTATATGCGGTAGAAGCAACATTATTGATCCGGTGATCGTCACAGAATCGAGTAAATTTCTGGCTGACGAACTGTGGTCCGTTATCATGAACAATGCGTCGAGGAACACCAAATCTGCAGATGACGTGGTGCTTAATAAAGCTGATGACATTAGACGTCTTAACTTCAGATAAAGGAATAGCTTCGGCCCATTTGGAGAAGTAATCGGTTATTGCGAGAATGAACCGATGACCTTTAGATGACGGTGGATTGATCGGGCCGACAATGTCCATTCTCCAAGCTTCGAAGGGCCATGATGCTGCCGTCGGATGTAGAAATTCCGAAGGTTGATGTATAAAATCCGCATGGATTTGGCAAGCTTTGCATTTCCTTGCATATTCAATGGCATCTGATACCATAGTTGGCCAATAATAACCCATCCGTCGAATACGGTCTTGAAGTTTTGGCCCAGGTTGATGCGCTCCACAAATTCCATCATGTGCTTCACGAATAACTTGTTGGGCTTCATCACCGGCAATGCACCGAAGGAGTAAACCATCATAAGCTCGACGATATAAGGTCTTTGTTGTATGATTGTAATAGAATCTGAGTGATCGTCGTCTGATAGATGCTGTCTCACTCGGATCATCCGGAAGAATATCATATAATACAAGATCTAAGAAAGGAAGTCTCCAATCTTTATCCGTATTCTGATTCTCAGTCGAGTTACTGAAGATGAATTCCATGCTGGAATCGGATGAAGATGATATCGATTTATGACTAAATCCAAATCCTCTTGTTGTGTTGACGTCATGAGATGTTGATTCTTCAATGTCAACTGGAAGTCCTAGAGTCAGGTTATTTTCAAGATGAAATAATTCTCGACTACGAACAACAATCATTTGTTGTCGTCTGATTGGGATAGCCAGCACCGCTGCAAGATTAGCAAGGGCATCAGCTTCTGTGTTACATGCTCGCCTAACATGTTCAATGAAGAATTCCTTAAATGATGAGGCCATAGATATGGCCACTCTATGATAAGGAACCAGATCTTGATGGCGAACTTCATAAGTACCCCTGATCTGATTGACAATAAGTTTAGAGTCTCCATACGCCTCCAAATGTTGAATATTCAGATGTTTAGCGAATTGAAGACCAATAAGCAATGCGTTGTACTCAGCTACATTGTTTGAACACGGCTGATCGAGAGAATAAGCTCTTTGGATGGCAAGACCTTCTGGCGATACAAGAACAATTCCAACTCCAGCAACAATATCGCCATTAGGACCAATTCTTGATGCTCCATCAAAGAATAGACGCCAAGTAGGATCTTCTTCAGCAATTTGATTTGAATCTAGGACTTCATCTGGGATTTCATCATAGAGTTTTGAATTTTCTGGAATTGAGTTAGCAGCCAGAAAATCAGCTAAAGCTTGTCCCTTAACTGATTTCTGAGGAATATAGTGCATATCATACTGAGCAAGTAGGATTCCCCAGTTAGCCAATCGAGAATTCAAAACACTGGGTTTCTTCATCATGATCCGTATAGGATTGATCCTGGAGATGACATGAATAGTCTGGCCAATGATATAATGACGTGTCTTTTGGACAGCAAACATCAAGGCTAGACATTCTTTTTCAACCGGTGAATATCGAGGTTCAGCTCCGGTCATAGTGCGGCTGAGATAATAAATGGCCTGTTCATGGCCATTTTGATTCTTTTGAGCGAGTAATGCACCCAATGAATGACTCATTGCTCGAGTATAGAGGAGGAACGGTATTCCTGAGACGGGAGGTACCAATACTGGAGGGCTCATCAGATATTGTTTTATATCATCGAATGCTTTCTGACATTCATCATTCCAGACAAAAGAGACACCTTTCTTCATAAGTTTGTTGAATGGTCTGCAGCGTCCTGATAAATTAGAGATGAATCTCCTGATATAAGCGATTCTTCCTTGAAATCCTCGTAGCTCTTTTAAGGTGCGTGGAGGACGCATCTCTTGGATGGCTTTGATCTTCTCGGGATCCACGTGTATACCCTTAGAGGTAATGACGAAGCCGAGAAATTTACCACTAGAGACGCCTAAGAAGGACTTAGTAGGGTTCATCTTTAATTGATGCTTACGCATTAGATCAAATATAGTCTTCAAATCTTGGATATGATCCTCCTTTTGTCGACTTTTGACTGCAATATCATCAACATAGCATTCGACTGTTTTTCGCAAATGTTCACGGAATATAGTGCTCATAGCTCGTTGATAAGTTGCTCCTGCATTCTTGAGACCGAATGGCATAACTGTATAACAGTATGTACCAATCGGCGTTCTGAAAGAAGTGTGCTTCTCGTCTTCTGGGAACATTTTGATCTGATTATACCCAGAATACCCGTCCATGAATGACATTCGTTCAAATCCACAGGTATTATCAACCATGACATCAGTGATTGGTAGAGGGAATTCGTCTTTAGGACATGCCGCATTGAGATCGCGAAAGTCTATGCATACTCTGATCTTGCCAGTCTTTTTAAGAACAGGAACAATATTAGCCATCCAATCGGGATGTTGTTCCTCTCTAATAAACCCAGAGGTAATGAGTTTATTCAGCTTCAATTGCATCCATGATGTCCGGACGAAATCGTCGCTGTTGTTGTTTGACCGGTTTAGCATTCGGCAAGATGTTGAGCTTGTGAGTTGCAATTTGAGGATCAAGCCCTGGCATATCTTTATAACTCCAAGCAAAGACATCGATGTAATCACGAATGAGTTTGATCATGTCTTTCTTATCAGTTTTTGAAAGACTTTCACTGATGAATATTGGTTTGGGAGACCCCTCTTCACCAACATCTATTTGAACAAGTTTATCTTCAGTCGGAGGTTCTTTTTGCTCGAAATGGAACTCCCATTGATTATCTAATCTTTGGGCCCATTGTTCTGATTCAGGTGAGATTTCAAACTCTTCTTCGTCTTCATCACTTTCTTCAGAATGGTCAATGGAAACCATGTTGGAAGACAGAAGGTTGCAATAGAAGTCACCGATACTCGTATCGGAATCCCAAGAAGTGGTACTAGAAGAATCAGATCTCTTATCTTCGTCAGACTCAAGATCTTCATGGATAATGTTGATGAAAGGAGTAGGAGCAGTATAACCCAATCCGCATTTCGTCCTTCTATATTTCAAAGGAGGAATCCGGACAGGCATTTTTCTTCCTTTTCCATTATTAAGGCCAGTCCTGAAGTCATAGCCCATATTTTTGATGATGTCTCTAGATTGCTGACTATAACGACGTAGTTGTAATCTTCCAGTATCATCATTTTTGTTACCATCTTCAAGATCAGAAGGATTTTGAGGCCCTTTGTAGAAGAATATTGGAATGTCTCCTGGCTTTCTGCTGGAAACTAGAAAGTATGAAGATTGTACAGGTTCTAGAGATACATCTGTATGAACAGTCTGTACAACTCCTATGGTTATTGTGTTCAAGTCATCTAACAGATGTAAATAACTATGAACATAATTACACACATCAACATACTGCAAAGGTGGAGACTTTTCATTAAATGTAAAAGCAGCAATATTTATATTGGGAGAAGGCTGAGCCTTAGAGACTTTAGCCAAGTCAATGACTAAAGGGGGAGAAGAAGAAGAAGCTTTGTTTCGATTAAGATCGATAACAAATGGCTCAGAAGAGGTGAGCTCCCTTGAAGTTTGAGTAGGAAGAGTAGTCCGCCCTCCAACTGGAATTAGCAGAGTATCTTATGAAGGTACAGGAACTGTAGTACGCCCACTGACAGGAATGATCAGTGTATTCTGAGTAGATGACTGAGGTAACGGAGAGATCCGTCCACTCACTGGAATGATGAAAGAATCTTCTCCAGAGGGTTTAGGAGATTGTTGCTGAGTAGTTCGACATTTAACAGGGATTATTAAAGTCTCACTTTGTGCATCTTCTTTCTCCATAGCTTGTATGATCCTTGTATACTCTTCTTTGTACATTCGGAAATCATTGAAATAAGCTTCAACCCCATGGAAGGGATTTATATCAGCAACTTCTTTTTGTACTCTTCCATTGCTATCAATGTATTTAAAATATTGATGAAGAGTAGAGGGCACCACATTATTTTCATGAAGAAAGGGCCTCCCCAGAAGAAGATTATAGGATCCCGCGATCTCGATCACATAGAAAGTGACTTTAGATCTGAAATCACCTATCTGAAGCTTCAGATGAATCTTTTCCAAAGGCTCACTTCGGCTTTGATTGAATCCCAAGATAGTAGTAACCGTCTTGGAGAGCTTGTGAAGAGGGATTTTTAGTTCATCCAACAAACTCTTTGGCATTATGCTTATAGCAGACCCTGGGTCAATGAGAATACGATCTATCTTCATCGTATCAATATAACCAGTGTAGTAGAGAGGTCGGTCATGTCGATTATCCTCCAGTAACATGTCGTCTTGTGTAAAGGTGATATTTGGGATAATCTCCAGTACACTGTTGCAATGTAAGCAAGTGGCAGGTTCCGTATCCGGCTTCTTCAATTGTGCAAGACAAGAGTCAGCTTGTAGAAGTGCTTCACTTAACGTCTCCCGAGTCTCTTTGGAAAGACGTAGAAGTTCAAAAAGAGACATTCTAGCTGGAGTATTAGCAAGCTGAGCCAAAATGTCGAAGTTGTAAGGCTTCTGAAGTCCAAGAGGAGAAGACTTCTTGATTGGCTTATCAAACCGAGCCTGTTGTTTGCCTTTCTCCAGAGCCGTAGGCTTGGGAGGAACAGGTTCAGTAGATGGTTCTTCTTCGGGAGGAACATTAGGAGCATCTTTAGCATCTGAAGGGATATCAGTAGGATCTTCAGGATTTTTAGAATAATCCTTTAGGTAAGGTTTCCCCGTTCGAGTAGCACTAACAAGTGCTTCTTCTTTGTCTTTTGGCTCTGTGTCAGAGGTAGACCCAAGAGAAGTCATATGACATGATTTGATCTTTCCAGCCTTCTTGGATTTTTGAGAAGAAATCTTTTGAGGAGAAGGCGATTCAAAATCTGCCACTAGATCAGGATGGATCCACATGATTTCCCCTGTTTCCAAAGTGATTGGCACTAATCCTTCAGACTGTGGATGAGAAAGATTCACTATGTCAAGAGTTGCCTTGGGAATAGGAACAATCCCACTTTCAAGGAGTTGAGGAGGGAAATTTCCAAATTGCATAGAGACGACGTTGGAGGTGACGGTCTTCTCCTTTGGAGTAAGAGAGATAGCTCCAGATTTAATCATTTCTTGGATCTTTCCTTTCAATACATAACATGTACGAATTGTATGACCCAGCATTCTGTGATATGGACAGTATTTAGGATGATCTGTCTTACCAGCTTCATCAGGTTTCTTGATCTCTGGTAATTGTATTTTATTACCTTTCAGCAGACATTCAAAGATACCAAGGACATCGTCGTCATCAAAAGAATATTCTTTTCTGGGGCGAGGTGTTCTTGATTGTTGAGTTATAGAGACAGGAGTTTGAACATTTGATGCATCTTTGCTCTGAAGATTAACTTCAAGAGTTTCTTTTCCTTTGCGAGCATTATTTTTATTGTTAGCACCTTGTCCTGTTTCTTTAGGAGTCATCTGCACTCTTAAACCTTTGAAGGTTTCAGCACTGATTTCTGCAGCTTTAGCACTGACTATGAAGGAAGGCCAATCTTGAAATTGAGTGGACCCTGTCCACATACTGATGATTGGCAACAAGTTTGATTTGCACGTGTCAATGGTGACAGCATCAGGAGTTCCAAGAGGCATCTTCAGAGCTTCTCTTCGAAACCGTTCAATGTATTCCTCTGTAGATTCATTATTTTTCTGCTTGATTCTAATAAGAGCAGACATAGTCATGTCATTAAGCCCTTCATAGAACCTTTCAAGAAACATCTGTTTGAAACCAGCAAATGAGGTAATACTCCCATCTGGGAGACTTCTATACCATTCATAAGCCGTTCCCTTGAGACATCCAATAAATACCCGAGTAAGAAGGGCATCACTTGGTTGTAGTTGATCAGTCATCACTTCAAAGTGATTGATAAACTGACTTGGAGAAGTGGTTCCATCATAGAATGAGATAGTAGGAGGCTTGTATTTAGGAGGATATGATACTTGCTTCCATTCTATCGGATAAGGCTGCTTGATGCCTAACCTTTGTAAACCATCCTTCTGTTTGAATGCCTCGAATTGAGTTTTGAGATTTTTCAATTCTTCAGAGACAACTCCCGAAGATTGTAGAGTTGTGGCTTGTAGAGAATAGTTGGGAGGAGGAACAGCATTGTAAGCACTACCCCCAGCTCCAGAGAGACTAGGATTTGGTTGAGCAGGTCCAGGAGTATTGGATTGTACTGCTGGAGGAACTTGTACTGGACTTATATCAGTATCAACTGGTATGGCATCTGATACAGTCTGTCGATTTTGCAACTGAGCTGTCATGAGTTTATACATTGACTTCATTGTGTCAGTTATAGACTTCATTTGCTGTTCCAAAGAAGCAATTCTTTGATCTTGAGGAGTCAGGAAAGAAGAAGGTTCATCAGTATTCCCATCAACCATGTAAGTCGTGACTGTATGAGGGATTATTGATGAACTAGTAGATGTTGTATGCTCTGAATCATTGCTTCGTGTATCAAAGTCAACTATAGGAGAATTACCCCCAGTAGGAAGAGGTGGGAAGTTAGATTCTCCAATAAATTCAGAATCAATTTCAGGGATCAAATTTCTTTTACTAGAAGCCAGGACTCTTGCTCTGGTGTTTCTATATACTCCATCTGGACTATCAACTCTACCCCCAGTGTCCCGAGAAGTCATGTTGACAGAGGCAAACAAAGGCTCATCTTCATCACGCATAGGTTCATACTGAATCCTATTAAAGACAGACTGTCGTTTATTTTGACATCTGCATTGCATTGTGACTCTTGGCTGGAAGTCACATTCATGATCACCATGGTCTTGAACTGTTGATTCACATCTGCACTGAATTATGACTCTTGGATAGAAGTCACATTCAGCATGTTCCTTTGATATAGAATTACTCCTTCTCTTCTGTTGAAGATATTCCCGTAAATCTGTTTGTGAAGATTGAGGAGTATACTTCCTGTTCTTGGGTCTTGATGGCTCTTGATTATACAAAGAGTGATTAATGTGAGCCACATAATTTCTTGCATACTCTGCATCTGGATCTTTTATCTTCATATCCAATTGGTATGGTTTCTTAACACCAGAAGTGCTGAGTTTTGTTCTTAAATCAGTGGAAGGTAACATATTAATTTTGGAAACATGGAGTTTTCCTTCCATTGATCTGGATATTTGCAGAGAAGGAAGAGTTAAACCACTCCCTTGATTAGGAGTTGGTAACGACCCTCTTTAATGGACAGATTCTGTGCCCAATTTGAAGAAATCAAAGAAGAAGACATTAAGGAATGTTTCTTCTTAGACTCATTCAGATGTTGAGACATAGAATGTCCAGAAGGAAGAGTAGTCAAAAGACCATCTCCTTTCCTTTGACTAACAAAAGTATCAGTCAAAGCTGTTCCTGGAGTAAAAACTACAGGAGCAGAAGAAACAACTAAAGAGTTATTCCTTTTCGAAGGGACTTTGTGTGGAAGACCACCCCCAGTTCTAGTAGAACTCGGTGAAGAAGAAGAGATAACTAAGGAGTTATTCTTCTCTGATGAAATACACGCTGAAACAGACTTGGTTACAGAACCAGAGCGGTTAGCGTGACTTTTGATTTTAGAATTACACGCTGGAACAGATTTGGCTAAGGAGCCAGTACTGTCAGCGTGACTTTTGAATGTGGGATTGCACACTGGAATAGATTTGGCTAAGGAGCCAGTACTATCAGCGTGACTTTTAGAGTTGAATTTGCACACTGGAACAGATTCGGCTAAGGAGCCAGTACTGTCAGCGTGACTTTTAGAGTTGAATTTGCACACTAGAACAGATTTGGCTAAGGAGCCAGTACGTACTGTCAGCATGACTTTTAGAATTGAATTTGCACACTGGAACAGATTCGGCTAAGGAGCCAGTACTGTCAGCGTGACTTTTAGAATTAAATTTGTACGCTGGAACAGATTCGGCTAAGGAGCCAGTACTGTCAACGTGACTTTTAGTTACTGTCATCTTCGAGCGCACAAGAGTGTGCGTGCTTGCAGTGGAGTTCTTGCCAGTGTTAGGAGTAGACACTGTGGCAGAGACTTCACCATTGACTGCCAACTGATTCTTAGGGACATAGACAGAGTGTCCCTTCGACTTGGCAGTGATGATGGAGGCTGGAATGGGCTTGCCACCCTTAGCCCGCTGCATTTCTTCATAGGCGAGTTGATCGAATTTGATCGTCATCACCTTCTTCGTCGAGCCGATTGACGAAGTGTCGTATTGAGTTGTTACCATCTCAGAAGAGGAGATGGTTATCCCCAGCAGAGTCGCCAATTTGTTTTTTATAATGAAATTCTCTTTATTTGTTGTGTTTCTGGGAAAATTACAACTGTAGGAATCCGATCTAGAAGACGATCGCTTTATCCCTTGGACTATGCGAAGAAGAAAAGCTCTCAAAATTTTGACAGTAGATATCAATCTATCTGTACAATGAATGAGAAAAAGAACTCTATTTATAGAGTCAAAACAGTAACTGAAAAGATAACTACCTCACCACTGGTGCATTTGAAAAGTCACGCAGACTCTAAATACACGCAGGGTTAGTGAGTAGTTACTGGACGTGGCCCGTAACTGTTGGACACATGGCATTAGTGCATGGGTCGTGTGCAAGTTACTGGGCACGCGAGAGAGAGATCGGTGGCATGGCTGCCACGTACTCCAGTTGAAATGAAATCCACGCTGTCATGCTGAAGGCAAAAATCCACGCAGTTTCGTTGACGCAGACTCGTTGAAGGCGAAATCCACGCAAGCTTTGAAGAAGAATACTTCAGAATTCACGCAGGCTTTGAGAAGAATAACTCAAAAAATCCACGCAAACTTGAGGAAGGAGAAGGTTCAGAATCCACACAAACCGCCAGCTGTCTTGATTTGGCACGCTTCGTCTGACACAAAATCTCTGACATTGATTATATTGTCAGCCGCATTAAATGAAGATAAGACCCAAAGTCACGCCAACTTGGTGAAGAGTGAGTCTTGCTAAGGAAGATTTCGAAAATCACGCAAAAGACGGCGATGATCTCTCGAGTTCTGTGCATACGTGGCATACGAGGAGACGTTTCTCGACTGCTGTGTTGTCAATCATTATGATTCTGACGTATGGCTGAGCTGTCTCTGCGTGATTTCTAAAGGAGATGGACAGGCAGAACTTAGCGCATCTTTTGTGCTGCTTCTCGGATCACTCTGCGTGACTTGTTCTGATCAACTCAGCGTGACTTCATTTTTGAGGCCTACAATATTGTCTAATCAGAATCGATGTATTACGGTCTGATCAACCGTAGTGCACCCGGTTCGCTCTCCCTCCTATTAACCTATGTGGATTGAGATGTAGATGTCTCTAGGATCTCATCCGCGACTGCTTGACAATTCCTCTTGAATTATATGTTCGCCCTTGAATCACGAAATTGTATTCAGTAACATCTCCCTTGAATTCTTTATTATTTTTGTCTTTTACCGATTTGGAAGGACGAAAGCTCGTGATGGTAGAGAGATACAGAGTATTCCCATGGCTATGATAATGGTAGGCACAAATATAGCTACCATCGGCCAGTCATGTGATTGAGTTACTCGTTCTCCCATCAACCCACAAACTACTGTTGAGACTTTCGAGCCATCTGAATTTGAGAATGATTAGAGTTTTATCCTTAGTCAAATTGCCAACCCAGAAGACTATCTATCCTCAAGAAACCAAATGTCGTGAGTCTCTAACTAATTGCTGGAAGCTCGCCTTAACTAGCAACCCTTAAGCCCTGAACCAACCCTTCCTCGACCGAAGCCCACAGTTAGACATGAGATGAGTGGACAATAGGGTAATCATTTACCGTGACACTCATCCCGAGATTGATTTCCAACAAATATTACTCTAATTATGTAAATTTTATTATTAAGACCTAACTAGTGTTGGAATACCACAGTCACTAGCTTAGCCAATACCATAGCTTAAATATCCTGTCACACTATGACCTACCAGTTGTCAACAGCAATACCTGATCACTACAACCCTTGTGACTATAGTCTGGCAGGTTTGACACAAATAGAATTTCTTGGCTCAGTTGTTAGAAATCTTTTCTTATGTTGTGTCTTGGAGTTTGTTACCCCATCGATAACTCTAGTATACTATAGACGAGTAGATCATCCTATTTTGTTGACCATGTGTATTTGTACACCCTCGTTTCTCATTTATTGAGGAATGATCATTGACTTGACTTACGCCTACCATATTCCGTTACGCCGTGCCTTATTCTCTATTAACAAGAGTCGAGGTACAGTATCTGAATTTTGGGAACCCTCTAACCTCATTATTCCTAAACCCTGTCCTAGCTTCTAAGGTGGGTAGACTGTAAACCTTCTAAAATTTAGGATATATGAAGATTATCAATTGATCGAAATAATTTCCATTAGGGCAGAAATTAGTACCCATGGACTTCCACTTTCCATTTAGATTATTTTGTGTCCCGGCCGTGCCATTAATATTCGGAGCACGAGACCAGCTATTATCTTCCAACAAATTTCATATGCAAAATCTAGACGAGTCCACCTTCATCTAGGTATATCATGTCCCACTCAAATACATCCCCTTGTACTCTATTTTCATGGTACGACTTCCAGGTTAAAAGGACTAGTTATAACCCTTACCATAGTACCGGTACACTTTCCGATTTCCACTAGAGCCTCAACCTTGACTCAATTCCTTCGACCCAAGGTGTGGTGGTGATCTACTCGAAACCCACTACGCACATACCACTAGTGTGCCACTCGGTAGAGGCCTCTTGTGCCACTTAAACACAAAAGTCACCAAAGGAGCATTTTGGACTTTAGGGACCTAGCTAACCAACCTGACGGGCAACTAGCTAAACCCTTGGATAGAAACCTATTCTAGAATACCCTAATCTAGTAGACATAGTTTTATCATAGAGATCTGGTCCAGCCAATATAGATTGAAACCCAATGTTCATCCAACCAACGACTGTCGTCCAATAGGGAACCCATTAAGACCCAGTAGAACCCATCCATGCATACCACCGTATTTGGACTATAAACTGAACTATTTGAAATAGGTCCCTACACCTATTATGTAGTCTCCATCTCTTAGAATATGATGTCATTGGTAACCATTATTCCATCTACCTGGAAATCGAGATACGATCTGGTGTTGCAGTTATACCCTTGTTCGTGTGTTTAAGTAATCACGAAAAAGATCACAACCTTGGTCTCTCAAATTTCGTTCTATTTTAGAATCTTGCTTAGAACTTCGAGAACGAAACTCCTGTATTGTACTGATTGCAGGCCCCTCACTAAGAAATAAGGGTTCCTCGATTTAGCAGGTGACTGGACTAGAGTAGCCCAATCTAGCAAATAAGGCAGGGGATTCATAAACTTCCTTTCTATCTGTAACATTAGATACGCTCCACTGCTCTTGAAACTCCACAGTTGCTCTCGATTATTCTGCCTTATCTTCCTGTCCTTTCTACTTCGGAGCGACGAATAGTCATACATACTGAAGTTTATCAATATTTCTTAGCTACTAGTGTAAATTTGTTGCCTGTTAAATTTTGGGTTACTTGATAGATACGAGAGGATTATAGATGTCGCATGTCCTAGATATCTGTTGGAAGGACTGTTAGCCAGTAAGTTAGTAGATTATAAGATTTTAGCGACCGTATCTTGAGGAGTAGTGTGACCAAAGGTGGGTAGAAGTCCTCCAGTGTTTGGAGTTATAAAATGACAAGAGAAAGACACAAAAATATTTTGAGGAATTAAATATAAGGAGATAAAGGAAATACTAGACTTTGAATTTAAGGAATAGTTATGAATAGAATTTCGAGGACGAAATTATTTTTAAGGTGGGTAGATTTGTAGCCCCTCTTCCCAGAATTTTTAAATTATATTTTTATTT
The DNA here is from genome assembly GCA_029216955.1 of Iris pallida. Taxonomy (NCBI): domain Eukaryota; kingdom Viridiplantae; phylum Streptophyta; class Magnoliopsida; order Asparagales; family Iridaceae; genus Iris; species Iris pallida. The sequence continues at coordinate 1,588,247 of JANAVB010043017.1, forward strand.
ATTTATTTGATTAAAATGGTGAATTATGATTTTATAAATAATTATTTAGTTAAATATTACGGTAGGTGACTTTAGCCATAGTTGGGTTTTGGAGTACCAGACGACTAGGAATTATGGCACGGATAGTGCAGTGACGTGCCTTAACTAGTGTATTAGCCATACCATGGAAGACCGAGCCATAGTGATGTCCTAACTAGGAAAACCAGGCCAAGTTGTGACATGACCGTTATAAATAGTTCAATTATTCATTATTAATACTATTTGACATTTAGGATACCCGGTTGTACCAAAGTAGTCAAACTGGACTCGAACCGAGCCCAAGCCCTGGTAGTGGTGCGGTGCATCCAAAGACAGACCATGTAAGGATATTTTATGTGTGTACAAATATTTTTAATTAAATTAGTACTTGACGTATATTTTCTAGATATTTAATTTTTTGTACAAAATTGGTAGTGTTATTACTATTTATAGTTTTATAATGATTATATGATTTTCTGAGCCAGATAAAGGGTATGCTGGTTAGGTTCACCAAAACCACTCCTGGTTTATATTTTATTGAATTTATGTTCACAATTAATATGAAGGGTATTAGTTATGCAGTAAATAAATCCGTTATTAATTACTTTAGATAAGTGTATCTATATATATATATATATATATATATATATAGCATTTAGATGCTAATTAGATATTATGGAGAATAATATATGTTTGTACATATACATAGATATATATATAGATATATAGTATATACAAAAGGATATAAATGAAAGGAAGTATTAAAAACAAAGAAATAGAAAAAAGAGAAAGAAATATATTAGGAAGTAAGCCCAAGCCCTTCCCTCCAAAGCCAGGCCCCATACCCGAACCCCCACAGCACATAAAGCATCAGCAAAAAGCAAGCCAAACCGAGACCCCTCTCGGTTTACAGTAAACCCGATTCTCCCTCGCGCTAAGTATTTTTCGACAGAGAGAGGAAGGAGAGTCGCAACTCCCAAACCCTAACCATCATATGACGGTGCGTGCCCCTCCCCACGTGCGTGTTCCGGCGGCCGGGCGCGGCCAGGCACCGCCGGAGGTCGGTCACCCAACCGCGCGGGTGGCGACAGCAGCCGCGCGGGTGGCGACAGCAGCCGCGGTATTAGTACCCGCGCAGGTATTATTCCAACTTAGATTTCTCCCTTGTTGCTTCACCGATTTCGATCCCGTAATTTCTGGGAGAAAGCCTATATGACCCTCTCTAAGTTCCTACTAATTAGTTTTTGGTTTGTCGATCCATCGATTCCAAAATTCGATGTAAAAATCCCGAAAAACCTGTTTAAAACAGAACACTAGTTCAGCCCAAACCCCCATGTTCGAAGATCGATTCCGATCGATCCAGTAAAATATTAGAAAAACTATTTGAAGACGGTCCTAGACACCATGTAGGGCTTCACAACTCTTTTTGCGGATTTGGAAATCATCGACTGAGCGTCCAGAAACCGAATCCCAAAGTTTTCCAAAAATCTGTTTTCAAAACTAGAAAATTGTTCCACACGACGTGCGTCTCGCCAAACCAGGCGACGTGGTCACATACCGTAAGCATCGAAAGCTGCGCAACAGCTTCGTGGTCGTGTGGGCTTTGGCGGAATTCAAATTGGTCGCGTGTGCGCGACGAATTTGATGCGTATCCGTCAAAATTTCTCGTATCGTGCACTTTGCAAATTCTCCAATTACTTTGTGCACGCTCGTCAGATCGAGACGAAACTTGCGCTAGCAGGACCGTATCGTTTTTCTGGTCCTGCATGCCAAGTTTGGTCTAATTTTGAGACAGTTGATAAAGTCACCGTTTTGTGGGCCCCACTGTCCCACTCAACGGGCGATTTTGTGCACGGCCCGTCGGAATCAAACTCTGGACATACGGTTGGGTTCGTATCGAAAAACTGGATCCATAGACATATAGTTTGACGACTTTAGAGACCGTTGACTCTGGCACGCTTTTCGGTGCAAAGCGGATCCAACGACGGACACCGTTTTGGCCCAAAATTACCGTTTTGCCCCTGTGTCCAGAATTGGACTTAAGGACATGCAATCCTAGCTAATTTGACTTTTCTAAAAATAATGGTAATGTTTATTTCAGCTTTCGGGGACTGTTGTACGGGTTTTGACTATTGTGGCACATTGAGTAGTTCAGACTGTCGGTTTCACCAGCAGAGGACCACAGGCGAGTACAGTTTATTGTCTGCATTTTGATATTGATTTTCACTATATTTTATTGATTAGCCATTGGTTATGTGATTATTTTCTATTATAAATTGTTGAGTCAGAAATAAGAAGTACCAAGGATGTGTGATCTGACCTTAGACAGTGTAGACAGTGATTTATTTATTGCAAAGTAGACAGTGTAGACAGTAATTTATCTATTGCAAAGTAGACAGTGTAGACCGTGATTATTATTGCATTTAAACTGTGTAGTTCGTGATTATTATTTTGTAGACAGTGTTTCTTTATTGCAATATTAATTGTAGACCGTGTAACTTTAGACAGTGTAGACAGTGTAACTTTAGATAGTATAGACAGTGTAACTTTAGACAGTGTAGACAGTGTAGACAGTGTCGCATAATTGTCCCGAGACCGATCACATATCAAAGGTACTTCTAGCAGTTGGGGAAAGTATTTTGTGTCTATTTATTTATTACTGATTTTTCGTCTTTATTGTTTATTTTTCAAAACTCATGATTGATGTCTAACCTTTGTTTTATAGTCATTTTCTTTATTTGAAATTGCATTCAGTGAATTGTGCTCGTTCCATTCCTGACTGGAAACCAACATTTTCAGGTTAGCCGTGGATTCACTTAGCTTGGGGAGTGACGGGAATACTTGCAGACAAAAGCCTAGAGACTAGCTAGATAGTTGAGTTGTAGTATTGTACAAGTTTATATTCTTCTACAAATGTAAAATTTGTGATCATTGTAAGTTAAATTAGTTTCTGTGAATGAGCATTAGATTATTTATGATTTTGATCTTCATGGCCGTGACAGCGTTCTACCGCCGACACTGCGGCGTAGGCTGGCTTGGACACGTCTCGTATCCTTTTAGAAAAAAAAAAAAACGGGTGTGGGTCGTGACAAGTATGGCGGTTTGGAACAGTCGACTTCGCGCAACATTTCCCGCCAACCCGAGCAATCGTTTCACGAACGAGTTTTGCAGGTACGAAGCCAATATAACCGAGTTTTTATCCCAGTACATAGACTTTTTCATGAACGAACCTATTGCCCGAAAAATCGATGAAAACTTCATCGAAAATCCTGCCCAAAACAGGACGTAAGTCGGTCCAAACACCCTTGTTGGGAGGCGAACCATCGTCAAACTAACGACAGTTTAAGAAAACTAATTAAAGACACTTAAAGACAACATGTAGGGCTTCCTAACCTATTTTATAGATTTAATTTTCATGAAGTATACGCAGAGGAAACAGATTTCAAAATCGAGTTTTAATCATTAAAAACTGTTTTCGAAAATCATAAAATCCCTCGATACGACGTGCGTTCTGCCAATCCGGGCGACGTGGTCGCGAACCGAAAGCATCAAAAGCTGCGTAACGGCTTCATGGTCATGTGGGCTTTGACAGAATTCAAATTGGTCGCGTGTGCGCGACGAATTTGATGCGTATCCGTCGAAATTTACCGTATCGACCTCTGTGCAAATTTCTTAATTACTTTGTGCACGCTCGTCAGATCGAGACAAAACTTGCGCCAACAGAACCGTATCATTTTTCTGGTCCTGTATGCCAATTTTGGTCCAATTCTGAGACAGTTGAATCGTACGTCGTTTTGCGGGCCCCATGGTCCCACTCAACGGGCGATTTTGTGCACAGCCCGTCGAAATCCAAATTTGGACATACGGTTGGGTTTGTATCGGAAAACCAGATCCGTAGACATATAGTTTGACGAATTTAGAGACCGTTGACTTTGGCACGCTTTTCGGTACAAAGCGTGTCCAACGGCGGACATCGTTTTTGCCCCTGTGTCCAGAATTGGACTTAAGGACAAGCAATCCTAGCTAATTTGACTATTCTGAGAGCGTTGGTAATGTTTATTTCAGGATCTGGAGACTTCAGCATGTGTTGACTGATTGTGGCTCATTGAGTGGTATATTATTATTGGTTTCTCCAGCTAAGGACCTCAGGCAAGTGCACTTTCTGATTGCTTTCCGATTCGTAGTAGTCTTTTCATTTCATGTCTATACATATATCTTGCTGTTTGTTGACACGCTCATCACACGGAGTAGTCGGGAGAAAAAATATCTTAGTAGACATGTGGACTACCCAGAACTATCCCATGATGTCTATTCGTGAACAATAGCACCTGTACACGACACGTGCAGGTGCCGGATTTACCCCCTAGCCGTTCACATGTCAAAAAGGATATTTCACACCACCTAGATAGATGTCTTTTATTAGTTTTTCCTTGTTTACTTCTCTATCGTGCTATGTCATCAGTTATCTTCCAATTTTTATCTCTCATATGTTATTTTCATGTCTTGTTAATTCTATTGTATTTTCGCATTGTCGTCGGTTTGTGTACTTGTTCCATTCCTGACTGGAAACCAACATTTTTCAGGTTTAGCCGCGATCACTCTTAGCATTGGGAAGGCTTGGGTATGCTGAGGTCAACCTAGAAATAGAAAGCAATTGTATCAATTTTATTAATTATAAAATCTTGTATTTCCTTTATTTTTTAAATGATGTAAACATTGTAATAAATTTAGAAATGTGAATGAGCAGCAATTATTTTATTTTGAGCATCTATTTCTTGCGGGCTTGACAGCATTCTACCGCCGACTCTGCGGCGTAGGCTGGCTTGGACACGTCTCGTATCCGAAAAAGCGGGTGTGGATCGTGATAAGTTTTTGTGGTGGCCCATGCAGGTCTGTCTTCGCAAATTATGCGAACTCGTGATGGTACTTAAGTTAGTCGTACCATTGCGAGCCTGCGCCCAGGAAATGCTCATTCACAATTAGGATTAAAATAATTTAAAAGAATAACTAGGACTAAGAGTCCCTTGTTCAAATTGACCGTTGGGTAGTTAAGGTTATTAGATAGGCCATACAATTTAGATAACTTGCCAGCTCTCTATGGATACACTATTACTTTTAATATGACAATGTGATCCAATGTGGATATACTATTCGCTTGGTATGTTAGACTTGCCTAGAATTTGTCACGCCCCGAGTCGACAAACCGTTCGTCCCCGGTGTTACTTTGCCGATTCGATCGTCCTCGCTAAGGCGTGATGCCACACGAGCCTGGAGTTACGCTCGTGCAAGGCAAGATGACAAGTTCTCAAATGGTTATCTTTTTATTTTGATATTAATACGCCAAGTCGAAACTTCACAAATCACATAAGAATATAAGACGCAGTATAGGAAGATAGAAATGCTTTTCATTTATAGCTTGCAACGGAGTGCAAGTCGTAATTATATTGGATGCCGTTGCGGCTACATTGATTAAAAACATAAGGAAATACATTCGACAAGTTGCCTGAACTAACGCTTGCCGTCCCATACATTCGCCCCTTTATACATAAGCCGTCGACTTGAATTGGCTTCAAAATACTTCAGCATAGGAAGAGCTTCAAAACGCCTCTCCGTACTTCAGCTCCAGTTTAGTTGAGCGCGCCCGTCGCACCTGGGGAAATTGGGGGAATGGGATTAGCACACTTGCTAAGTGGACGATACGAACCCACTCGTCTAAACCGACTCTGATTGTTAGGGTAGGCATGCTTTAGAGTTGTCTTTCTATTAGAACTAAATGAATTCAGTTCATATTCGATAGCCATCTTTGCGTAATAAAGCATACAGTGAACCATAGCAGTTTATCATATTTCTTACCACGGCCGTGCTCGTCCCTGCATGAAAACAGAGATAATATTTACACCTGCATAAGACAATAGGTGAGCATGCTACTATCTTATATGCGGTCATTGATGTTACACATCACGTGGGACTTTATATGGCATTACGACGTGCCTGTCAGTGTGGGTTGCAAGCCCTGCTGCAGGTCTCGTAATACCTCGCACCGAAGCACGACTTTAATTTTTCCTCCTAGGTCGATTCGGTTCCGATGTCCCGGATACCGCATCGAGGAGAGATCAACTTGTGCATAAGCTGTCCATGACCATGCCAATGCGTGAACAGTTTATATATGCAACCAGTTTTGTATAGCGCGGACAGTATTAAACGACATTATCATTTACCCCAACTCATGCAACGTTTCATTTTCCCCAAGCCGTACTCCGATTTAGCGTCCCGTAGGCACCAAATTGTCCGAGGCATCATAACCCACGATCGACGTTTCATAATAGTTTGCACCACGTAAAATAGTCTATCTTTTTACTAGAACCTTAAACTTTCTGGTTTATGTGATAGACTTGTATTTTCAGAGTAAATTTCTCTAAATCGATACGTTTTCCCGAGTTCTTGGACTTAGTGGATTGGCATGCAATTAACTTGGCATCGTTCGATTTGAATGAATTCGAAGCAAGGAATAAGTTTGCGGACAGAGTAGAAAAGAAGGGGCCGAATCACCCACCGATTACTTTGCTTCGTGCCGATCGTCCAAGCGCTACGCAACGTCAATCCTTAGTTACGCGAGCTCCTGCAATGGCACCAACACTTTGTTAGATTTCCTTCTTTTTCCCTTGCATCGAAATTTGTAATTGTATCCATGAAAACGACGCGAAAGCACTTCAATCAAGCCCAGCGGCAAAGCTCCAAGAAAACCATACAGCGGTCCGGTCCCGTCGAAGGGACTCTTATAGAGAGCTCACTCGCCGAGACGCAGCCCGCTGCATCTAGGACTTATTCCAACAGAAGTCGTTCCATTAGTTGGATCGATTCTCGTAACTTCCGTCCAAATCGATTTGAATCGATGCCGCAAGGCGTTAACGTTTACCAAGCTTAGCGATCGAGTCAGATGGCCATCTAAGTTCCCGGCCGATCTGACTCGGCGCAAGCATATTATGAAGTTTCGTCACCTATCGAAAGCGGGGCGCTACAGAATTAATGCGTTAACTTTGATAAACTGTTCAAAAAATTTTTGCTTTATTAGACATAAATCTTATATCATAAGTTAGAATTGTCTATTTTAAATTTCCTTTTGCTGTAAGGAGTTAGTTTATAATTTCTAATTCTGTTAATCGTGTATGAATCTCAAGTTAGATTTTGATTCTCACAAAACTCGAACTACTTATCCCTCCTTTCAAAAATCTCGCATACTTGTATTTTGACTATCTTGACCAATACTGCTATTACAGCCTAGTTTTTGCAAGCTTGCTCTTTTATCGAGCTTGATTCAAGACATATGTTTATTGGGGATGCCCGCTAACATATTATCTAATCAGAATCATTGTATTACGGTCTGATCAACCATGATGCATTTGGTTCGCTCTTTATCTAATTACCCTACGTAGATTGAGATATAGATGTCTCTAAGACCTCACCCGCGACTGCTTTGACAATTCCTCTTGAATTATGCATTCGCCTTTGAATCACATAATTTTATTCAGCGACATCCCTCTTGAACTCTTTATTATTATATATTTTTTTGTCTTCCACTGATTGGAAAGATGAAAGCTCATAATTGGTAGATAGATACAGGGTATCCCCATGGCTATGATAGTTGTATACACAAGTATAGCTATCCACAGCCAGCCATATGACTAGAACCTTGCCTTAAGTTACTCGTTCTCCCTTCGACCCTAAACCTACTATCCTAATCTTCTAGTCCTTGGAATCCGAGAATGATTAGGATCTTTCCCTTGATCAAATGCCAACCTAGGAGACTATCTATTCCTAAGAGACCGATTGTTGTGAGCCTCAAATTATTTGTTTGAAGCTTGCTTTAACTAGAACCCTTGTAACAATAGTCTGGCAGGTTTGACACCAATAGAAATTCACGACTCAGTTGTTAGAAATCTTTTTGCCTTAGAGTTGGTTACCCCGTCGATAACTCTTCTATACTGTGGACGAGTAGATCATGCTATTTTATCGACCATGTGTCATTGTACACAGTCGTTCTTCATTTATTAAGGAACGATCCTTGACATGACTTATATCTACTGTATCCTGTAACGTCGTGCCTTATTCTCTATTAACAAGAGTCGAGGTACAGTATCCGAACTTTGGGAACTCTCTAACCTCATTATTCCTAAAACCATAGCCTAGCTTCTAAGGTGGGTAGACTGTAAGCTTTCAAAAATTTTAGGACATACGAGGATTACCGATTGATTAGAATAATTTTCCCATTAGAATGATAGTTAGCGCCCCATGGACTCCCACTTTCCATTTAGATTATTTTGTGCCCTGGCCGTGTCATTAATATTCGGAGCACGAGACCAGCTGTTATCTTCCAACAAATTTCATATGTAAAATTTAGACGAGTCCACCTTCACCTAGGTATATCATGTCCCACTCAAACCCGTCCCCTTGTACACTATTTTGTGGTACGACTTTTAGGACACAAAGGACTAGCTCACTACCAAAATACACTCATTTAGCGACAGTTTTTTAGCGACGGACATTTTCTGTCGGTATTAGCGACGGTTTCGTGGCCGCTCAGCGACTGATTTCCGACTACAAGCCTTTGCCATTTTTATTTTAATTTTAGGGGGAGGAAAGGTTGCACATCCGTCGCTAGACTGTCGGTGTTATAGCGACGGATTTACCGTCGTCGCTACACAGTCGATTATTTGGCGGCAATTGTGTAGGAAATTGGCGAAACATATTTGCGACGACTTAGCGACGAAAATTCAGTCGGCATTTATCAAAAAAGGCGACTGCTGGGCGACGATTTTTTACCAGTCGCTCGTCCGTCGCTATATAAACGTTCCATACTTTAAATGGAACGGCGGGGAGAACTTTTCGCATTCCCCCCAAATTTACTCTCTATCCTCTCTCTCTCTCTCTCTCTCTCTCTCTCTCTCTCGCCGGTGTCGGCTTCGGTGATCGGCGTCGGCGTCCTCTCCTCTCTCTCTCCCGAAGGTAACCCCCCCTCTCTCTCTCTCTCTCTCTCGCGCGCGCGGTGTAGTATAGGGGCTGGGCGGCGCGCTTGGGGCTGGGCCGTCCGGGGCTTGGCGGCTGGCTTGGGTCGGAGGCTGGGCGGTGGGCTTGGGGCGGGGGCGTCGGGGGCTGGGCAGCGGGCTTGGGGCTGAGCGTCGGGGGCTGGGAGGCTGGCTTGGGTCGGGGTCTGGGCGGTGGGCTTGGGGCGGGGGCGTCGGGGTCTGGGAGGCGGGCTTGGGGTTGGGGCGTCGGGGGCTGGACGGCTTGCTTGGGTCGGGGTCTGGGCGGTGGGCTTGGGGCGGGGGCGTCGGGGTCTGGGAGGCGGGCTTGGGGTTGGAGCGTCGGGGGCTGGGCGGCGGGCTTGGGTCGGGGGCTGGGCGGTGGGCTTGGGGCGGCGACGTCGGAGGCTGGGCGGCTGGCTTGGGGCGGGGGCTGGGCGGTGGGCTTGGGGCGGTGGGCTTGGGGCGGCGGCGTCGGGGGCTGGGCGGCTGGCTTGGGACGGGTGCGTCGGGGCTATTTGCAACCGACGCACACCCATAAGCACTCTTCATATATATATGCAACCGAACTACTGGGCGGCGGGCTTGGGGCGGCGGGCTTTGGTCGGGGGCGGCGGGTGGCTTTGCTTCTCAAATTCATCTGAGTTTATATATTGGCTAAATAATGTGTTATCCATATTGGGTGTTCCATTAGTTTGGTGGTGTTTGGATTAGTAAATGTGAATATATATGGGGTTTGGATTCATGGTGTATATGTTCACTGTCTCAAGAACAGTGCGAGTTCTATCAGTTGTGTGCTTCTATATAGATGTATATATCTATACATCTAGCTGTGATATACATATGTGTATGTGACAATCTCAGTTAGCGACGAACTAGTTACCGGTTAGCGACGGATATTTCCAGCTCCATTAATTGCATTAATCTACGGTACGACATGGTGACGAATATTTCCTGCAGCCATTCGACTGGCGAGGCAGAACCTATGTTGCCGTAGATAAAGTTGCCTGTCCTCCGACCCTCATCCCTCAGCAATGATGATACGACAACCTATCACTATATCTTATATAGTAGTAGATGATGTCTTAGTATTACATTAGTGAGTTCATCTTGATTCTGTTACGTACGTCCTTCAGATACTAGATACGATAAGGTTAACATATACTACACGATATGTATACAGAATATAGATGATTCACACTAATGTATGCTAGAATGAATCTTGGGTTGTGTTCTGAGCCATCCGTTCTCACACTTAAAACACATAGGAATTAGTAGTGTGAGAGCGCCGGAGAGAGTGAGAGCGCCGGAGGGGGGGAGGAGAGAGAGAGAGTAAAATGGTACGACATGGTGAAGTAGTATTGTATTTGGCTCCAGTTCCAGCTCCATTTGATCTACGGTACGACATGGTGATCAGGACATAGTCCCTGCAGCCATTCGACTGGCGAGGCAGAAACTATGTAGCCGTAGATAAAGTTGACTGTCTTCCGACCCTTATCCCTCGGTAATGATGATACGACAACCTATCACTATATCTTATATAGTAGTAGATGATGTCTTAGTATTACATTATGTGAGTTCATCTTGATTCTGTTACGTTCTTCAGATACTAGATACGATAAGAACATATACTACACCATATGTACAGAACATAGATGATTCACACTAATGTATGCTAGAATGAATCTCGGCTTGTGTTCTGAGCCATCCGTTCTCACACTTGAAGATAAATTGAATTATAACGACGGATATTAGGTTACTCTTCAGGATAATTGATGTCTATTTTATATTAATTTGGTTTGGTCTATATGATTCTTGGATAATTGGTGTGCATTAAATTCGTATGTGCATATTTGGTCTATGTGATTCTTGGATAATTGGTGTGCATTATATATTGGTTTGGTTTATGCATATTTTTGTGAACAGGGAAAGTGCTGCAATTTTTTTTCAAAAAATTCTCAGTTACCGGTTAGCGACGGATATTTCCAGCTCCATTTGCATTAATCTACGGTACGACATGGTGATTAGGACATAGTCCCTGCTGCCATTCGACTGGCGAGGCAGAAACTATGTAGCCGTAGATAAAGTTGCATGTCCTCCGACCCTCATTCCTCGGCAATGATGATACGACAACCTATCACTATATCTTATATAGTAGTAGATGATGTCTTAGTATTACATTAGTGAGTTCATCTTGATTCTGTTACGTTCTTCAGATACTAGATACGATAAGAACATATACTACACCATATGTACAGAACATAGATGATTCACACTAATGTATGCTAGAATGAATCTTGGCTTGTGTTCTGAGCCATCCGTTCTGATCAAGTATCTTCCTTCTCCTCTCCTCCACCATAGCTCTGAACCAATCTGCTCCTCCCTACTTTCCTTCTTTTTATTTGACTCTCTCAGCCACATATGACATCCAGCTCAAGTGTAGAGTCGGGGGAGAAGAAGTGGACAGGAAGAGAAGGGGGAAGCAGCACAGTCGGCGGCATGACCCGGAGGGTGTGCATAGGAGAACTATGAAGAAAACCTATGTACTTCCTCCGGGTCATGCCTCCGGATGTGCTGCTTCTCCCTCCTCTTCCTGCCCACTTCTTCTCCCCCGACTCTACACTTGCAAGCTGGATGTCATATGTGGCTGAGAGAGTCAAATAAAAAGAAGGGAAGTAGGGAGGAGCAGATTAGTTCAGAGCCATGGTGGAGGAGAGGAGAAGGAAGATGTTTGATCAGAACGGATGTCTCAGAACACAAGCCAAGATTCATTCTAGCATACATTAGTGTGAATCATCTATGTTCTTATCGTATATAGTATCTGAAGGACGTAACAGAATCAAGATGAACTCACTAATGTATGCTAGAATGAATCTTGGGTTGTGTTCTGAGCCACTCGTTCTGATACTTGGGAATTAAGTCATTCGACTGGTGAGGCAGCAACTATAAGGCTACTTGCATGTTCTTCCAACTTTAAATTACAAGATTACTACATTAGGTTACATAAATCACTAACCTCATCGCGGCCAATGTTTACAGTCTTGGTCTCAACTGTCTTCGATGCTATGATCCCATGCTTTCGAAAAATAGACAACGCAGACTCCATGGAATAGAATGGCCTTACATGCAAATCGTCTGTGATTATGTATCTTTTCCCTCCTTTCACAAACACGCCATCCTTGTTGCCTCCATCTGCAACCCCCTCCCACGCAATATCCTCATCCATTGCCTTACCACAGGGACATCGAGCGCCAATAACCGAACTATACAGACGGTGAGTCTTGGTGTAGCACTCAAATGTGGGGCACCCGTAAATTCGCCGAGGTTTTAAATCATCGACATTGAGTTTTAAACCCTCACGTAGCCTTTCTGCTTCACTTCTAGGCTCGAGCAGGATCTTCTTGCAAGCTTCGGTCTCCAGATACTTAGTGTCAAGATTCTGGATGCTTTCGTAGAGCATGTCAACGCATCCTAGCGTCAATTTTCTGCCGAGAAAATTGACGCTAGGATGCGTTGATATGCTCTACGAAAGCGTCCAGAATCTTGACACTAAGTATCTGGAGACCGAAGCTTGCAAGAAGATGCTGCTCGACCCTAGAAGTGAAGCAGAAAGGCTACGTGAGGGTTTAAAACTCAATGTCGATGATTTAAAACCTCGGCAAATTTACGGGTGCCCCACATTTGAGTGCTACACCAAGACTCACCGTGATGAGGTTAGTGATTTATTTAACCTAAGACATGGGATCATAGAATCGAAGACAGTTGAGACCAAGACTGTAAACAATATGTGAGTTCATCTTGATTCTGTTACATCCTTCAGATACTAGATACGATAAGAACATATACTACACTATATGTACAGAACGTAGATGATTCACACTAATGTATGCTAGAATGAATTTTGGGTTGTGTTCTGAGCCATTCGTTCCCATACTTGGCAATTAAGCATGTGAAATAGAACTGATTATGTTTAGTTTGTCTTATGATACAGATTTTCACATCCAAATTGAAATGGATCGTTACTTCGTTGTTCGTACATGGATGTACTAGCGGATCAACCTCCTGGACCGTAGATACTTATAAGTATTGACCGTGTCGGATTAGTATCGATCTATCATTTTGGTATGGACCGTATAGGTTGGTATTGGTCTTAGCGAATTGGTATCGTCCTATCCGATATGTATCGGCCGTATAGCCATTAAGTCATATTGGCCTTATCGATTTGGTATCGGTCATATCCGATAGGTATCGGCCGTATTGGATTATTATATACCATTTCGGATTAGTATCGTGGAAGGTTTAGTAACAACTGTACTTGGATTTCTCTCTTCTAGAGCTAGATTACCATTGCAAGAGAGTCACGAGAGCGTAGATGGCCAGTTACAGAACATACATACTTCCTTTTCAATCTCGCTTTTCCTGATGGAAAAGGAAGTATGTATGTTACTGTAACTGGCCAATCACGATCTGGTGATTCTCTTGCAATGGTATTCTAGCTCGAGAAGAGAGAAATCCAAGTATAGTTGTTACTTCCTTTTCAATCTCGCTTTTCCCACTCCACAGATCCACAGACCCAGATACCACCTTCCACATCCCAGTCCCAGCAGGCCCCGATACTTCCACCACCCCCTATCACTATACCCACCCAGGCTTCCGTCACTCTCGACGGGACCCAGCTGCTCACACTGATTCAGGGGTTCCTAACAACCCATCAGGAGCAGACTACCCTACTCCGCCAGAGCATGGAGCGTTCTGAGGGACGTCCCGTGGTCCCACCACCTGTAGAGCCACGGCAGAAAGCGGGGACGGTCAAGGACTTCATGGGTCTGAATCCCAAGGAGTTCTCAGGGACTGAGGGCATAGTAGTAGCTGATGACTGGCTAGATTCTGTAGAGAGGAAGCTTCTGGGAGTTAGGATGCCGGATGACCTTCAGGTCGAGGCAGCAGGATTTCTGCTGATAGACTTAGCCGGAGTATGGTTCAGGAATGAGCCGTTGTTCGCGAGAGGTAGAGCCACCTGGGACCAGTTCAAGATCCAGTTCAAGAAGAAATTCTTCTCGACCACTGCTAGAGTAGCCATGGGGCTACGATTCCAGAACATCCAGCAGGGGAACCGTTCTGTTGATGACTATGCGGGAGAGTTTAGTCGCCTGAGCCGTTTTGCTCCTAGTCTGGTTGCTGATCCAGAGGAGATGACCCGTAGGTTTTGCCATGGTCTAGTTCCAGACATTGGCATTCTTATAGTGGCGAACGGTACGACTGACTATTACCAGAGCCTAGAGTTAGCCCGGAGCATCGAGGAGCGTCTTCTATCTAGTAAGAGGCCGACTTCTGTACACCATGAGGGTCCGTCCAAGCGTCAGGCTTTCCAGCAGAGAGCGCCGACGCCACCCCAGCAGACTTACCATCCCCCTACATCACATCACCCGACCCAGCCAGTTAGAACCCCGGGACCCCGACAGCAGCAGCAGAAGGAAGCTTTTTGTGTATACTGCAAGAGGCAAGGCCATGACTCTCTCGTCTGCAGGAAGAGGTTGGGTCAGTGTTTAGCTTGTGGGTCTGTCATCCATCAGATTCGGGACTGCCCAGTAGCCAAGGGACCCCAGGGGAAGACTTATAGCCTAGTCCTTGAGTCGGAGCCGGAACAGGTTTCGGGAGGTTAGTTTTGATCGTAGCCTTAGTCATTTGTTGCATTGCTTGCTATGTTAGAATATTGTCGGGTCTTCAATCCTTGTGAATTTCGAGGACGAAATTTTTCAAGGAGGAAAGACTTGTAAGCCCCTGATTTTCAAAAATTTTTAAACTAGTATTAATTAATTATTAAATGTCATTATTGGTTTTAAAAATATTTTAATATGATTTTTAGGAATTTTCTATAATTTTAAATGAGTTCTTAAATACAAAAATACTGATATGTAATTTTCTAAATAGTTTTAATATCATTCTGCAATTTTTGAAATGTTGTTTATATCAGTTTGTAATTAGGAATTTGGTTTTAATTAGGGAATGCAAATACTATTTTGCATTTACTCACCATTAAAGCCTTTATGTAATTTCCTAAACCTAGGGGACCTAACTGCTAAACTACCAAACCCCCCCCCCCCGACCAGACACTCTCTCTCCTCACCCACTCTCGTTGACCCAACCGCCTCACCCTAATTTTCCGGCCGTCCTAATCGGAACCCTAACCCTAATTTGGTCGGATCACCGCCATTGGAAGCCTATAAAAGGAAGGGCTCTCCTTCCTCGACCAGCCCACACCACTATCACCCCATCCCGACCACCGCAAACTCCCCTTCTTCCCCAACTTCCTAGTCGGAACCCAAACTCTGGCGAAGCCCTGTCCCGACGCCTACACCCACCCTCACAGCAAACCACCACTACCCCTACGTTCGCCTTGACGAGCCGTGCCCAGCGCCACCCGAGCGCCGCTTCCCCATCACCTCCTCCGCCGCACAGCACGTTCGAAACCCTTCCTCTTCGCCGGACACGTAGGTTACAGTTTCGTTTTGTGTTGTACGTGTCTCGTTTTGACCTATGTTGCTCGCCAGGACACGGGGACCTTAGTCCAGTACTTGGACACGCAAATCGAAGCTTGTACGTGTCGTGCGAAGCACGGACACGAGAAAACCCTGTGTCCTTAACTGTCAGGACACAGGATGGTTTATATTTTTTTTATTATGTTTAATTAATTCTAACCTAAATAAATGTATTAAAACCCTAATCCTAACAAAAGGGCCAACTGGCCCACTGGCCAGCGGCTGCAGTGTTAAATCCCCCCCCCTGCGCAGCTCGAGTTCGAGCCCCCCCTTGCTGTTTTTTCCTTTTCTTTTTCTTTTCTTTTTCCTTTTCTTTTTTGTTATTTAGGTATATTTATATATATATGTATATACATATTTTTGTATATATATATGTATTAATATATATACTATATTTAGGTATATATAGTTGCTGTTTTTATGAATATACTTCATTATTTTATGTATGTATATATATATGTATATGTGTATTATGTATACATATATATTTATGTATATATATTTCCTTATGTATATATATTATTATATATATACTATTATATATATATATATGTATACATTAATTTTGTATATGTATATATATGTTATATAGATAAGTATTTTCTTATATGTATGTATATATACATATATTTGTATATATATATATATATATATATATATATATATATATATATATATATATATATATATATATATATATATATATATAATATATAGTTGAACATTTTCCTATATATGTAAATACCCCTATATTTATATATATAAAAAAAAAAATATATATATATATATATATATATATATATATATATATATATATATATAATATATAGTTGAACATTTTCCTATATATGTAAATACCCCTATATTTATATATATATATATATATATATATATATATATATATATTATTTCCTATATGTATTTTACTTAGCTTAGTGTAAATTATTTATCTAAAATAATGTTCATACTTTTATAATTACTATGTAAAACTTTACCTTATTAAAATATTAATATTTATTTTGTATTTCTACCACTTAGTATTTTTTGTATATTTAAATTACTGCAACCATTTGGTGTCCAAGCCTAGCATGGGTATTTGGGCTCAAATGTGTTTTCACACATTCAAGACCTGTACAAGTCATATTGGATTTGATTCATGGCCTTGGGTCCTGTATTTGAACTTTGGTTCAAATTATGTACATGGACAAAATATGCAGATAATTAATTATTGTGTGCAATGCTGTTTTTGATTTTCTAAAAATACTTAAAGTATAGCTAAAATTATGGAAAAATAGTTTTTAGATACTATGTTAAGTTAGCTAATTTAGTATAATTTTTGTAGTATTTAATTTACTGTTTTGCCACTAGTTTGGCATATGAAACCAAAACTTACTTTCTGTATACCTAGGAAAACTGATTTTTATAAAATATTTGTACTGGTTAATAAATTCCAGAAAAATTATAATAAATTTCTATGATTAACAAGGATCACTTTAGTACTTTACTTTAAGAAAAACTAGGCTTTTTGCCTATCTCTAAAATTGTTAGAACACAATGATCTTTTGATTTATTTATTGATTAATTACGACTTATAGCTTTTTGTATTATTTGGAGTTTTAGTCGTGTTGAACCCCAACCCTCACTAGTGTAAAGACCCTAGAAAGTTAGTTAACATAGTGTGTCACCCCACATTGGTCTCCTGTGCCAAGTCATCATTATTGGCTAGGTGCCCAGTCACAAGTCGTGTCGCACCAATTAGTGTCCTAGTGTTTTAGCTTAGTGTAAAAGCTAAGTTATTGCATTTATTTCTACAGTGACGAGTTACCAGACATCCATAGTACTTTTATCGCAGCTTATTTTGCTAGAGGCAAGTACATCTACATACTCATTTACTGTCTTTTAATGCTAGAACATGTATTAACCCTGTTAAAAGACTGATCCTTGAGGTAGCAAGTTATGTCTTCACATGTTGTATCACTTTCAGTACCGGCCATGTTTAGTACAGCTCTTATATCTTCACATGCTTCTTACGGGTTCTCAGTACAAGTTTCACTATGCTTTAGACTGCTCTGAGTATTCACATGTTTTATACTGCTCCCAGTACCTGTCATGCTTATACTGCTCCCAGTATCTCTCACATGTTTTTACTGCTCTCGTATCTCCCACATGTTAAATAAACGGGTTAAGGGGAAACTGTTAGTAGTGTACGTGAACATGACCCCCTTCTCCGTATGTACTTACCGTGCTCGGGGACATTCTATATGCGACCTTGCCGTATGTTTCTGAATCTCGCGTTTGTGTATGGATATACACCGATGCCGTTCGTGCACGTGTGGGCACACCAGAAAAACTTGACATGTACCATAGTACATCCTACCACCTATTGACCGATTCACGTACATGCTACGGTTTTAAACTTTTAAACTATATGTGGTCATTTGTAGAAATGACCAATTAAACCATGATATGCCATGTTCCCTATGTTACTATGATACTATGATCCCAGTTGTACCATGAGGCCATGTTTCCAGTATTTCCTGTTTATAGACTTATCACACCATGTTTCTTGTTGTACATCTCTTTCATTATATGTTCAGTACTTTAGTTGTAGAGGTTGTACTTGCTCCCGTCCTGACAGGATAATATTGTAGGTATACTTACTGAGGAGGAGTTGCTCTGTGATTCGTATTATGGAGTCACTGCCGAGGACCCGGTTTTGCCATACGAGGATGTTCCTGCGGGGAGACTCGTCTAGTTTGCTTAGCTGCTTGGGATACTTAGTGTAGTCATGTATTAGACTATATCATTTTGTAACTGGACATGTATCCAGTTTTACATTTCAGTTTACTTGTACTTGGATATTTTACTATATACGACGACTTTTGTGTTTGGAGCATTTATGATTCTTCTTCACTTATAGAACTGTTAGCACATTTAGTCTTATCTTGTTATCTCTAGAACAGCTTACTGCGCTTTATCTTAAGCGTAGGCTGGACATGGCTCGGTCCGGCCCAACAATTTGGGTAACGGGTCGTGACATGTTTTTAGTGGTGGCCCATGCAGGTCTGCCGACTAAACTGTTTGGTTACGTTATTGTACCAAACATGCCTGCAATTAGGAACTTAAGGTAATTAGACAACATTAGGAAAGACGCTTAGAACACCTAGAGGAATGCTAGGATTGCAACATAGGAAATACATCACATGTTTGCTATTATAATTAGATTTTCTTGCATATGATTGCTCGCTTTAAATAAGTCCTTATAAGTCTTTTTATGTGTAATTTAGATGGTGCTTACTCGCTCGTCCTAGTATGTTACCCCCGAGAATGGGGCCCTCCATATCCAGTCAGCTGACCAGTTGACTGATACACCTCCACCTACCACATTTTCCCACTCCACAGATCCACAGACCCAGATACCACCTTCCACATCCCAGTCCCAGCAGGCCCCGATACTTCTACCACCCCCTATCACTATACCCACCCAGGCTTCCGTCACTCTCGACGGGACCCAGCTGCTCACACTGATTCAGGGGTTCCTAACAACCCATCAGGAGCAGACTACCCTACTCCGCCAGAGCATGGAGCGTTCTGAGGGACGTCCCGTGGTCCCACCACCTGTAAAGCCACGGCAGAAAGCGGGGACGGTCAAGGACTTCATGGGTCTGAATCCCAAGGAGTTCTCAGGGACTGAGGGCATAGTAGTAGCTGATGACTGGCTAGATTCTGTAGAGAGGAAGCTTCTGGGAGTTAGGATGCCGGATGACCTTCAGGTCGAGGCAGCAGGATTTCTGCTGATAGACTTAGCCGGAGTATGGTTCAGGAATGAGCCGTTGTTCGCGAGAGGTAGAGCCACCTGGGACCAGTTCAAGACCCAGTTCAAGAAGAAATTCTTCTCGACCACTGCTAGAATAGCCATGGGGCTACGATTCCAGAACATCCAGCAGGGGAACCGTTCTGTTGATGACTATGCGGGAGAGTTTAGTCGCCTGAGCCGTTTTGCTCCTAGTCTGGTTGCTGATCCAGAGGAGATGACCCGTAGGTTTTGCCATGGTCTAGTTCCAGACATTGGCATTCTTATAGTGGCGAACGGTACGACTGACTATTACCAGAGCCTAGAGTTAGCCCGGAGCATCGAGGAGCGTCTTCTATCTAGCAAGAGGCCGACTTCTGTACACCATGAGGGTCCGTCCAAGCGTCGGGCTTTCCAGCAGAGAGCGCCGACGCCACCCCAGCAGACTTACCATCCCCCTACATCACATCACCCGACCCAGCCAGTTAGAACCCCGGGACCCCGACAGCAGCAGCAGAAGGAAGCTTTTTGTGTATACTACAAGAGGCAAGGCCATGACTCTCTCGTCTGCAGGAAGAGGTTGGGTCAGTGTTTAGCTTGTGGGTCTGCCATCCATCAGATTCGGGACTGCCCAGTAGCCAAGGGACCCGAGGGGAAGACTTATAGCCTAGTCCTTGAGCCGGAGCCGGAACAGGTTTCGGGAGGTTAGTTTTGATCGTAGCCTTAGTCATTTGTTGCATTGCTTGCTATGTTAGAATATTGTCGGGTCTTCAATCCTTGTGAATTTCGAGGACGAAATTTTTCAAGGAGGGAAGACTTGTAAGCCCCTGATTTTCAAAAATTTTTAAACTAGTATTAATTAATTATTAAATGTCATTATTGGTTTTAAAAATATTTTAATATGATTTTTAGGAATTTTCTATAATTTTAAATGAGTTCTTAAATACAAAAATACTGATATGTAATTTTCTAAATAGTTTTAATATCATTCTGCAATTTTTGAAATGTTGTTTATATCAGTTTGTAATTAGGAATTTGGTTTTAATTAGGGAATACAAATACTATTTTGCATTTACTCACCATTAAAGCCTTTATGTAATTTCCTAAACCTAGGGGACCTAACTGCTAAACTACCAAACCCCCCCCCCCCCGACCAGACACTCTCTCTCCTCACCCACTCTCGTTGACCCGACCGCCTCACCCTAATTTTCCGGCCGTCCTAATCGGAACCCTAACCCTAATATGGCCGGATCACCGCCATTGGAAGCCTATAAAAGGAAGGGCTCTCCTTCCTCGACCAGTCCACACCACTATCACCCCATCCCGACCACCGCAAACTCCCCTTCTTCCCCAACTTCCTAGTCGGAACCCAAACTCCGGCGAAGCCCTGTCCCGACGCCTACACCCACCCTCACAGCAAACCACCACCACCCCTACGTTCGCCTTGACGAGCCGTGCCCAGCGCCACCCGAGCGCCGCTTCCCCATCACCTCCTCCGCCGCACAGCACGTTCGAAACCCTTCCTCTTCGCCGGACACGTAGGTTACAGTTTCGTTTTGTGTCGTACGTGTCTCGTTTTGACCTATGTTGCTCGCCAGGACACGGGGACCTTAGTCCAGTACTTGGACACGCAAATCGAAGCTTGTACGTGTCGTGCGAAGCACGGACACGAGAAAACCCTGTGTCCTTAACTGTCAGGACACAGGATGGTTTATATTTTTTTTATTATGTTTAATTAATTCTAACCTAAATAAATGTATTAAAACCCTAATCCTAACAAACGGGCCAACTGGCCCACTGGCCAGCGGCTGCAGTGTTAAATCCCCCCTCCCCTGCGCAGCTCGAGTTCGAGCCCCCCTTGCTGTTTTTTCCTTTTCTTTTTCTTTTCTTTTTCCTTTTTCTTTTTTTGTTATTTAGGTATATTTATATATATATGTATATACATATTTTTGTATATATATATGTATTAATATATATACTATATTTAGGTATATATAGTTGCTATTTTTATGAATATACTTCATTATTTTATGTATGTATATATATATATATATGTGTATTATGTATACATATATATTTATGTATATATATTTCCTTATGTATATATATTATTATATATATACTATTATATATATATATGTATACATTAATTTTGTATATGTATATATATGTTATATAGATAAGTATTTTCTTATATGTATGTATATATACATATATTTGTATATATATATATATAATATATAGTTGAACATTTTCCTATATATGTAAATACCCCTATATTTATATATATATATATATATATATATATATATATATATATATATATATATATATATATATATATATATATATATATATATATATATATATATATATATATATATATATATATATATATTATTTCCTATATGTATTTTACTTAGCTTAGTGTAAATTATTTATCTAAAATAATGTTCATACTTTTATAATTACTATGTAAAACTTTACCTTATTAAAATATTAATATTTATTTTGTATTTCTACTACTTAGTATTTTCTGTATATTTAAATTACTGCAACCATTTGGTGTCCAAGCCTAGCATGGATATTTGGGCTCAAATGTGTTTTCACACATTTAAGACCTGTACAAGTCATATTGGACTTGATTCATGGCCTTGGGTCCTGTATTTGAACTTTGGTTCAAATTATGTACATGGACAAAATACGCAGATAATTAATTATTGTGTGCAATGCTGTTTTTGATTTTCTAAAAATACTTAAAGTATAGCTAAAATTATGGAAAAATAGTTTTTAGATACTATGTTAAGTTAGCTAATTTAGTATAATTTTTGTAGTATTTAATTTACTGTTTGCCACTAGTTTGGCATATGAAACCAAAACTTACTTTCTGTATACCTAGGAAAACTGATTTTTATAAAATATTTGTACTGGTTAATAAATTCCAGAAAAATTATAATAAATTTCTATGATTAACAATGATCACTTTAGTACTTTACTTTAAGAAAAACTAGGCTTTTTGCCTATCTCTAAAATTGTTAGAACACAATGATCTTTTGATTTATTTATTGATTAATTACGACTTATAGCTTTTTGTATTATTTGGAGTTTTAGTCGTGTTGAACCCCAACCCTCACTAGTGTAAAGACCCTAGAAAGTTAGTTAACATTGTGTCTCACCTCACATTGGTCTCCTGTGCCAAGTCATCATTATTGGCTAGGTGCCCAGTCACAAGTCGTGTCGCACCAATTAGTGTCCTAGTGTTTTAGCTTAGTGTAAAAGCTAAGTTATTGCATTTATTTCTACAGTGACGAGTTACCAGACATCCATAGTACTTTTATCGCAGCTTGTTTTGCTAGAGGCAAGTACATCTACATACTCATTTACTGTCTTTTAATGCTAGAACATGTATTAACCCTGTTAAAAGACTGATCCTTGAGGTAGCAAGTTATGTCTTCACATGTTGTATCACTTTCAGTACCGGCCATGTTTAGTACAGCTCTTATATCTTCACATGCTTCTTACGGGTTCTCAGTACAAGTTTCACTATGCTTTAGACTGCTCTGAGTATTCACATGTTTTATACTGCTCCCAGTACCTGTCATGCTTATACTGCTCCCAGTATCTCTCACATGTTTTTACTGCTCTCGTATCTCCCACATGTTAAATAAACGGGTTAAGGGAAAACTGTTAGTAGTGTACGTGAACATGACCCCCTTCTCCGTATGTACTTACCGCGCTCGGGGACATTCTATATGCGACCTTGCCGTATGTTTCTGAATCTCGCGTTTGTGTATGGATATACACCGATGCCGTTCGTGCACGTGTGGGCACACCAGAAAAACTTGACATGTACCACAGTACATCCTACCACCTATTGACCGATTCACGTACATGCTACGGTTTTAAACTTTTAAACTATATGTGGTCATTTGTAGAAATGACCAATTAAACCATGATATGCCATGTTCCCTATGTTACTATGATACTATGATCCCAGTTGTACCATGAGGCCATATTTCCAGTATTTCCTGTTTATAGACTTATCACACCATGTTTCTTGTTGTACATCTCTTTCATTATATGTTCAGTACTTTAGTTGTAGAGGTTGTACTTGCTCCCATCCTGACAGGATAACGTTGTAGGTATACTTACTGAGGAGGAGTTGCTCTGTGATTCGTATTATGGAGTCACTGCCGAGGACCCGGTTTTGCCATACGAGGATGTTCCTGCGGGGAGACTCGTCTAGTTTGCTTAGCTGCTTGGGATACTTAGTGTAGTCATGTATTAGACTATATCATTTTGTAACTGGACATGTATCCAGTTTTACATTTCAGTTTACTTGTACTTGGATATTTTACTATATACGACGACTTTTGTGTTTGGAGCATTTATGATTCTTCTTCACTTATAGAACTGTTAGCACATTTAGTCTTATCTTGTTATCTCTAGAACAGCTTACTGCGCTTTATCTTAAGCGTAGGCTGGACATGGCTCGGCCCAGCCCAATAATTTGGGTAACGGGTCGTGACAATTGGATACTCTCTACTGCTCTTGAAACTTCACAGTTGCTCCCGATTATTCTGCCTTATCTTCCTGTCCTCCCTACTTCGGAGCGACGAATAGTCATGCTTACTAGAGCTTATCAATATTTTTTAGCTACTTGTGTAAATTTGTTGCTTGTTAAAATTTTGGGTTGCTTGATAGATAAGAGAGGATGATAGATGCCTTGTACAGTAGATATCTATTAGTAGAAATTTTAGCAGTTAGTTGGAAGATTATAAAGTTTTAGCGATAAAAGATTTGATGGAGTAGTGTGTCCAAAGGTGGGTAGAAGTCCTCCAGTATTCGAAATTACGAAACGGCTAGAGAAGGTTATAAAAATATTTCGAGGAATTAAAATTTAAGAAGATTAAGGTTAAGATAGATTTTTATTTTAGAATAGTTACGAATTAGAATTTCGAGGACGAAATTATTTTAAGGTGGGTAGATTTGTAGCTTCCCTTCCCGGAAATTTTAAAATGTTTTATTATTAATTCATTTTATTTAAATGGGTGATTTTTAGACTGTGCATAAAGAGTATATCCTCCATTATTAGTTTATTGATTTCGTTATTATTATTATTATTATTATTATTATTATTATTATTATTATTATTATTATTATTATTATTATTATTATTGAGGCTATTTGGATTTCAGGAGGTTTGTCATATTACATATGTGAATGTGTATAGATTAATATATATATGTAAATGTGTGTAAGTGTATATATATATATATATATATATATATATATATATATATATATATATATATATATATATATATATATATATATATATGTATATAGATAAAATTGAGATTGGTATTTTCTATTAAAAGTATTTAATTAGATTTTTTGGAGATTTGTTATATATACATGTAAATATATGTGCGTGTGTGCATATATAAATATAAATATTATGTATGTATATATATAAATATAAATATTATGTGTGTATAAATATATGTATAAATATACCTGTATATATATATATATATATATATATATATATATATATATATATATATATATATATATATATATATATATATATATATATATATATATATATAGTATTATTTGCTAATAGAATAAATGAAAAAGAAAACGAAAAAGCAAAGGGAAAGAATAAGGAACAAAGACAGCAGTAGGTTTACAGATATACACCCTCAGAGCCAACCGAGCTCAGCAGCTCTTGGCTTAAATCCCCCCTATCGAATGAATAACACCCAGGCCCAGCCCAGGTCGAGTAGACCCCAGGCTCAGCCCATCCGGGTTACACCCTCCCCGCACAAGCAAACCGAAGCCAACCCGATCCCATCCGCGTATATGTAGAACAGAACGAAAGAGAAGGAGAAACCTATCGAAACCCTAATTCTTAATTCCAACCAGCACCGACCTGGCCGTGGCGCAGCCGCACGCCACCACGGGGCCGCCGCAAATTCGCGCGCACAACGTGAACAGAGCAACGACAGCAGTATGGCGGTTTGGAACAGTCGACTTCGCGCAACGTTTCCCGCCAACCCGAGCAATCGTTTCACGAACGAGTTTCGCAGGTACGAAGCCAATATAATCGAGTTTTTATCCCAGTACATAGACTTTTTCATGAACGAACCTATTGCCTGGAAAATCGATGAAAACTTCATCGAAAATCCTGTCCAAAACAGGACGTAAGTCGGTCCAAACACCCTTGTTAGGAAGCGAACCATCGTCAAACCAACGACAGTTTAAGAAAACTAATTAAAGACACTTGAAGACAACATGTAGGTATTCCTAACCTATTTTGTAGATTTAATTTTCATGAAGTATACGCAGAGGAAACAGATTTCAAAATCGAGTTTTAATCATTAAAAACTGTTTTCGAAAATCATAAAATCCCTCGATACGACGTGCGTCCCGCCAATCCGGGCGACGTGGTCACGAACCGAAAGCATCGAAAGCTGTGTAACGGCTTCGTGGTCGTGTGGACTTTGACGGAATTCAAATTGATCGTGTGTGCGCGACGAATTTGATGCGTATCCGTCAAAATTCACCGTATCGGCCTCTGTGCAAATTTCTCAATTACTTTGTGCACGCTCGTCAGATCAAGACGAAACTTGTGCCAACAGAACCGTATCATTTTTCTGGTCCTGTATGCCAAGTTTGGTCCAATTCTGAGACAGTTGAATCGTACGTCGTTTTGCGAGCCCCACGGTCCCACTCAACGGGCAATTTTGTACACAGCCCACCGAAATCCAACTTTAGACATACGGTTGGGTTCGTATCGGAAAACCGGATCCGTAGACATATAGTTTGACGACTTTAGAGACCGTTGACTTTTGCACGCTTTTCGGTACAAAGCGGGTCCAACGACGGACATCGTTTTTGCCTGAAATTACTGTTTTGCACCTGTATCCAGAATTGGACTTAAGGACAAGCAATCCTAGCTAATTTGACTATTCTAAGAACGTTGGTAATGTTTATTTCAGCATCTGGAGACTTCTGCGTGTGTTGACTGATTGTGGCTCATTGAGTGGTATATTATTATTGGTTTCCCCAGCTAAGGACCTCAGGCAAGTGCACTTTTTGATTGCTTTCCGATTCATAGTAGTCTTTTCATTTCATGTCTATACATATATCTTGCTGCTTGTTGACACGCTCGTCATACGGAGTAGTCGGAAGGGAAAATATCTTAGTTGACATGTGGACTACCCAGAACTATCCCATGATGTCTATTCGTGAATAATAGCACCTGTACACGACACGTGCAGGTGCCGGATTTACCCCCCAGCCGTTCACATGTCGAAAAGGATATTTCACACCACCTAGATAGATGTCTTTTATTAGTTTTTCCTTGTTTACTTCTCTATCGTGCTATGTCATCAATTATCTTCCAATTTTTATCTCTCATATGTTATTTTCATGTCTTGTTAATTCTATTGTGTTTTCGCATTGTCGTCGGTTTGTGTACTTGTTCCATTCCTGACTAGAAACCAACATTTTTCAGGTTTAGCCGCGATCACTCTTAGCATTGGAAAGGCTTGGGTATGCTGAGGTCAACCTAGAAATAGAAAGCAATTGTATCAATTTTATTAATTATAAAATCTTGTATTTCCTTTAATTTGTAAATGATGTAAATGTTGTAATAAATTTAGAAAGCAGCAATTGTTTTATTTTGAGCATCTATTTCTTGCGGGCTTGACAGCATTCTACCGCCGACTCTGCGGCATAGGCTGGCTTGGACACATCTTGTATCCGAAAAAGCGGGTGCGGGTCGTGACACTAACAGTTGACTTTTGGTTAACTGGTCAACTCTGGTCAAGTTATAGACATTTCTAGGCCAAGCGTTGACTGATAGTTGACTTTTGGTCAAGCAGTCAAACTTGGTCAACCGAGGTCAAAACTAGCCTAAGCATACTATTTCTAATATTTACCTACCAAGATACCATATATATTGGTCAAACAGGATCAACTCTAATCTAAGAATTAAAATATCAAGTTGTACCTCGTTATTCGTACATCGAAACCTACAACACGCAAATCGAGATAAGATAATCAACGGTAAGGTTAATAATATTATCACAGTGATCCACATGATCATCTTGCCAATTTTAGCGATGTGAGATCACTGGAATCGACTGATCTCAGTTTCGTTGTACTAATTCCGAAATACGAACTTAATAAGAATTAATTATAATAAAAGGTAATACACAGAAAAAATATCTACAAATATTGTTGGATGATGAAACAAACATCACCAACATGTCCATAATGATCAAATCAGCTAGGTTAGCCTATCCATAAGTCCAATTTGGATATAGGGGCAAAAAGGTAATTTCGGGTCAAAACGGTGTCCGTGTCGGTTCCGCTTTGCACCAAAAAAATGTGCAAGAATACTAGTCCACTAAACCTAACAAATTATATGTTCACAAATCCAGAATGACGATACGAATCCAACGGTATATCCAGAATTGAATTCCGATGAGCCGGCATAAAAAAGTCCCGTTGACCCGGACTGTGGGGTCCGTTTTGTACCGAAATGCGTGCCAGGGCCCACGTCCTCCAAATCTAACAAACTTTATATAAAAACGTGCCAGAACGACGCCACGAGTCTATTGGTGGTGTCAAAAATTGAATCCAGAGTCCCGGGTTCAAAAATGGAATTTAAAAAGTTAGAAATTATAAATTCGGACGGCCAACTTTGGCGTCAAATTCAACCAATCAAACGTGCTCACAATAAAACAAAACTTGAGGGGCAGGAAGAGAGTTATACCAGCTGTGTATAGGAACCAGTGGCACGCCAGACGGAGATGCGATGGAGGAGATACGAACCGACGAAATTGGCTCCACAAAACTATCCAAAAATTATACAATTTAAAGCGTCAACTTGGTGGCCGGTTTTGATGTATCAAAAGATAAAATTAACGGACGAAACTTGAGGAGAGTGAAGAGCTATATATCGAGATTATGACGAAGCAAAGAGTTCGTCGATCCAACGGTCGGATTTCCCGAAAAATACGTACAATCGTCATCTCGAAACGCACTTTCTGACTTGGCGTTCCTCGCACGCGTCGACGTGATTCTGAGAAAAAATGCTGAAATCGCCTATGGCGACCACTAGAAAAGGCATGAGCATGCCGAGGGTGTTCGTGGTGACGTAAATGACGAAAAGAGCGTCGTCTCGGTCGATCTCAGCGCACGGGGGCGCTGTCGCGTGCGTCGTCGGGACGTGATCGTGCTTGGGCGTGCGGAAAAGTACCCCAACTAGGTCGCCACAGCAGGTCGACCACGCGGGGTGGTGCATGGCGGCGCGGCGACCGCCTGCGCACGGTGGCCAGAGGTGGGCCACCACGATTAGCTATAACTGCTGCGACCGTAGCAGCGGCTGCTGCACGTCGTGCATCCCTACGGGGGCGCATGGCCGAGCTCGGGGTGCACAGGGCGATGTCGGCTGCGGTTGTCGCAGCTGCTGCTGTACAGTGGGGGCACGACGAGCAGCACGGGCACAACGAGGCTGCCCGGCGGTGGTGGTGATGGGCTCGGCCATAGAGGAAGGAGGTGGAGTAGTAGGGATGGTGATGGGGATGGTGATGTTAGATGATGATGGCTGTAGGAGGAGGAGAAAAAGAGTAATATGGAGAGGATGGAGAAGAAGAAGGGTGATAAGTGTTCGGCCAGGAGGAGCACTTAGTTGCTGCTGGTGTTGAGGGAGGAGAGAGAAGAGAGGTGAGTTATTTATTTCCTTACAAAGTAAAGAGAGAGAGAGAAAGAGAGAGAGAGAGAGAGAGAGAGAGAGAGAGAGTTATTAATGAAAGAGGGAGAGAGAGAGAAAGTGGAGAAAGATAGGGGTTTGGGGATTAGGGCCGGCCATATTCCTTGGCATGGGTGTGTGGGTGTCATGTAGGAATGGAGGGCTAGGATTATATAAGAGTGGAATGAAGGCTATGATTTAAATGAGGATTAGATTATCCTCTAGGGATTTAATTCAATGAAAAAATACATTAAATATTTGATGTGGAAAAAACTAGGTATTTAATATTTTTGGTAGGAAAAAGTGTGTGTGGGTATTCATGAGGGGGCAACATGAAGTTTGGGTTGGGTTCGGTTGAGCCGGGTCGGGTCAAAATCGGACATGGTGCAATAATTGAATTTAAATAGGTATTTATGATCATGGGTAAATAAGTAACATGTGGGGACTCAAATAAATGGGACACAAGTGTCATGTAGGTAGTAGGCTTCGTGTGGGCCATGTCCATATTATGGGTCGACTAGGTTGGATCGATGTCGGATCCCGAAATTAAATTGGAAGTCAGGTCGCATTTTACGATGGATAATTAATTGGCCTAAATTGACACAAAAGTTGTACGAAGAAAATGAAGCACAAGATGGTGTGTCTGAGTGGGACACGAAGGTCATGGGTGTAGGGCGTCTCGAGTAGATCATGCATGAGGAGTTGGTTTCAAGAAAATGACTAGCCTTGTGCTCCTAAATTAAAAGTCACGGTAACGTGCTTATGATGATCAAAGATAAAAGTGGAAAAAATCAATTTATAATTAATTAATGATGAAATGGTCTAAATTGACTCGAAGTTGTGTGAAGCAAAAAGAGTACAAGGAAACAAGTTTGGATGGAACGTGATATATCAACATGAAGGTAATTTTGTCTACTACACACTGATGAAAAGAGTTTTCAGAGATTGGCATCCCTGACGCTCCAGAAGTCAAAGTCACGAAAAAAAACATTAAACCAAATAATAATCAAATAATAATATCTATTGCAAATAATTGATTTATAAAATTAAAAAAATAAGCCCTAAATTCAAGGGGGCTTACATCCTCTATATCATCTCAACTCGTACCGATCAATGAAAATAATAACTACTTGGTTTGTCCAAAGCCAAAGAGTAGTAGGATTATTCTCCTTCTTTTCACTGGGTTTTTCCATACCATAAGACTCTCTCTGAAAGATATTTTGTTCTTGTTAGTTGTTTATTGAGGTTGGGACTCTTTTTCAGGGGTCTACCACCTTCATAACTTAATACACATTGGCATTCATATCAGAATAGGGTCTAAATCAATTCTGTTAGCCCAATGATCTAACTATGTTTTCGATTATGGTTATTCGATTAATTTTAACATTATGATATCACTAATATTTATGCTATCTCTATAGCATTGATACTTAAACTTTGCATAGTCCTAATGTGCTTTATCTTATCATACTTGCTACGCGTATATTGATTTGTTCGTCTAATATGTATTTGCAGAAAAGCAATTAGCAAGATCAAATATAGACATATGCAATGAAGAAATCATGGTGGAACAAAGACGATGGTATTCCACAAAGATTTTTCTGAACCGTTCGACGACATCTTCGGAGCCACGCACCCGGGGGTTCCGCTGCCCGGTCAGCGGATGGGGGACGAGGGCGCAGCGCCCCCCCTCAGGGGTTCGGGGGCGAAACCCCCGAAAGGTATTCCGTTTTCACAAACTGGGTATCTTGGGACTGTTGCCGCCAAGAGAAAAAGCCAGCACTTATCAAAGAAAAAAGCCAAGCCATGCCATCATCATTTCAAGACTCTGAAGAAGCCTGCACCTGCCTAAGTATATCTGGAGTCTGTAATGAGTCTTATGAATAGTTGTAAACACAAGAAATGAATGACAAAATTGAAAGCTATTGTAGAAAATAACCCAGGACAATCTTCGAAATCTTGACGGATGATCTGGCGGATCTCCGCGAAAATCCGGCGGAAGATCCGAATGTACTCACAGAATACCTTATGTGATTGTTCGGATTATCCGACGAAAAATCGCAAAATTCAGGTGGATTTTTCGTCATATTATCGTTTGCATTCCAATGGTCAGATTTTGTCGAAGATTGATCCCAACGGCTATATTTATAGCCGTGAGACTGTGTAGGCAGATAATCCGATGAACTTTCGTAGAAATTCGACGGATTATCCGTCAGCCTGATGAAAGTTACATTAATTGCTCTTTCCAATGCTTTGGTTATATATAGCCTTGAATCCCTTCATTTAAGGTTGATGCTTTTAAGCCTAAAACTTTCTAATATACCAAAGTCTATCCACAAACACTCCACCAAAGCTTTCATTTGCCAATCCATCAATTGTGTTAGAGTGTTCTTGAGCTATAAGTGTGAGATCTTCATCTTGTTGTAAGAAGATGAAAACCTTCTTGTGAAAGGTTAAAGTTGGAGAGTCTTCGAATAAAAGCTCTCGGTTGAAGTTGGAGAGTCTTCGGATAAAAGCTCTCGGTTGAAGTTGGAGAGTCTTCGGATAAAAGCACTCGGGTTGAAGTCGGAGAGGCCTTCGGATAAAAGCTCTCGTGCAAGAAGTTGATGAGCCTTCGGATAAAAACTCACATTGTACTATTTGCGATAATAAGTGGATTAAAGCCGGAGAGAGTTCCGGGACTGGAGTGTCCCTTGGGAGGATACCAGGATATATCGGGTGTCGGTATTGTTGTTGCTTCTTCTCTTGCACTTATATTTTTAAATTGCATAATAGTAATCCCTTAGTGCTTGATTAGTTAGCTTGACCCTATTCACCCCCCTTTAGGGTTCCTACAGATTCTACACTACCAAATTACAGCATTTTAGCGACGGCCATTTAGCGACGGAAAATTTCCGTCGCTATTACCGTCGGATCACCGACGGATTTGTGACGAAATACCGACGGAAAGCAGTGGACAATTTTTTTATTTTTTTATGTCCATATCCGTCGCTACGCCGTCGATAGGTCGTCGGCCATGTAGCGACGGTTTTATATCCGTCGCTAGAACGTCGCATATTTTGGCGGGAAAAGCCTAAAATATTGGCACAAGATTTGACTGACGACTTAGCGACGGAATAATCCGTCGCTACTCTGGCGCGAGATTTACTGACTACTTAGCGACGGAATAATCCGTCGCTAAGCCGTCGCTAATTTCTGTACCCTAACTTAAATTGAACCGACGGGGGGAAAATTTTCATTCCCCCCAAAACACTCTCTCTCTTCCCTCTCCCTCTCTCCGACGATCTCGCTCTCTCCGACCGGCGATCTCCCTCTCTCTCTCTAAGGTATGCTCTCTCTCCCCCCTCTCTCTCTCTCTATCTTCCTCTCTCTCTCTCTCTCTTTTACGATTTGGGGGGTTGGGGGGCTGTCGTAGTGGTCGGAGAGGGTGTGGGGCAGGGGGGTTTCGGGTACGGGGTGGGGTGGTCGGGGCAAGGGTGGAGTGGGGTGGTCGGGGGCAGGGGGTCGAGGAGGGGGTCGGGCAGGGGTGGGGGGTGGTCTGGGCTGGGGGGGTTCGGGTAGGGGCTGGGGTGGTCGGGGCAAGGGTGGGGTGGGAGAGGGGGCAGGGGGGGGTCGGGGAGGGGGTCGGGCAAGGGTGGGGGGGTGGTCTGGGCAGGGGGGTGGGAGAGGGGGTCGGGCAGGGGTTGGGGGAGGGTCGGGCAGGGGTTGGGGGGGTCGGGGCAGGGGGGGCAGGGGGGTGGGAGAGGGGGTCGGGCAGGGGTTGGGGGAGGGTCGGACAGGGATTGGGGGGGTCGGGGCAGGGGGGGCAGGGGGGTGGGAGAGGGGGGTCGGGCAGGGGTTGGGGGGGTCGGGCAGGGGTTGGGGGGGTCGGGGCAGGGGGGGGCAGTGGGGTGGGAAAGGGGGTCGGGCAGGGGTTGGGGGGGATCGGGCAGGGGTTGGGGGGTCGGGGCAGGGGGGCGTAGGAGGGACTCTGGAGTCCCCGCGCAGGAGTCCTCCTCCTCCTCTCCCATAGACACACACACACACACGGACACACACACACACACACGGACACACACACACAGACACACACACACACGGACACACACACACACACACGGACACACATGGACACAGACACATGGATACACACACACTCAGACATATATATCATGGTTTAAAGTATCGGCCGATACCGATCCGATACGGCCGATACCGATACGGTTTGGCATGTTCCGATCCGATACCGACCGATACCAAGTATTGACCGATACCGACATTGGGGGTCTTTGTTCCGGTCAATTCGACAAAGAAAATTAAACAGAAAAGACAAATCAACAAGGGTTTAAAGCATAACAAGGTTGTAGAAGCATGTAAAAGAAGAAAATCACATCAATTGAAGAAAATCACATCTATTGTTTGTAAACCAATCGGTAAGGGTGACTACTATTTCATTTAATTTCAAAACTACTAAGAAATAACACTGAAAATACTTAAAATTATGCCTAAATGTATAAAATATATGTTTTTAAATGTAAATAATTTATTAATAATTATTTGTTCCCCGATACCAAAAAATCCGATACTCCGATCCGAAACCGCCGATACTACCGATATCGCCGATACTAATACTCATAGGAATAGTCCGATACCGATTCCGATACCGATACTTTGAACCTTGAATTTTATATATATATATATATATATATATATATATATAGGCATAATTTTAAGTAATTTATTAATAATATATATATATATATATATATACACAGACACACGTCGTGAAGTCTAGTATATATATTTGATTAGCTAAGGTAGAAGTTTAGCCTAATTAAGGTTAGTTTTGACAGAGTTGACTTGGACTCCTAATTTGACCCAGAACTAGTCTAGTATACCATCTGCTCCTCCTTTCTTCCCTTCTTCTCATTCGACTATCTCGGCCTACTATTCGGCCTACTATTCCGATATGCGTTTGATACGGTCTACCTAACCTATATACTGATACTAATCTGATACTCTCTGATATTAAGTACATCCGGCTTACTAGCTAGCGGATCCACCAGTTACATGATTATATACTAATTATGTTAGATTGTGATACTAAGTAGCCTCGTCGTAGGCCTAGCGTGTTATCCACAAGTTTAGTTTTTCTTACGATATGAGTATCTGTATCGGGCTATTAATTCTTATGTTTAGTTTGTCTTACCATACAGATATTCACATCAAATCGAACATGAATCGTTACTTTGTTGATCGTACATGGATGTACTAACGATAACACGAGAGCAGAATTGGTGTGAGTGACGATTTTCAGGCAGGTGTGGAAGTATTTCTTAAGTATGCCATGAGCAAAACTCAGTACATGGACGATAACAAAATCAAGTGTTCATGTGTTAATTGTCACAATAGACGTTTCGAAGAAGTGATGACTGTGAGAGATCATTTGACCCGTAAGGGTTTCGTACGTGATTACGGCCTGTGGTCATCGCAAGGTAAATTATATTCAGAAAGACAGGCTGCAGAAGCTGGTACTTATACTTTTGATGATAATGCTGCAACGGATGTCCTCGAAGACGACGGATGCTCTGTGGATTATGGAGACATGCAGAACCTTGCACGAGATATGGTGTATGCTGCGGCAGGGCCTAATTTTGATCCGGAGGATCCTAATCCCGAGGCAAAGGAGTTCTATGATATGTTTAAGGACGCAGATACTCCTCTATATCCTGGTTGTGAGACTCATCCCGCACTGTCAGTGACGATGCGGTTGTTGAACATAAAGTCTGATTTTAACTTGCCACAAGCTTGCTATGATCGGATCACACAATTAACTAATGAGGTGTTACCGAAGGAATCAAAAGAGCTCCCAAGAAACTTCTACAAGTCAAAGATGATGGTCCGACAACTGGGACTGGGGTACGAGAAGATAGATTGCTGTCGCAACGGATGCATGTTGTATTACAAAGAGAATTGCGTATTAGAAAGTTGTTGGTTCTGTAATGCGGATCGTTACAAGACAGTACAGGGAAAAGGAAAGTCAACTAGAAAACGACGTCCTTACAAGTATATGCATTACTTGTCGATCACGAAGCGCTTACAGAGGATGTATATGTCTCTGAATACAGCAGAACACATGACGTGGCACAGTGAAGATCGCATAAAGGACGAAGGAGAATTGTCACATCCTTCGGATGGGGAGGCGTGAAAATATTTTGATTTGTGTCATCCAGATTTTGCTGCAGAGCCTAGAAATGTACGCCTGACGCTATGTTCTGATGGCTTTGCCCCTTTCGGACAGTCGGGATCTCAATACTCATGCTGGCCGGTCATTCTTACCCCTTACAATCTGCCACCATGGATGTGTATGAAGACTCCTTATATGTTCTTGACAGCTATCATACCCGGTCCCAAAAATCCGACAAAGAACATCGATATATATTTACAGCCGTTGGTGGATGAGCTGAAACAGTTGTGGGAGATCGGCGTCACGACCTATGATATTTCCAGAAAACAAAACTTTCAGATGAGAGCTTCACTCATGTGGACAATCAATGATTTTCCAGCATACGATATGCTGTCGGGATGGAGTACGCACGGCAACATGTCTTGTCCGATATGTATGGAAAATAGTAAGGCGTTCCGCCTTAGACATGGAGGAAAAACTTCTTTTTTTGACTGTCACCGTCAATTTCTGCCAACGAGACATCCTTGGCGAAAGAACAAGGACGCGTTCAGATATGAAAACAAAAATTTTCTGAACCTCCTGCCAGATTGTCGGGATACGATATTTGGGAAGATGTAAAGGAATTGCCCACCGCAATGGAAGATCCATCGAACAATCGTGTCGAGGGATTCGGACAAAGCCATAACTGGACCAAACGGAGTATCTTCTGGGACTTGCCTTATTGGAAAGATAATCTTATTAGGCATAATCTTGATGTCATGCATATCGAAAAGAATGTGTTCGATAATGTCTTCAATACCGTTATGGATATTAAAGGAAAGACGAAGGACAATCCAAAAGCAAGACAAGACATGGCCGAGATATGCAAACGTCATAATCTAAACTTGATACAAAGGGGAGCTGGTGGACAAATAACTAAGCCGATAGCGCCATACGCATTGAGCAAGGAAGATAGATTAATAATCTGCAAGTGGATATCTACTTTAAGATTTCCCGACGGCTATGTGTCGAATTTGTCTAGATGCGTTGATCTCAATGAACACAAGCTAACAGGAATGAAGAGTCACGACTGCCACGTGTTTATGGAAAGATTACTGCCCATTGCGTTGAGAGAGTTGTTGCCTTCTGCTGTATGGGTTCCGTTGGCCGAGCTGTCTACATTCTTCAGGGATATCTGTTCAACTAAGCTCACGGTGCAACATATGATACAACTTGAGGAGAAGATTGTCTTAACAATTTGTAAGTTAGAGAAAATATTTCCACCGGGTTTCTTCGACAGTATGGAGCATCTACCGATTCATCTAGCATACGAAGCCCGTGTCGGTGCATCTGTTCATTATCGATGGATGTACCCCTTTGAAAGGTAAATAAAAATCGATATAATTTAAGTAGATTTTACAATTCATTGTTAATTCTCAAGATAATTTGTCTCTCTAGGTATCTACATCATCTAAAGAAGAAAGTTGGCAACAAGGCTCATATAGAGGCTTCGATATGCGAAGCATATCTTATCGAGGAGGTGTCAAACTTTTGCTCCATTTATTTCGATACTCATGTTGAGACAAATCGAAATAGACCTCAAAGGAATGACGAAGACGTTGAGGAAGGAGGTATATTCAATTTAAGGGGCAAGCCTATTGGGGCTAGTAAGAAACGGTGGTTGAGTGACTATGAGTATGATGCCGCTCACCGATATGTCTTGTTAAATTGTGACATACAAGAAGTGAGAGATTTGGAGAAGTAAGTGACTACACCTCGTTATAATCTCTAATTTGGTGAGGTAAGTGACTACACTAATTTTTATTCTCTCTAACTGTGTATTTAGAGATGAAGTCAAAATAAGGACACCCGATATTACCGATGAGGGACTTCAAAGAGAGGTTGATTTTACCTTTCCGTCATGGTTTCGAGATTACGTAAGTAACTGAGATAATATGTTATGCGGCTACCATTTAAATATATATATGCAACTAAAACATTTAAATTTTACAGGTTTTATTAGCTGAACCAAGTACACTCACAAATGAGAGCATTCGTTATTTGTCATTGGGACCGAAGAAGCATGCAAAGACTTGGCCCGGCTATGTCGTTAATGGCTTCAAGTTTAAGACAACTCAACATCCTATAAATGCCGAATTTCTCAATGACGGCTTCAGTACGAAGGATTCTGGTGTTTGCATAAGAGGCACAATCTATGACGACGAGCCGGACTTTGACTATTATGGAGTACTTCGGGATATTGTAGAATTACAATATAGTGCCCCATTTGATATGCATATTGTTATGTTCAAATGTGAGTGGTTCGATACGACACCAAATATCGGTTGGAGAATCGATAAACAATTTGGATTCGTCGATATAAATCATCGCAGGAGGTATAGAGGGTCCGACACGTTTGCGATAGCAAGTCAGGCTGTTCAAGTCTACTATACAAGCTACCCAAGGCGTCGTAGAGATCGCTTTGACTGGTGGGCAGTATGCAAGATTAAATCTAGAAATACATTCAACGTTGGAGACCCAGCATACCAAGAGGACCAGATCGAAAAGCCCCAATACTTGGGACAACAGTCTTGTGACATGGATGTTGAATTAGAGGTTGATATACCTCTTGCTGATGAAAATAGAGGGGAGGAAGAGGTTGATATACAAGACTTAGATGTCAACCAGGGGAGAAAGAGGCGTCTTGTCCCAAGTATTGAGACTGAAGAAGAAGAAGAAGAAGAAGAAGAAGAAGAAGAAGAAGAAGAACTTTATGAGGATGAGGATGAGGATACAGATGAATTCGACGATGAGGATGATGATGATGATGAGGCCGAGGCCGAGGAAGAGGACGATGACGATGATTAAATATCGCTATATTTCAGTTGTATCTTGAAGCACCCAATATCTAGTCTCGAATCCTAAATTACCCTATTACATTTGGATTTACAATTACAAGTCTAGTGGAACACAAGATGCCCTTTCATCAAAAGTTACAAGAATTGTACTTTGTTGTATTGGTGCGTGATTTTATCAGATTTTGTGTATCTAGCTTTTATTCGTACTTCACTTCTGATTGTAATATTTATTTCAGTTTGGGATATTTGCGTATTATTGTATGAGTTTCTTTTTGCAGATGCAACTCCTAGGCCTACTCGTCTGGGCGACACTCATCGCCCTGCTGCTGGTATGGATATGTTTAGTTTTATATTCATTTATAAATCTATGTTGTCGGTATTTTGTTTATGTGTTCTATTTACAGGACATGGTTGCGAGCACCCGTACTGGTGGTGCTGGCCGTGGTCGTGGCGGTGGCGGCGGCGGCGGCGGTGGTGGTGGTGGTGGTGGTCGTGGGCGTGGGCGTGGGCGTGGGCGTGGTGGTAGCGGTCGTGGTCGCCAGCCGCATTCCCCGGATGTGACCTCCGATCCCGACTTGGAGAGCCCGGACACAGGCTCTTCCCGCCGTCATTCTTCCTCGGTGCTACCGACATCGTCGTCGAGGCCTGTGACTCCATCCGCTAGCGGATCCGTTCCGCCACCGGATGTACCAGCGGATGCAGCAGCAGATGCAGCAGGGGGCCCAGCAGTTACTGCAGGGTGGGCCTCGGAGTACCCCGGGATTCAGTTTCATCCTGTTACCGGGGAGTACGTGCGCGGACCCGCGGATCCCCCGACGCCACCAGAGAGGCTGGTGGGCGAGTTCCGACGAGAGCTATGGCCCGCTGGTGAATCGTAAGTAAATTTAAGTTAATTTATTAAATTTGTTTCATTTATTCAAGTTAATAATCCAGTCGTTGCTTCTTTATAGGTTTTTTCCCGTAGGATGCTGTCCGGATTCTAGGGCGCATTATCCGGGATAACTACCATGGCCCCTACCTCAATTTTTCTGAGGTGCCTCAGGACATGAAGTACGTCTGGCTCGACGAGATGAGGGTATAAATCCGTCGGTGAATTATTAATTATTCTTTAAATCATTAAATTTTTTATTACGTGATATTTGAATTTGTATGTCAGAGGAAGTTCTGGTGGCCCTCCCATCGCGAGGAGGCGATCCGCAGGACCTACAAAGCCGCCGTCGGAAAGAAGATACGGGATGCGGTGTACGACCTTCGTACGGCACATATGAGGAAGGACTGGATCCGGGCGGAGTACTATGAGCAGATGTTGGAGAAGATGGATACTCCGCAGTTCAAGCTGAAATCGGAGAAAGCTAAGGCTAATCGACAGGTCGCGGGTCTGCATACGGGGGGATCAAGGTCCCACGCATTGACGCGTGCAGATTTGGTGAGATAGCGCAAATTCAAATTCATTCTATTATTTAATTTTGTACTGTTAATATACGAAGTTAATTAAATTTTACGTATGCAGGCCCAGCGGGCGGTGAAGCAGGGGAAAGAGGCGGAGACGGTCACCGCTCACGATGTATTCGTGCATACGCACAAGAGGCGGAAGGACGGGAGCTTCGTCGACGCGAGGGCCGAGGAGACTGATGTAAGTACTTACGTTTATGAGATTTATGTTAGAAATATAATTATTGTTAAGTTAATTAGATAAACTTAGGATTCAGACTATAACTTAGGGAAACATAGGATTTAGATTATAACTTAGGAAAACTTATAGTATAAACACATTCATTGGATAGGCTGCGTATCGTGAGGCACTTAGTCGGCTTGAGATCGAGCCCCCTTCCGAGAATGTCGGCGAAACGACGCCCACCCAGACGCACTCTTCTATGGCCGCTCGCTACGACGACGTGTTCGTAGAATCCGTCGGCGGCGTTAGGAAAGGGCGCGTCTACGGCTTAGGTTCCATGGCGCCCTCGTTGCAGCCGTCCCCGAGATATCCACCGCCTCCGCCTCCCCCAGCGCCCCCGGTTGAAGATGTGAGGGCGCAGCTTGCGACTCTGACCTCCGCGGTGTCAGATTTGCGGGCGATAGTGTTGGGGCGCTATCCGTCTGCTCCCGGTCCGTCTGCTCCCGGTCCGTCTGCTCCCGATCCGTCTACTGCTGCTGCCGGTGCTTCGGATCGATCTGGTCCTTCTTCCCCCGGACGGCTTTCGTTTAACCGCTCTGCGGACGCCCGCATCGTATCGGATAACACCATCTTGACGCTCCTTGACATGATGTCGCCAGAGCAGCTACGCGCGCTTCCAGACCATGTCTTGTCCCAAGTGCCGGCACACACGGTGGAGGAGTACATACGCAAAGCGGATGCGGCGGCACGAGCACGAGACGATCCGACGGACGGGGTTTGTTTTGTTTATGTTGTTGGTTTTGTAGACATTTGGATACTGAGTATGTTCGGATATTTTTTTATGTTTGGATAATTTAATATTGGATATTGGATATATTGTGTTGGTAATATTTTGTTGGATATTGGATACGTTGGATATTGGTGTCGAATATGGATATTTTGCATATGGATATATGGTGTTGGATATTGGATACGTTGGATATTCGTATTGGATATGGATATATGGTGTTGTATATGGATATTTTGCATGTTTGATATTATGTTGGATGTGTTGTATAAACAGGAAAGAGTCTATTTGCAGTATTTTTTTTTTCAAAAATTAGCAGTTAGCGACGGACTGGCGACCACTCAGCGACGGATAGTCCGTCGCTAACTGGAGAAACTGAGGTTAGCGACGGAGTGGCGACGTAAAATCCGTCGCTACCTGGAGCATTTCAATAAAGCGACGGATTGGCGACGGACGATCCGTCGACCTGATGCTGTTTGATGTCCAAAAATTTTAGCTTTCGCGACGGATTGGCGACTAACTTACGGCGGACTGGCGACCACTCAGCGACGGATAGTCCGTCGCTAACTGGAGAAACTGAGGTTAGCGACGGAGTGGCGACGGACTATCCGTCGCTACCTGGAGCATTTCAATAAAGCGACGGGTTGGCGACGGACGATCCGTCGACCTGATGCTGTTTGATGTCCAGAAATTTTAGCTTTCGCGACGGATTGGCGACTAACTTACGGCGGACTGGCGACCACTCAGCAACGGATTATCCGTCGCTAACTGGAGAAACTGAGGTTAGCGACGGAGTGGCGACGTAAAATCCGTCGCTACCTGGAGCATTTCAATAAAGCGACGGATTGGCGACGGACGATCCGTCGAACTGATGCTGTTTGATGTCCATAAATTTTAGCATTAGCGACGGATTGGCGACTAACTTACGGCGGACTGGCGACAAAGTCCCGACGGACTATCCGTCGCTAACTGTAGGAATTTAATGTATCGACGGATTGGCGACGGAATGTCCGTCGGTAATTGGGTATCAGAAAATCTCTGATACGCTTTTGCCGACAAAGTTACGACGGATTAGCGACGGATATTGGGTATCAGAAAATCAGTGATACGGTTTTGCCGACTGGTTAGCGACGGAGTTTTCCGTCGCTAACCCTATATCTTGATACATGTTTTGACGAAAGCTAGTCGGTAATCCGTCGCTATATATATTTAGATGCGCCGACGGTATTCCGTCGCTAAGTCGTCGCTGAGCGACGGAGTAGCGACGGATATGTTTTAGCGACGAGGTTATTCCCGACGGCTGTTTTACCAAAATATCCGTCGGTAATCCGTCGGTATTTATTTTTGGCGACGGATTACCGACGGATAAGGCCGTCGGTAAATCCATGTATTTTGTCACGACCCGATCCCAATTTAATGGGTCGAACCGGACCATGCCCAGCCTGCACCGTGGTGAGACGGCGGCAGTAAGCTGTTCCATTGCAGGTATTCACAACAACACAAGTACATTTGCCACAACTGTTCTATTCGGAATTGAAACTTTATTGATAAAATATTCAGAAATACAACCGGAAAGGAAATGCTGAAAATAAAACTACAAACTCCAAATAAAAGAAAAATGCAGGAAAGGGAAACTATCTAAGCATCAGGTTCAGTGGTCCCAGGATCAGCGTCCTCCAGAGACGGCTCCGGTACCGTCGCAGGGTAGAGAACCGGGTCATAGTAGCTATTATAGTATAGCTCGTCATCCTCAGTGTTACCTAAAATGTTGTCTCCAGTCAGGAGGGAGCAAAGTACAATTCATGCTAATTAAACAGTTAAATAAGAAATAGAATCATGCAGTTCTAAACAGTTTTAAAACATGTTTGTTACAGTAGAAAACAGTGATTTGAATAGGTAATGACATATGACCGGCTTGGGTTTGTTACAGTAATTGATAAGGGAGTTTTGTTACAGTATGGTCATAATCATTACGCTATTCCCCAGTCCCCCGCTATTCCCCAGTCCCCAGTAGTTACAGTAGTTACAGTACAGTACTCTCGGTGAGAGTTTCGTGTTTGAGACGTAATTTAGACATGCAGTAAAACGATTAAGTAAATAACTGTAAACTAACACAAACTATACTTGCCTCAATTGAATGACTGGAGAGACGGGTTGATACCGAGGAGGAACGTCAGGTGAATCTTCGAATTCCTACAGTTGAGAACTCGACTTAGATTCCTGAATAACCAGACTAAGTGTGCTAGTTACAATCTCTAGTAGTCATGTCCTAGTCAGGTTTTAAGTTGTATTAATCTACAGCTAACGTTTACGTCGCAACTACGTGCGTTCGATTAAGCCGGTTAACTGGATTTTTTGGAAATAACACGATAATCAATTAACTTTGGAAAACTTGTGTTTTTGTAATATATCTATAAAAATACAGTTTCTTTTAGTGATAAATCGTGAACTAGTTATTTAATAATATTTTATCAATTTTAATTAATTCTTAATTAATCAGTAAATTACGCTCTAATCTACGATTATACGTCTAATCACA
The DNA here is from genome assembly GCA_029216955.1 of Iris pallida. Taxonomy (NCBI): domain Eukaryota; kingdom Viridiplantae; phylum Streptophyta; class Magnoliopsida; order Asparagales; family Iridaceae; genus Iris; species Iris pallida. The sequence continues at coordinate 1,631,333 of JANAVB010043017.1, forward strand.
AACCACCCAAATTCACATCCACCAGAAAAAGAAAAATAAAATAAAACTATGCTACACAATACAATGGCACAGCTAATGATCCTAGGATGGGCTTATGCCCGTACAAATTTTCCTTTTACATTAAATAAGAGAAAATGACTGAAATTAAATAATTAAAGTGCAGAATTTAAATATCTAATATAAATAGCCTAAAATAAAATAATTAAAAGAAAGCTAGGAGTCTCAGACTCGGTCCATTCCTCAAAATTCGGCTTATGCCTCAACGTCCGGTCGGACCGGTGCGTTTGCATTTCGCCGGGGCCCACAGACCGGTACGGTCGTCGCCCGAAAATCGGTTTTAGAAATTCATTTTCGAAAGCCAGTTTTGAAATTAATAAAAATATAGTTTTGTAAAAAAATTGGGCAGCACTTCCTCTATTTCGGGACAAACCCAAAACTGGAAAGTGCGCCAACAAATTCCTGCAAATATTTTCCAACCCAAAATAATCCACAGAATATCCACCAAAATAATTTCCAACCCACAGAAAATAATTCCAATCCACCGAATAATTCCCGAAATATCCGGGAATTCCAATCCAACCAATTCACACCAAACCAACAGGTAAAACACAGAAAAATGAACTAACGCGGCTAAACGAAATATATATAACGCAGCTAACCGGATTCCCGAGAGGGAACCGGGGACCGATCTATCATCATCGACTCTACGGGGGACGAACTACTGTGATTACCAAGAAATTACCAGATTCCGTTGGCGGGGAGCCGCGGGAAAATCTCGAGAAAAATCCGAAACAAAGTTCGGCAGCAGGTCGTAGATCCCGGTCAGCGGGAGAGTCGCGAGCAGATCTGGCTCAACCACGCACAGAAGAGGGGCGCGCACGGGAGAGAGATCGGTCGGCTGCGCTAGGGCACGCCTTGCCGGGACAGAGGGTCGGCCGCGGGGGAGTCCGCGGACAGCGGCGGGGAGAGGCCGCGGAGGGGCGCGGCCGCGGGAGCTAGGGCACCGGGCGGGGAGCCGCCGGTCTGGCTGCGGGCGGAGGAAGCCGCGCGGCCACGGGAAAGTCCGCCGAGGGGGTCGCGGGCTCGGGAGGGGAGCACGCGCGGAGGCGCGGTCGTCGGCCTCGGGTCGCGGACGCGGGGCGCGGATGGCCGGAAGGGGTCGCACGCGCGCGGGGTGGCTGCGCGCACTGGAGGGCGCCGCCGGTCGGGGTCGCCGACGGAAACGGCTCTGGGAGTCGCAGCGGGGAGGAGCTCCGCCGGGGGTTAGGTGGGGATCGGTTTTCTCCAGGAGAAGAAGAGAGGGAGAGTGAGGGATTTGTTGTTCACAGAGAGTGTGGTGAGAGAATAAGAGAGAGTGGTTCTGTTGTTTGCTTTGTCAGATTGTGAGAGAAGAATGGAGTGAGATCGTGGGAGTAAGGTGGTTTGTTTGGGTGAGGTTTTAAAGGAATAGTGGGAGTGAAAACAGGAGTGGTTAGGAGGAGTTGTGGGTGAACGTGAGCTGGGGAGGAAGAATAGGAGAGGAGTTTACTAATTCCTAATGAAAAACAAAGACCAGCTCCCAACGAACAAAATATATTTATTTCTTTTTTTTTTTAAACAATTGCTAACCAAGTAAAAATCAGATTAAGAAGGAAATAGGGCCCGGGCCTGGGTCTGGGCTCGGACTCGGGTCTGGGTCCAAAATCCAAAAATCCATGTTTGTTATATTTTCGAAATTCTTTTCATCCAAAAATATATAATAACTATAATAATAATAATAATTTGGAAACATTTAATTTAACAATACGAAAATTCTAATTAAATAACTAGCTACAGAAAACTGGGTTTCACATATTTTGGTAGTGCTAGATCGATTATAGACCATCTCAGACAGTTTTTATGATCGATCATAAATCATCTCTGTGTCATGGCATACACATGCTCACCCATGTGTTCTATGCCGCGGGCGGGGGAATATACGCGTGTAGTGCGAGGCGCGCACACGTACTTAGCCCTCCCGCATACACAGGCATGTTATATAATCGCGCGCACCCGCATACGCGGGCAAGCGCACACACATGTACTTTAACTGAGTGCGTACGCACACGTGTACTTTAATCGTGCATGTGCGCATGACACACGTGCACATATGCACACGCGTGCCTGCCCGCAACGTAGAACACACACGCGTTCGTGAAGACCGGGCCCGATATACACAACAAGGCTCCCTAACAGGACACGTCGTCCTCCCTCAAAGCCCTCCCGCCCAGTAAGCTGTGCTGCACTGGTATGCGCATGTACACACGAGTGCGCATCCGCACATACGGGTACGCGGGTAGCGGCTAAAATTGAAGACGAAGACGTCGAAGGTCGTGTTATGCAAATACTTCGAAGAACTCATCTCCCGACCGACTCCCCGAACAACAACACATACAAAATCTGGACGGTATGGGATGTTGGTCGGCTCTGGTGCATCGGTATTTGTTTAACCTCCAGTCAGTGTCTTGCAATACCTTCTACGACTTGGCACGCAACACTACCTTGACCAGCTCGAAAAATGGAAGAGGATTTAGGAGAGAGAATAAGAGAAAGGAAGAAGAAAGAGGGAGTGCATGAAAATTTTGGGAGAAGTGTGAGATGATTAAGGGGGGAAACTTTCTTATTGGACCAGAGCAGCAACAAATTTTTGGGAGAGCGACAAACTAAAAAAATTATAGGAAAATAATTTTAACATCACTTTAAATGTTGTGTTTAGTATATAATATTATACAACATTTTAAAATAGTCTTAGAAGTGTCCTTGAATTCAAATTTAGGACATTTTTAAAAAGGTGTCATAAATAATGCTAAATATCTCTTCACCACGACACTTTTTAGTAAAGTGTCATCTTTAAAAAATAATAATGACACTTATTTAAAAAACTTCGTCAATAAAGTGTGGTTATTAATTATTTTTGTTCTAGTGACATTTCAATACAAAACTTTCTTTACATATTTTCATTAAGAACACGATCGTGCTCAGACTAGTGCTCCTAAGGAAGATATCGAAAATTTGGAAGTTATGCACACCATGATGGATAAGCACCAATGCAAGAAAGATACTTTTGCAATATTGCATGGAAAACGCCTATGAAGCAGGTATGAGGCTATTGAGAGGACAATTCAACAACAACGTCCATGGACTATTTTGACATTCAGGCGTCAGCTTACTTTTTTCGCTACTGAGGATACACTTGTACTAGTGGATCAGTGATTAGTAGATATCGAGAACATGTTTGAGGCAAATACGAGAGCCAAAATATGACAAGGTGTAGTGGTTGATATTCAACTTAATTTTAAACATTTTTCATAGTTTGTGGAGTGTGCAAAGGAGGGGAAAAAAGAGTTTTTACATATATATATATAACAAGAAAGAGCTATATTCCTTTGATATATGACAGAACAATAAATCTTGACCTAAACGATTAGCACGCGACTAGCTCTATGTATTAATCTAGCAAATATTTTTGGAAGATCTAAAAACATCAAATAACGACAACTTGTGAATAACGACATGATACAGATGACTGAAATACTAACCTTTCTTATTTTATCAATCTTATCAATGTAAAACATCACGTAACGACAACAAGCAAATAACGGCACGATACAGATAACGACATGATACATATAAAAACCATTTATTTTGAATATTCTTCTTATAAAATAGAATTTTCTTTTATAATTTGTAAGATGATTTATACATCAATAGCAAAACATCAAGGATACACTCTATTACTAGTAAGTATCACATAGTATAAGATATAGAGAAATTGTTCTTCAATAAAAAAAGTATATTTTTATTTTATTTTTTACTTCCATCTTATATTTGGCATATTGTTACCAATATGGTATTTAATATTTTTAATCAATCACATACTTTCTTAAAAATGTTTTTGTCCACAACAAATCTCTAATCCTAACGTAAAGCCTAACATTAATTTACATTGCATGACGGACAAAATATTCCATTGTCAACTAAAAGACTACACCCATACAAGTTCTTAGACAACATAGAAACATACGCGGAAAACAAGAGTGGTTTTTCCTCGGCAAAAGAAAGAAAAGGAAAGAAAAAAAAAAGTAGAAAGGGAACTTAAGAGTAGTAATTGCTATTGTGTGGAGAGACGCCACCTCTCTTGCTCACTCTCTCGGTTGTACTCTTTCTATAAATGGAAAGAGGTGATCCTAATCGTCTTCATCCTTCTTGTTCTCCTTGTGTCGATCTCATGTCTCTAGTTCCTTCAAGTTCCTCTACAAGGGGAGGTGAAAGAAACAATGGCTTGATTCCCTACGACCTTGGGGTCATGATCATCGACGAGGATCCAACTAGTCTCTTGTTGATACAAACTATATTGAAGACATGCAATTATAGAGGTATGACTTAAATTTTTTTTCTTTTTCTTGAACAAATAAGGTGAGATCATTTGTTTTCCTCACATCATTTTTTTTTCTCTGGGTTGTTTGGAAATTATAGAGATTATTTAAAGACAAGATCTTCATATTCATATTCCTAGGTTGTTCTTATTTAAAGATCATCTACATACATTTTCCATTGAGTGTTCTTATCCTGAAATTTTTTGATGAAGAAGTTCTATTAGAATTTAATTCATTGGCAATTGTTCAATGATAAGAAGCTTATGTAACAAAAGAAAATATATACACATATAGCAAAATGAAGGATCACTTTTTTTTTTTTGTCATTTTGGAATAAGATCGGGATAGATGTTCATCTTCTTCTTATTCTTATTATTTATGCGGGTTCATAATTCTACATGCATGAACATTCTATAGATTAACACGATCGAGATCTATCGAATTAAAAATCATGAAAATTGCATGAAATTTCCGCATCCATGCATTCGGTTAGCTAGCGTAATATGATTCAATGAATAATTTTTGTTATTTCTTGATGATTTTCCTTTTCTTGTTTGCTTTTTCCATCAGTTGCATCCTTCGGTAGTGCACGCGAAGCTCTATACGCTTTGTGGAAAAGACAAGGGGAGTTTGACCTAGTTATCACCGAGATTCACATGGATAGTATGAACGGGTTCAATCTTCTCCACCGTATAGTTACTCAGCTGGATGTTCCTGTTATTAGTAAGTGACTTCATGTATTAGAATATATTTTTTTAATATTAATCTCTTCTCTTTTTTTTTGGGTAAAATATTCCTAATTATTTCAAACTTCCTTTGTTGAAGCAATGTGTTCTGATGATGATCCACAACTCCAAAGACAAGCTATCATGAACGGTGCTTGCTTCCACCTAGTGAAGCCAATAAACATGACAAAAATGGAAGTGGTCTTACAAAAGGGATGGAGGAACAGAGGGGAAATGATCGAACAAGTCGGTGGAGAAAATCTGAACAGGAAGAAGAGGAATGGGAATGACATTAATGTCAAGAACGAACACAAGAGGCCTCGCTTGCAGTGGGATCGGGAACTCCACCATAGGTTTCTAGTAGCCGTTCGACTGTTGGGAGATGGTAAATTAACACCTTAATTTGATGTTAATTATGAGAATATTATTATTATAGGTTTCTTCTAATATATGTATCTTTTTTTTTAATGCATGCAGATGGTATCCCTACAAAAATTATTGATGTGATGAATATAGAGGGTCTCACAAACAAGCAAATCTCTAGCCATCTTCAGGTCTGTGCTTTTAGTTTTTCTCATTTTTTGTAAGTTGTTATATTGATATATGAACCATTTATTTGGAGAAAGTAAATAATATCAATTAGAGTCTTTGACTTTTTTGATTAGTCATTAGAATTCATGACATCTTGATATTATACCTCAATGTAGTTGAATGATAGGGTAGACATGTTATGCACAAGTAACCAAATGAAAATGGATATTTAGATTTTGGGTCTCCAATAAATTAGAATATTTGTGCTTGTGTATCCATAATAGACATAATTAGTTTTTGGGTCTCCAATAAATAAGAATATTTGTGTTTGGATCTCTATAAAAGACATATTTAGTATATGGATCTTGGGCTAACCGTTGACAGTTAAAACCCAACTAAAAAAATTAAGAAATAAAATAAAATAAAAAACCGAAAAATCGAGAAAAAAGAACAAAAAAGGAAAAACGAGAAAAATTGGCGAAATAAAACGAAAAAACATAAAAAGGATAAAAAACTAAAAAGACTAAAACAAATCAAAAAAATCAAAGAGGATAAAAATATAACAATATTTTTGTCCTAGCAAAGAAAAATATATCCATATATTCTTAAGGGATAGGATTCTCATATTTTGTAGGTAAATTATTTATCAGGATATTAGTAATTTTTAGGAATATATTTTTTAACCTAAACCAAACATGTTGATATATTTGTCCAGAATATTTATATTTTAGTTCTCGACATTCCTGGACAAAGTTATCTTCGGAAATTATGAATACCCGAAAAATTTATTCCCATAATAAATTTATTCATGTCGTTTTTTTTGTTTCTTGTTCCTTTTTTAGTTGTTTTTTTTTTCTTTCTTTCTTTTCTCTTTTTCTTTTTCCCCCCTTTTCCTCCCTTGTTTTGTTTTTTTTATTTTGTAGGTGGGTTTTGAATTATGTCTATTATAGAGACCCAAACACAAATATTCTAACTTATTGGAAGACCCCAAACACTAATTATGCATATTATGATAAACCAAACACAAATATCATAAATTATTAGAGATCCAAATGCTAATTATGTCTATTATGGAGACCCAAACACAAATATCCTTACCTATTCGAGACCCAAAGTCTAAATATCCCAAATGAAAACTAGATATGTTATGCATATATATACAACTAGTTTCCTTGAAGTTATTGTAATTTACAAGTTGTTATCCTAAAATAGTCTAATTGTCAACTAAATACTCTAAATCTTTCAATAATGGCTCATTATCCTAGGACGATAAGGTAGGGTAAGATGAAGAAAATGAGAGTTCTTGGTGTCATTGTTAGTGACAAAGGTTTAGCAAGTGTTTATATATATATATATATATATATATATATATATATATATATATATATATATATATATATATAATTGTTAGCCAGTTTGGTTACAATATAAGGTGGTATTAGAGTTGTAGTTCCAACAAACAACCTCTATCAAAGTTGAAGGCTACAAATCGGACTCTATTGAGCGTTTCAATTGAAAGGGTCAATCTAGCCTCCATACCTGGTGGAGATCAAGAATTGTGGTTAAAAATTAAAACCCAATAATGGTAGACCAGAGCTTAGAGTAATTATACGGATTGACTTCAAAGGTGGTTCTAACATTTGGGCCCATTGTGGAGCGCTAAACATGTGGGTCACACCTAATAATGGTGCTGTTTGGTGGATGTATGGGTTTAGCCCTATGTTCGAAGAACGAGGTTACAACAAGTTAGATCTCCAGGTGGCACCCAGTAGTTGTGCAATTTGGTAGACATGTAGGCTAAGGTGAAGTTTTCTTGGTCTTGCATCCGTTTAGTGATCAAGGAATTCATGATGGAGTTTGATGGCAATATCAAAATAGATATAATTAAAACGGAGTTGTATAGAGAGTTTAGTTCAACATCGTACACAAATTTGAAGAATGAGATATAGATATATGTGAATTGTCAATAACTTATAAGGAGCTTCGATTTTAACTCATATGGATCAATTCCAATATCATAACTCATAGATCAATTCGAATATTTTGGTATCTTTCTATCCATTTCGATTTTTATGCTCCTTATGTTTGGAGCATACCAAAAATTATATAGCTGCTAATTTGATGTTGATCGTATCTCATTGTGCCGATGTGTTATTTTTCTATCGATCTATGCCATTCTTCTCAGTATACCTTACAAATATAGAGGTACAACCACAATTGCACCAGTTTCAATATATGTGTTGGCTTTATCCTGACTAAAATGTCCCTTTATACTCTCCATTCTATTTAATTAGCTAATGGGCCTAATTGGAAGTTGTTAAGAATGAGTTTGGCTACCTAAATTGGACCTAGGCTAGAATGTTGCGCCTAACTAATTGACATGACTAAATGGTATTTAATTCTTGCAGAATTCTAACTATTTATGAGACGAGAATTAAATGGCACAACAAAAATCAATTTTGATTTTGACCAAAATACCCCTTTATGGAATTATGGTGGTGATAAATATAACCTCTTTAGAAAAAATTCGTACTCGAAATTTAAAATGGACAAATAAAGATAGAAATACCACTCTCTCTCTCTATATATATATATTAGATATAACCTATTTATCCTATTCCTCAAAACTCTTATTTGTTTTGCAAAACTAGATGCATATAAGCTACTTTTGGTAGCCGAGATTGTTGCCCAAATTTGGTCCAAAATTGAAACGGCTTTGCAAAATATTTTAATAAGCTGTTGTTTGTTACCAAACATCCTCCACCTCTTTCCAAAAGAAGAAGAAGAAGAAGCAGCCGCAACATAATCCATCTCCAATAAGCAATCCAAAACACAGCCTTACATGGAAGAGACTGATCTAACTAATTAGATTACAACATCCATTCTGAGAACACTGCATTGTATGTCTTTTGGGTCCATAGCCAGATATATTGGTTAGCTGGGGTGGGCTGGAGCCCACCCCAAAATTTTGTTGTTATTATACTTCGTTATTAAAAGATTCATTTCATCACTGAAAGTCCAATTTCGTTACTAAAAAAAATTGGAGTACCCAAAATCTAAAATAAACAAGTCCAGTACCCAAGTCTAATTAGTCCTAAACCTTTTACTCTTATACAATATAATACTTAAAATAAATATGCCTGAACATAAGCTTATAACCGGTAAGTCTAAGTGTCGCCGATGGCACTACCCTCGTCGTTCGAACATCTACACCGACGACAAGTTCTGCCACACCAAGAATCCTCTTCTGATGGTGAAAGAGGATACCACAGACTTTTAGTATTCGAGTTTATGCCTAAAAGAGTACCTGGTAAACTAAATAAATTTTGTCAAGTTCCTATTTATTTTTATTATGTTGGACACGGTTCTACATTAGCCAGACACGGTACGGTATGGACACGATCAGATATATACATGACGATACTACATAAGATTTATTTTGTTAAAAAAATTTAGGATGTTTTAAGTTCAGTCCGGGGTAAACTAAAATCCTGGCTCCGCCCTTGTTTGGAATAATACGCTTCCGTTTCACCATTCAATCTGAACTTTTATGTCTCTCCTCGCTGACCACAAGGGTCACATCGTGTTCGCCTCTTAACTAGAAGTTACTTAAACCACATGAACATTGCAAAAATATAACCTTGCTTTTACATATAGCAGCAACCATTATATGGTGAATTATCAAGTTAATCTCTCTCTCTCTCTTTCTCTCTCTCTTCCAAATGCAGAAATATCGAAAGCGCTTGGCGAAGCTGAAGCAAATGGATGACAAGGAAAAAAGTGCGTGTCTTCTGAAGGAAGCACCCCCTCATGAAAGGCCTCCATCCCTAGCGCTGCCTGCTGCACCTGCAGGTCATGGCAAGAAGCCAAGCACTTCCTACAAGAGGAAAGCTACCAAGCATGCGTCTACTACAAAGCCGAACAAACAAGCCCCTCCTATCGTCCTTCCGACCGAAAATGCGATCGAAAATGACAAATATAGCAATGCTGACTTGGAAGCGAAGAACAACTCGGAGAAAGCACCTGCACCTGCAGCAGTCGATGCTGACGACGACGATGGTGATTGGCCTGGCCTCGATAACTTTCTAGGGCTAAATAAGCAACCGGTTGCTGACAGCAAGGTGGAGGAGAGCGCTGCGGCGGGTGAAGGGACGTCGGCCGCATCTCCGTTCGACTTCGATTTCGAGATAGAGAACATCGATCTCGACGACGACTTCCTTGACGAGATTATGAAGGATGGAAAATGAGTAGGTTTCCGGGGGGAGGAGCAGTTCTGCTGTTCCAGATTTTCTGCGTCAATTCCGTCACTTATAAATAATCAACAACTCTGCTAATCGACTGTGTTGCTTTTGTATATTTTCTATGAAAAAACAAGAACCAAATGTTAAATTAAGTAGCTTTATTATATTACTGTAAATGATACTTTATGGGACATATATATGCAGTAAAAAAAAAAAAATTGTAGCTTTCACATTATGTAAGAGGAATGTGCTACTTTGGTTGTCTTTACTCAGCTAAACTACCTATGAATCAATAAGAAGGAAACTCATGGACAAGTAAATTTATTAATTTTAGAATTAAGTAAATTTTTGTGTGTCTACTCTCACGCTCATCATTCTACAAATTTATTCATTTATAGACTATGTATGTATAGTTCACAGGGTTGCACTTTATGATTGCAGTTCTTTTCAGAATTAATAAAATGATTTGTAATTAAAGTTTCGGACATCATGATCCTTTGGTTGTTAATCAGTTCTTCTCATAATTGGAGTAGTGCTCTAGTGGATATATGATCATCCGTTCTGCTGTCAAGTTTTTTTTTTTTTTTGTTCTTTCTGGACTTCGTTGTTAGGAGGCACTATTTGATTTGCAGAATTAAAAAATTGGGAAAGAAAAATTATTTATATTTTGGTGTTTAAATGACAAATTAAATGATTTTCAAATATTTTTTTTTTCTTCCTCCATCCATCCCAAGTATTCACTTTTTTCCTCTCAATTTTTTTTACATTTTATACAAACATTTAGGCTGCGTTTGATTGCAAGGTGAAAAATATGTGGAAAAGAAATTAATTCCATGGAATTATTTTCCTAGGAAAAAAATTCCATGGAATTTAAAAAAATTTCCGTGGAAAACTTAATTTAGGTGTTTGATTGCCATTATTTTCCACGGAAAATAGTTATTTTCCATGGAAAATGACATTTTCCTATGGGTTGGACAAGTTTCATTTTCCACCATTTTAGATGAAAATATGGAAAATGATAGTTTTTTGGAAAATAATTCCATGAAAAATTTAAGCTATCAAACACTACAATTGGTGAAAAATTTGTGATGGAAATATTTTCCATGAAAAAAAAGTCCAATCAAACACAACCTTAGACTAAAACTATTCTTTTTTCAAAGATGTATTTTGATGCCTTTACAAATATCGATTCTTTTATGGAAAATTACAATTTTCCAAAAAGAGAAAGCTAATAATTAATTTCCTTCCCTTCCTTGTCCACGAGACAAATGTCTATTGTTCTTGGTCAGTTTTTCGGTAGGCAATTTGTAGGTTGGAATCATTTACAGATTTAGTAGTTAAAACAAGGATGGATGAATCGGGTTTAGGATTTGGATTTAGGCCATTCTTTTACGGTTCGACTCGTTCGTATTTGGACCAAGGGACTGATTGTTTGGTTCGACAAAGTACGACGGAGTGAATATTTTAGAAATCGATATTTTACGTACGTATTGTGGTTGAGTGGAGCAAAGTGAAAATTTCTTCGTTTTGGGTGCTTTGAAGAACTAGAAGTTAAAAATGAAAAATTCTAGAATTTGGTATTTGGATGAATTTTGAAGTGGATTGGAAAGTGTAATCTTTTGTAGTTATTAGGATTTGAAAAATGTTAAAGTATAAAGGAAATAAAAAAGTGCAAAATTGGAATTAAAAAGTTCTCATTTATCTTCTACTTATAATGCAGCTTGAAAACGACTCAAAAGTGGGCCATCCAAGAGAGATGTATATCATCCATTTAAATTAATAAAAACATAAAAAATAACTACCTAAATACTCCATTATTATTTAAAAAAAACTTAACCAAGTATTTAATTATATAATATAATTTATTTGTAATTAAATATTTTTAACTCAAGTTGTTAAGGTGAAATATTTTCTTTTTGTTGCTTGAGTTCAATTCCTAGAAATAACAGTTTCTTATAAAAAAATTATATTTATTTTTGGTTAAATTACAACTTGATACCCTCAACTATTCAAAATTTTCAACTTGATACCATCAACTTTTATAGGTAATAACTTAATACCCTCCTTCAACTATTATTTTTAACTTGATACATAAAAATTAAAATAAAGACAAAATTATCCTTCTTTTTCTCCAACCCTCACCCCCCCCCTACAACACCCCGCCCCCCCACCCCGCCCCTCGCCTCCCCATGCCCTCCACCCCCCCGCGGCGGCTGCCCCCACCTCTTCGCATGTAGCGGCGGCGGCGACAACGCTAGCGCGAAGAGAGAAGGGGGTGCATCCAGGGATGGACGAGGGCGGAGTAGCCAGATGGAGGCGGAGGGATCAGCCAGGAGGGGAAAGGAGGACAACAACGGGTGGGTGGGTGAGAGAGACATGGGTATTTTGGTCTTTATTTTTTTATGATATTAAGTTAATACCTATAAAAATCGAGAATGTCTAGTTGAAAAACTCGAATAGTTGAGGATATAAAATTATAGGCTTAATTGCTACTTGATACCCTCAACTATTACGCTTTTTCAAGTTGATACCCTAAACTTTTTTTGTAACAACTTGATACCCAGATAATTTTTTGGACAATAATGTCCTTACCCAAATTTTAAAACTACCCCTCCCCCCCCCCCTCCCCCCCCCCTCTCCCCTCTCCCCCCCCCCCCCCCCCCCCCCTCGCCTGCACCCTCCCCCTCCGCCGCCGCGCCTGCACCCTCCCCCTCCCCCCCGCTCCCCTCCACCCTCCGGCAACCCGCACCCCCTCCCTCTCTCGCTGCCCTCCTCTCCTTTTCCGACTCCACCATCGCCGGAGAGGGAGGGGGGGAGGTGGTCGCCGGAGAGGGAGGGGGGGGGGAGGTGGTCACCGGAATGGGAGGGGGGGGAGGGGGGTTGCATGGGAGAGAGAAAGCCAGGGGCATTTTTGGAATTTTTTGTGTTTTAGGTATTAAGTTGAAAAAATAAAATAGTTGAGGGTATCGAGTTGTTACAAAAAAAAGTTTAGGGTATCAACTTGAAAAAGTGTAATAGTTGAGGGTATCAAAGTGCAATTAAGCCAAAATTATAATTTAACATTTTTTTAAAAACTTCTTTGTTCACACCTGCTGTGGAAATAAAAGTTGATTTCAAAACTCCAATTTATAGTAGAAAATTGTTACTATTCATGTCATACTACAATGACTCTTATCTGCAAATTCTCAAACCAAATACTTGAATCCAAATCCGAATTTGGGACCCATTGATGTTTGCAAATCCACAAATCAAACAGTCCCTAAACACGCACAAGTTCCACGCCACCTACCCATCTCTATCCGCGAAGCAAACACGCCTAGGTTCCACGCCACCTAACCTCTCTCTCTCTCTCTCTCTCTTATGTGGGGACCATCTGCTACTTTGGGTATCATAGTGGGTATTAAAGAACTCGGTCCACAAATATTTCCTGCCTCCAATCCTGAAAGAAATTAGGTTGGCAAGATCAAAATCCAGTTGTCAACGTGTATGCATCCAGCCGTTCATATTGCCCACCGCTACAAGCACAGCCGTTGATCTTCCCTTTGGCTATCGATAAATACCGGTGCTTCCTTTCTCTCTCATCCGCATAAATTAATCTCCTCATTTTCTTTTTCTTTCTCTTTCCTGAAGGATCTGGTCCCCATATTAGACACGATTTCTTGTTGACGAGTTCTTCCTATGAAGTTTCTCGAGGTATTTTTTTTCTTTTTTCTTTCTGATGATTTATTTTCCGTATTTTTTTTGTATTTCTCATAGATCTCTAGAAAAAAAAAAAGAATTATGTAACAGATGATTGCTATAGAAAATTTTCAAGTCGAATTCTTGGGAATTCGAGTAAGTCATCGGTCGCGTCACTTCGGATCTACGAGTTATATCTTTTGGATCTACGAGTTATAATAAGGATTTAGTTGTGTTTTTTTTATAATTATCAGACATCGTTTCTTGAGGAATTTATCGTCCACTCTCGTACTTTCAGATCTACGAGATTGGCTGGTTATTTGGTTTACTTTGGCAGAGGAAATTCAATATTTTTGGGAATCAAATGTCCTGAATTAATTGAGAAAATTATATTCCCATATTTGGTGAATATATAAACATTTCATATATATATATATATATATATATATATATATATATATATATATATATATATATATACTATTTATTTGTGATTTTTTTATAGCGTAGTTGGTTAATTTGACATATTAGTTATGGTAGTCAAAGGTGCATGCCTAAGACTTGAAAGGCACAACAATTGTGCCTTGCACCTGACTACGGGAGGCGCATTTCTTCGGGTGCACAGGAGGTGCACCTTTCAACAAGGCACAACCAAGAAAAAGGCATGCCTAGGTGTGTCTTATGGTTTTGGAGGTATCCCCTATCTCATACAAGTGGGAGGGAGGTATCTCTTATCTCATACAAGTGGGAGGGAGGGAGGGAGGTATCCCCCCTCTCATGCAAGTGGGAGGGAGGAGGGAGGTATCCCTTATCTCATACAAGAGGGAGGGGGGGAGGCCAAGTGGGAAGGTGAGGGAGGGAGGGAGGTATCCCCCTATCTCATGCAAGTGGGAGGGAGGTATCCCTGGGAGGGAGGTATCCCTTATCTCATACAAGTTGAAGAGAGGTATCCCTTCAATGGTTGTCAAAGTTGGTTACAATTGAGTTGTAAAAACTAAATTTTTCTAAAAATTTGGTAAGGAGAATACAAACTCTTGTTATTTTTGTGTCTTGTTTCTCTTTGGAGTACGCGGATGATATGGACCCTTTGCGTCTCGAGTGCGTCTTGCGCCTTTGACTACCTTGATATTAGTATTCAAGGGAAGATGTTTAAAATCTTATTGACATCATAAATTTTAACTCATACTTCCATTTAAACTTAACCAACTTAAAATGATGTTTTTTAAAACAAGTTTTTAAAAAAAAAGAAAAAATACCCCAAAAGGGAAAAAAACTAAAACTTTTTTGTTGAAAACACAAAAAAAGAAGGGAAGAATTAAAAAAAAAATAAGTATAGGAAAAATAGGCGAATATAGAATTTTCTTTTAAATGGAAAAGTATTTAAAGATGTTCACGGACATTCAATTTTTTTGGATAAAGTTTTTATAGCTTAAACCTTAATAGTTTTCCTACTCTCACTTTATCCCAGAAGAAAAGTTTGGCACACTTAAGTTACACATTTCCCCATAGCCATAACT